>JACGDI010000938.1:309994-432120 GCA_014898725.1 Jacaranda copaia | reverse complement strand
AATGCATTCAGAACTTTAACAGGCATGGTCACTCAGGGTGCTGTTATTTGCCTTTCGTTTGCTTATTTGGTAATTCAAGACCCCCTTTAATGATTTCAATTTTCAAAAGCTTTATTCATCAATATCAACTAATTAATTAGAATGTAGTCACAAAGTTAAAAAATATTGAAAGGAATGATTTTGACAGGCAGACAATGTGAGTGAAGCAAAGCGAGTGTCTGCATTTGGGGTGCTGTCTGGTTTATTCTCTGCTGCAAATGTTTGCGGTACTTCAGTTGCTCGCTTACTGTCTACTCCTCAAATGTTTCAGCTATTTTCTCATTTATCTATTATATATCATCAAGACAATCTCGTTTTTCCGCTCTGGGATTAATCAGTACTACGTTTTAGAGTGTGACTCAGGTTGCAGCAGCTGTATCCACTGTGGCAGCAGTGTATGTGAAAGTCTTGCGGAAAGAGAAGATGACAGGCCACGATGAGGATTCTAATTCTTTAGAGCAGCCAAATCTGAAGCCAGAGATAGAAAGAAATCCAGCAGTCAGTAGTGAATTATCGGAGAACAAAAACTTCTTTAGAAGAATTCCATCACCAAAGGATAAAATTCGCTTGCTTAAGAGTAGGTAGGAATGTAAGATCTCTATGGTGTTTATAACTTCAACTTCCTCCTAATAACAGCCGAATCACCTTAATTTCTCCTTATACTGCAGTACCAGGTTTTCGCTGTTGGCATCTGTTTCTTTCTCTGATAGCCTCGCTGAAGCAGGAATGGGAACTTATCTAATGGTACCTTGGCTTTTTTTTGGCAATCCTATGTTTTTTGTTAATAAAGCCACTGTTTATGATGTTACAAAAAGCTCCAGCAAAAGCTCACTATAAATATGTGCTAGAGGATCTTCTGCTTATGTTAGTACCTTTGTTTGATGCAGTACTATTCAAAGGCTTGTTTCCACTTCAGGAAGGACCAATTTGCAGTTATACAATTCATTATCAACATTGGAGCTACTGTATCCACAGTAAGCTTTGTGCCCTTACTGTAATGTAAGGAAATTTATTTTCTCATCGTTTCAGTTAATGGCAGTACCCCATATGGTTTCAAGAGTAAAATTTGTGCAGATGGTCGTCATGCCTTTACTTGGTCCTTTTATTGGATAGGAGACATTGCTTATTCTAGGACTCTTTGTGGGATTTCTAAGTGTATGCATCTCTTTTAAACGCTCATCCTCTCTTTTTTTGATAAAGATTCCGCTAAGATGGAGTAGATCTATATTGATTATTTGCTCTCTTTAACTTCTTCACAGCATAGCATGGTCAGCTTGGGTGATTAGTTGTTCCATTCCAACAAACTCTTAGTCTGCTAATGCGTAATGGGCTTTTTTCATTGAATAATAGAAACACATAATCACCACTATCATCTTTTTTGTGATGTGTAGGTGCCTTATGCTTCTGCTTACTTGGCTTTTCTCTTTGCCCTGACCACCCCTAGTGTGAGTGGCACAATTTCCGTATGAAGAAAATATGTAGTTTTCCTTCATGGGTTCTGATTATCATGTTTGTTGAATTGATAATGGATATTTCAAATGTATATTCAGATAAGAAGCCTGGTTTCCAAACAAATTGGGCCAAATGAACAGGTAAAAATTTCTTAGCTGGCTGTCTCAAATAAAAAAAAAAACCTTAATTTTTTCTTTATCTGTGTCTTAAGAAGTAGTATTAAAGTTGTTTTGACAATGTCTGAATTTTAATGCTTTTAGATCTTTTGTGTTGGTGATTTAGCAGGTGATTGCTCAAGGATGCATTCTGGGCATAACAGCATTTGCCAATCTTGTCTCCCCATTAATTTACAGTCCTCTTTTAGGTGATCTGAGAACTTAGCTACAAATTCTACTATAAATAACATTTTGAACTCAGGCCTTAGTGCTTTTTTCATCTTCTTACAGCTTTATTTTTGTCTGACAGAGCACCATTTCATTTCGCTGGCTTTAGCCTCTTCTGCACTGGACTTGCAGACATAAAACATATAGTTAGCAGTTACCACTCTCTGTCTCTCTCTTGTTGCTATTATTGTTCGACTGTAAATTGTGGAACACTAATTGCATACTATGTCATTCATGTGCAGCTGGCAGGCTTCGTTCTGGCTATATTCATACCGTATTTTTCAAGATACAGAGTTCAGAACAGGAATAGCATGGGACCATGAATCTATATATGTGATGCAAGAAGAAAAAACACACCCAAGTCCAAGATTCCTGCTTAGACTTGGGCATTGCCTGTAAATGTAATTATGTTCTGTTATCTTGATAATTTTATTCATTCAGTTCTATAAGATTTAATACTTTCAAAGAGCCAGTTTAGGCAACAAATACATTTTCTGAAACTTGGCATAGAAATCAAACCTTAAGACTAAGCCATGGGGATTAAGGTCCTCCTTCCTGCTCCTCCACACGATCTTCGTTGCTTAAGCTGTCCCTTGAGAAAGAGGGATTTATCTTTATCATTACACTCAGAATCAGACTTATCAGCTGCACATGAACTGTATGTAATTACCATAGCCGGGCAGTTGATTTGAAAACTAAGTTTATAGTAAGCCAAAAATTTACCTGTTAAGCAGATGTTCTTACATATGCAAATCCAATGCACAGCATACAGAAACCAGGGAAATGAAGTGGGGCTTCCTCAGACAGAGATAAAAGCTGAAAGAATTAACAAATACACATTAGAGCTCGATTAGTATGTGATGTGAGTTTGGAACATGTTAATTTGTTGGAGAATTTTCACGGTATTCTGAAGTTACCTGACAAAGGACTAAAGATTAACGGAGACATGACATTGGCAAATGATGTTATCCCCAAAATACATCCTTGAGCAATCCCCTAAGATATGACCAAGATTAGGAAACATTGTCCTCAGATGAAGGCCAAATGATATTCTTAAGGAGCACATATTGATCGATAAGTTTAACTAAATATGCAAAATTGTGTAAGAATTTTACAGCCATTAATGTAGAGGTTAGTTCAATAAAATCTTACAGCTGAAATCTGAAAACTTGCTTGTTCATCGGAGCCAACTTGTTTTGAAATAATGCTTCTTATCTGTGATTTAGACACATAACTTTCAGATAAATTCAATAAGAAAATAAAGTTAAAATTCAACTTACACAGGGGCTCGACAGAGTAAAGAACATCCCCAGCGATGCAGAAGCATAAGGTACCTACATTCACAGCAAAAATGGATGACCATATTCTGAAGAACAAAACATCACTCAAAAATTGTACTAAAGACCTTACCCAAGCTGACCATGCTATGCTGTTAAGCAGCATCTGCACATTACCAGAAAACCAGTAACCAAAGTGTAATTAGCATGTCAAATATTTTAGTCCGAAAGTCTAAAAGAGGGCTTAAATCTTGTGGAGAAGTGCAAGTCACGTACACTTAGGAATCCATTAAAAAGTCCGAAAGAAAGCACTGTCTCTTCTCCCACAATAGGTCCCAATACAGGCATGAAAACCACCTGTCAAACAATTTAACCACAGTGAATGAAACCAGAGAGGAAAGAAAAACTTTATTTGATTATGAAAAAGTCATAGCTTTGAAGGGATGTATACACTAGTTAAGGTTGCTCCAACGTTTATAATGAGAAACATTAGTGCAAATTGGTCCTTGTTGAAGTGGAAGCGGGCCTTCAAGTAATACTGCATTATAGAAAGAAGCAAAAATAATGTGTAATAACCAGATCTTCCGCTAGAAGAATTAAAACAATCAAAAATAGTACTGAACATGTGGGAAATCAATAAAAGATCATGTTTCTTCACCTCCTCCTTTGTTGAGGGGTTGCATCGGATCTAAGAGCAGTTCAGGTTGAAAATCCCAGAGCACCCACAATATCCCCTCAAACACAAACAAAAATTCAGAATTTTAACTTATGTCATACTCATAAATGCATGATATTTGTACGAATTCGTGATTATGATATGTTCATAGAATTCCCATATTGAAGATACTACATGATTTGAAGAACTATTTCATCATTCTGATATAATTTTCTCAATTGGGAAATTCTTGAGGTACCATTCAACAACCATTGAATCTATGTAGTCCCATATTTGGGCTACTTGTCAAGAATCTCTGTAAAAATGACCAATTCAAGAATGAGGGAAGAGAGAGTACCATCAAGAAGGCTAAACTTCCAGCCTCAGCAAGGCTATTGAAGAAACTAACACATGCTCCTAGTGCAAATGTGTTGCTGCAAAAAGATGAACACAAAGTTGAAATGACCATCACTCCGTTCCAAACTTAATCACTATAAGATCTTCATAGAATTCCCACATATTACAAGGGAAAAACTAAAATGGGTTTACCTACTCTTGAGCAAGGAAAATACATCCTTTGGCGACGGAATTTGGTTAATGAAGCCTGTATTTCTGGATGATCCACGGCTGAACTGATTACTTTCCGCCGGCTCCAAGATTAGCCGCTCCAAACTATCATTTTCTTGTGCAGCATCCTTGAGAAAGACTGTTACATAAACTGCTGCCAAAATTGATACAGCTGCTGCAACCTGATAAAATTATGAATATTACAAGCTTTTTTTGCAGCGTCTAAATCTGCTGTGTTTGGTCGGGAAATTTTACTTAGTTTAGCTAGAAAACATTAAACGAATGAAGGGTTGATGGAGGAAGAATGAATAAACCACCTGAAATATATGAGAAGTTGAGAGTAAACGAGCAGCTAATGTACCACAAACGTTTGCACTGCAAATCACACCAGTCAGCACTGCAAATACAACCACACGCTTTGCTTCTGCTACACTATCTGCCTGAAAAAAAATTAAAATAAATAAATAACCATATCCATTTGCAGTTTGCTGCATATTTTATGATCAAAATCATTTTTCATTTAGTACATTCTAGGGAAAATTTTAAATTTAAGGGACCCTTAGGTTGGCGACTAATAAATCAATTTGATCCCTTAGTCAAATTGTAAAAACTTAACTCACTTTTCCTCGTTAACACCCCATTTGTCCATTGACATGTATTCCAATAGCATCAGTCTCCTCTACTATGTGGAAGATCTTGTGTTCGAATTTGAATGAGCTCCTTTGTGCAACTTATGTGCATTTTATGTAGTTTATAGTTCAATTTATTTTGATTTGAAAATAGAAAAATATTGATTGTTGAAAGGATAAAGAAAAAAAATCGGTATTTGTACTGTTCTTTTTGGAAAAAAAATAAGAATTTTGCAGCTTGTTTTGGTTTTGTTAGAAGAGCAAGAGACAAATTTGGGTAATAAAATTAGGTACCAAATAGCCAAGAGCAAGGCATATAATGCCACCATCTGTAACCATGGCAGTCAAGGTCCTGAATGCATAGTATGCATAAAAGAAGTTTGTTGTCCGATTCCATGCCAAAATTGCTGCACAAATATATATATATATATGGATGATACAGTCAAATTGAACAGAATGATGTAATTTTTTGTAATGTACTTACTATATATGACAGTTTTATGCTGTACCAGGTGGTATGATGGCAAGAATTATAGGAATTGTGAATATCTTTTTCCTACCATAAGCATCTGATAGATTGCCAATCATTGGCATCATCACCACGGACCCCAGCCCTGAGACCTGCATAATTTACATGCCAATGATATAATAAATTCGGACATCTACATAAATATTTGAACTAAATGTCTCATTGATCTTGTCAACATTTAATTGAACTAAATGTCTTAACCCTAGATCTTTTTGCAAGAAGAAATAATTTTTACACATTTTATTTTCAGCATCTTCACTAACTTACCCTATGTTTGGATGTGGATTTTTACGTGGAAAATGTGAAGGAAAATTTTTGTATGCTTCAAATTATGCAACTCTGTGTCTTAATATTTGCATCTCTTTATTTTTCTTGATCCAAATATAGCATTAGGATTTTTGTTGAGAGATTCTACAAGTTTTTTATGCGTGCTAGCATTTGATGTTTTGTGATTTCTTTTGGAGTTTTTTATATTGTATACAGAAAAATAAAATATTATATTGTTATTCATAAGAAATTAAAAGCGGATATAGAACGTATGACAGTAATGGAAGGCTTAGTTTGAACGATCAACTCCATTCTGAACTGAATGTTGGAAGCAAATGCTCGGAGCATTAAGAAAAAGAAAAAAGTCGAAAAATTTCTTTACTTTTTTTAAAAACTAGTTTTTAAAATAAAATAGCTCAAATGACACTATGAAGACACTTTTGTAGTTCATGTCTTGCAAAATCCGTTTAAGGGATGCTATAAAATGGAAAACAAGCCAAGAAAAAAGGAATAAATGATGAAATTGTGAAAGGGTATATATAATATATAAGAGTTAAGACAACATACAGCCTGCTGGATACCGGTGAGATAAATGGCGAGCGAGCACTCCTCTTTGCCTCCACAGACTGCCTCCACAGTCACATCCGTGATAGCTGGATTCACCAAATACAACCGGAAATTCGACAAAAACACCGTCACAAACAGGTGGCTCAGCCGCCCCCACTCCATCACCACCGCTAACCACCTAACTTTTCTTGTTTCTACTTGTGTTTATGGATGGCATCCTGAGGCTTTTAAAATTCCAGATTTTGATGGTTTTCTACTGCTGACAAGAATCAGACCCACTATGTATCTTCACCATAAATAGGACATAACCATTAGACATCAACAGGGTCCACATTTTAGAGTGATGGGGATTGTAGAACTTTATTGATTAGTATTTATCAGTAATGCATAGCATTATTAACCTTTTTGATCCTCCATAACCTGACTATTACTGGGTGGTTGTTAAGTCCAAAACTCATGCAAAAATTTGAGTGCAAATTGTTCATCGCAGTATCAGTTTTTTGATATTTGTTCATATGTTCCATCATTATTACAGAAGAAGCAATTTAACAAATTTTGCTCTTCTTCGACTTAGAAGCAAAACACTGTCAGCAACAGCAATCCTCCTAAAGATGGTAAAGATAAAAAAGTTGTTTACAGAAATTAAAGCCACTTCCATGCAACAATTGGCATAAACTTTTTTTGCTTAAATTCCCAGTGAAGCATTTGATTCAGACAAGGTAACAGATACAACCATACTGCCTCTCCTGTTGCAATACCTACTACAGACCTCAACAGGCCATTCCACTGGAAACTTAAATCTTATTTGCATCCCAATATTCCTAAATTCTTGGCAAGATGAGATTTTAGAATTAATTCCAACTTCATCTGTCTAATCAGCAAACTGAGAAAATCACCTTCCACAACACTAAAAAAACCAAAATCCCAAATTCACCAAATATCATAATTCAAAATCTCAATCAAACAGAATATTTGCTATCTTTGCAGATGCCACCTTTATAATGTGCATGTAGCGCATCAACTGCTGGCAGCCCGTAATGTCTAGATAGTATAGCCCCTTGCAGCCCGTCACGACTGTGAGTAGATCTTTATCATCCGCAGTTGAATTGGAGATGTTTAGGATCCTCAAGCTAGGAAATCCAGAACTGAGTGCATATGAAAATGATGAATCCAAGTAACCATTCCTTCTGATGCCCCCGATATTAGGACAGCAGCTGCTCAGTTCCCCCAGAATCAAAGGGTTGAAATACGGCGAATCTGAGAAATCGACAAGCTCAAGATTCCTACAGCTGTGGATAATTTCCACTACTGCTTCCTCAGAAGCATTGTACGATCCATGGAATGAAAGGTGCTTCAAGTTGGGGCAGCTGCAAGAAAAGCCATAAAACTGAGCAGACTTTGTGATCAGAAAGTTGGGAGCTTTAAACTATACAACATAGAGTTGCATATTACATTAAATAATCAAGAGTGTCAAGATATGTCCAAGATCACCAGCAAACTCCACTGTTTTACAGTGAATTCCCCAACTATTCGAGCCAAAATGGGCCTAAAATATACCAACAACAAAAAAAAAAAGCTCCTGTATTCGTGTTCCTTCGACTTGGAAAAGAGAAACTTACTGTTTGGCGATGAGGCGGAGTATCGCATCATCATTGGCAGGTTCACCGGCCGAAGTGAGGAAGGGGAAGAAATAAATAGAAGTGACGACGGCGCCGTCACCAGCTCTTCCAAGCAGAGCTTGCAGTCTTGCTACGCCACGGTGGGGACATGGGCTTCTCCTCCCATCATAAGGATCCACAAAACTGAGGCCATAAGGGTAAGAATCCATCACAAAAGCATGATCAGCGGCTGAATTTCCCAATAGAGAGTAATTTTCAGCAATCATAGAAGCCCAGCAGTGCGGATGGCGAGAAGCGTGGGCCCATGATCTGCAAACGAAAGGGATGTTATGCGATCGATCCTTGATGGAAGTTCTGCAAAATATGTTTGCAAGAGCCAAGCTTGGTAAAGCCTCCCACTGGACTTTCCGATGCATATCAGCGGAATATCCACACAGTGATTGACAAGCTCAAAGTGACATTTTCTTTTTGACCAGAAAGCTTAAAGCGACATTAGCTTTCGCAGTTGATTGGGTGAAACCAGTTGCAGACAAGTTTCTCTACCTCAGGGCGTTTGGGCCACTTCCCGAAAGCAACCCGCTCAATCGCATCAGTTAAAATCCAGAACTTAGAATATTCACAATGGGAATGTTTTGTTATGTTTTTTTTGATTGATTTTATTGATATATTTATTTATATTTAAAAAAAATATTTTTTTATTATAATAATTAAATTAATATTTTTTTATTAAATTAGTATGCACGTTCGTAATAAGAACGTGTGTTTTGAAAAAATATAAAAATATATTTAATTATATTTATCCAAAACAATATTGTTATAAGAAAACATATTCCAATAGAGTCAAAGCTTTTTAACTTAAAACATTTAGATTTACCCTCTCAGGACTGTAAATTTTATTTACCTTCGACAGAGAAAAGACTGATTCATATCTATTCTTTTTTTACCCACTCACCAAGACATAGAACCGCCCCACTCAGGGCCGGAAAGTCATTGCAGCGTACATGCAACACCACACCAAAATGTACTTGAAACTGAACTATAGCCGACATTAAAATAACTTGTTCAAGATTTTCAGCATTCCAATCAACGGATGCACCCACGACAAAATAAAAGTGACATGGATAGTCAGAAGGATGAAGGTAACTGAAAAATAAAGGAAGAACTAAACAAAATAATTGAAATGTAATGCATATTAAACTTGAGATCAATCAATGAGCCATCTTAAAGCAGCATTATCAATGTCACCATCATTCTCAGCATTATCCTCTTCCTCCACCAGCGCCTCAGGCATTTATAACCCCATCCATCGAATTCAGAAACATAGCCCACCTCGCCAATGCCTCGTTGCCCTCGTCGCCGCCGCCCTAAAAACCGCCAAAGGGAGAGAAACCAAATCAATGAGATATTAAGTTCAGGACCTTATCCTAATAAGCGATGGGGACAAATCAGAACTTCCTTCACTTCAGATTTCCAAGAAAGAAATGTTATTTAGAATAACATTTTTAATGCAGACTAAAGAATTCAACAAGCATGGAAGCACCACATTAGATAGGACAAAAAGTGTACAAGCATGGCAAACTAGAAATTAGGCATTTTAATCTGTTGTAAACAATTTATCATTGCTTTTCTGAAGAATGTCCCCCTAGAGACAGTTCCAGTTTGACAGACATAATAATCATACAAAAGAAACTATTCAACACCTGCAGTAAAAAAATAACACTAGAATTTCATAAATTTGCACTTTGAAGTAGAGTTCCATAAAAGAAGATGGCACTGTACAGGAAGGAAAATGGACACTAGAGCCAAGATGAAAGCCATGTGCCGTTAAGAATCCTTCATCAGTGTCACACACAGAGTGGTTAAATGCTACACTACACTAATCTAGATTCAAATGTTTAGAAGAGCTATTATGTTAGCACCACTGATTGTATGTCTTGAATAAGTCACGGCCTTTAACTACTCAAAACAACCAAAATTTTTTGCTAAACAGCCTAATGAAACGACATGGGATATTTTCAACTGCTGCATGCAGGAATCATCAAATATGGTGTTTTAATTATGTGGATGATATGGTGAAGTTCTGCAGTCACTCTTTTAGATTCAACTACTTGCTCAACATTAAGCAAAGTGACAAAGGCTGGTTTCTATTCAAAATGATCACATACCCTTTGATTGTTAGTGGGCGGAGTGGCTCTATCAATACATGGAGTCCATATTTTTATGTCGTGCTCAAAACCGCTGCTGGCTAGAACTGCATCATGAGGATGAGACGCAATACAATTCACCACCTCCAGATCTGCTTTCCAACAACGAACAAGCTCCCCACCCTTTTTCTTCCAAATGAAAATTTCGCCACGATCCGATCCACTTACAACATAATCACATTTAGGCCCAAAAAAACCAATGCAACTGCGATTCCAATTCCCTCTGTAGGCCTGGGGAGCAGCTTTGCCATTGCCATCAACATTTGAAAGAGACATTCCTGAGCAATAATCAGAGGTCATATCACCTCCATCACTACTACTGGAGACTAGAGAACTAAAAGTTGGATTAGTTCCTAGACCAATATCCATTGTGAACAGATAGATAGAATCATTGACATAGGACACAAGAAGTTCTCTCTGAACAGAGAATGACAATCCAGTTATTTCCACATCCTTATCATTAATTAACTGTGTGGGGCAGAAGAAATCCACAGGCTGACCAAATTCAGAGGATCCATCCCACCTATATCTACGGATGTCATAAAGTCGAGCAAACTGATCTGCTCCACCAACAGCAAATAAATTCGGATTTATTGGATCTATTGTAATTGCATTTAGACGAGGAGGAGGGCAAAAATGACTCTGCTTTGGTGCAGGTTTGCATCTAAAAAGGCTGTCAGCAGTTCCACTTCTCAGATCAACCTGTGCAATAGATAATGGTCATACATCCAGCTAATGTACCCCAGAAAAAAAAAAGAAGAAGAATAAAGAAAGGAAGATAGTGTCACCTAATTAAAGAAAACATAACTTATAGAAGATGAATGTCAGAGTGTTATTTTTTTAGGGGGTACTATATGCTGGCTATCTATAATCTTGTTGATATGCATTGTCACGAGGTTTTATTCCTATAGCCCTGTTAGAATAACAATGAAAAAGAAAAAGGATGAGAAACATATTTGATAACTCATGGTATGCTGAATGAGTTAATTTTCAAATAGGGTGAAACAAAACAGGCACCCATTTTCAATAGCAGAAACAAGAACAAATTTGATAACATCATGGCCAGAACTGTGACTTTACATTGGAGACTCTATCCTTTTTCCTTTTATTATTACTAGAAAGGTGCAAATGATTTTTCATTTTTTATATTTATATATTATATAAATTATTATTTATTTATTTTTTAACTTATTTTCTATCATTCTCCTGAATTAAATTTGACCTATTTGTTTTCCATAATTTTAATTTACTCTGTATTTTTATTTTTTGTTAATTAAAAAGTTTCTTTTATTTTTTAAATAATAAATTTCAATTGTAATTTTATGAAATAAAACTATAAATATGATTCGGATGATTTAGAACAATTTATAAATTGGTTTGTTCTAGATTTAATAAATAAATAAAACTTATATTATTTATTTAATCTTAGATTTATAACGGACCACTTATTTTTAATCTGAATTTTTTTTAAAAAAAAAAGACTTTTCCATGTGTTCAATTTATTTATAATGATTCTATTCTCGCTCTCGTCTCTTCTTAGTTAAATCAAAAATAGAGAAAGTTAACTCAATTTTAAACCTTTAAAATATCGTAGTGTAAAATAAAAATATTATCTTATTTTTATCTTTTTTTTATTTTTTTGGGTTGAACATTGTGCAAAAATTATTTCTTTAAAAAATAGATAGTTTACAAATATGTGAGATTTGAATTAATATGAATTACTTTGACTATTTACATAGTACACATATTTACTATACATATATACACATCTATTAAGTGAAAAAACTTGATTTAACTAATTATAGTTATTAATTTCTGTGAGTGTTATTAAAAATAAACTTATTGATTCTAATTACCATTAAACTATGTGCATTAAATATGATAATTTCAATATATGTAACTACATTTGGTAAGTAGAAAATTTATTGCATTACTTTCAATGTAATTATTATTTTGTATAATTCTAATTAAAAATATATTTAATTTGTAAGAAATGTAATATATATACAATAATATACATTAGATGTATATACATTATTTAAAATGAAAAACTTGATCTAATTAATTATAGTTATTATTTTCTATGAGTCTAAGTACAATGTATTTCCATTTGATGTTAATAGTTACAATTACAGTTAAACCATGTCTATTAAATGCGATAGTATTATTAGAGATGTATATTTTAGTTCTCACATTAAAGGGAAAAAATCACTATATTCATTCATACTTTTTGCTATTAGTTTTTAAGAAAATAAAATGTGCACATCATTTATGTAAAAATTTACCAAAATATATTTTAGAAATATAATAAAATTCAAAAATAAATGAAAAGATAAAAAAATTAAATGATCGTAGTTTATCCTTTTTCATTATCATATTAAATATAATATTACACGTGAGTTTGAGACGTATTTTGATATATAATACACATTTTTCTCCTTTTATTTTTGAGGAAGAGCTCATATTTGTACAAATGCATTTATTAAATATCATTCTTTTTCCTCATCAATTAAGTATGTGATTGTAAGATTTAACCTATTCTTCTTTATTGGCATATTAAATTTACTATTATATTTGAATTGAACATATATTTTCATATACAGAAAATATTTCTTTTCTTATCTTTTATGGAGAGCGTAGAAAAAATACTTATAGAAATGTATTTATGAAGTATCTTTTTTTCCTTATCAAGTGACTTTTTTCTTAATTAATTTCCATTCAGTTTTTATTATGAGTCTAATTGAAATAAATTTAATTTAATTGTAATTACCACACAACCATATTTATTGAATCTAATAGTAATAGTCTCATTAAATGGGGATATAACTAATTATATAGACAAGACTTTTAATAGCCACCCAGTGGAATCATTAGACACTTCTCTATAAAAGAATCAACATTCAACAACCATAAATCTTAATAGAACACGTTAACTTACATGTTGAACCAATCCAGCCTCACCACAGGTATATAAAACATGAGGGCATCCAGGTTCAATAGCAAAGTTGTATACTCGTCCGCGATTACGTCTTGTCAGCAACTTAATCAAAACTGAAGACTCACGAATCTGTCCATGTCTCACCTGAATGTAAAAAATCACTTGTGTAAGAAAGCACCCTCAAAAGCTCACAATTCAATGGAACTACCTACACAATTTGACTCTTTTCATAAAATAAAAAATTTCAGAAGCTCCTCATTCAAGCATCAAACTTTCAGGTCATTTTTAAGAGAGAAAGCAAGGCAAACAGATCACCTGGAAGTCAGCAGCACGGGTAACAATGCTTCGATCCTCTGTGTTAGGTATTATCTTTGCTTCAAAAACATCATGACCTGAATCGAAAGCAAGTTTAGGCCGACCAGTTTCCCAGTTCCAGAATATGACCCTCCTATCGTTAGACCCTGATATAAGAATATCACCAGCCGCATTGAAGCTAGCAGTGTTTACACATCCTCGGTGCTTATCTAGCTTTTGTTGTATATTTAGACGAAGCACGAGATTCTGATACCGAAGAACCAAGGAAATGTAAAATTCTGACCGCACACATTTGCCAAATAATAAGCTTCCCATAGTGGCAATTGAAAAAAATAAAGAAGAAAAAGAAGAAGATTAACACCCCCAGATTCTGAATTGAATGTTAACATTAGACTGGGCATGGGATATGTGGGGATAAATGTCATTAGATTGCTCTCTAATTTGACTTTGGTTTTGCAAAAAAGCAACATGCTGATGTCAGACTACCTTTCAAGTCACAGCATTTCACAATTACAAAGCAGAATTGCTCTATAAATAATTCCTTATAAGATGGAGGGAATTTATTTAAATAATTCCAAAAAGTAAAGGGAGATAATCAATTTCAAGAAACACATATTGTGTTACAAGCTCCCAAGTGACAATTCAAGAATTCAACTAATCATTCCAAAGAATATATGAAGCAGTATAGAAGATAAAGCACGAGTTCGCATTCTCATAAGCAATCACCACACTTTAGGAAAAACATAAGCAGACTCACTTAGGCAATAACTGCATTGTTCTAGATACCAAACACAATTTCGCAATACAGGCGTGAGAAATTTGACTCTAATTTGGAAGTCAGCATCTTATTAGTACCAAAGTCACACGAGCTAAGATAAAAAAAAGTTACCGGAAGATATGCCCAGACCACACTCAACACACACCAGAAAAGTACATGCCCCAAAAAACTTCAAAACAAAGGGCAATTGTAACATATTCTGAAAGTACAGTACAAGAAATATATATCGGTTTCCCTTGTTGGTTGAAGAGTTCTTTTTTCATCCCTTCAAATTGACACATTAAAGCGCCTACAATAAATAATGTGGAACAGCATGGATATTGATTTATTGAACAGACACAGCTGAACAAAAAAACAGAAATAAAAATAAAAATCGTGCATGTCAAAGTGCGTAACAATATCACTTCAGCAATCAACAGTAATAACCCACTTGTGAACTTTCAAAACCGTGTTACACACTCATATATAAGGCCTTTGAGTCTAAATGTACAAATATCAACTCAATTTAAAAATTAATCATATCTAACTGCATTTCCAATACCACAATCCATGAATTAACACGCAAAAGTATCCAAAAACAATCAGTCTGCACAAGGATATAAAGCTGTCAGTAAGAACAATAAATTTGAAACTGCTAGAGTAGGAATACAGAAATAGAGTTGTCGAAAGTGAAAGGATCATTAAATAGACCTCAGAAGCAGCACGACGGTAAAGGGAGATATTCAATTTCAAGAAACACATATTGTTACAAGCTCCCAAGTGACAATTCAAGAGTACAACTAATCATTCCAAACAATATATGAAGCAGTATAGAAGATAAAGCACGAGATCGCATTCTCATAAGCAATCACCACATTTTAGGAAAATAGAGTTATCGAAAGTGAAAGGATCATTAAATAGACCTCAGAAGCAGCACGACGGTCAGCGAAGTTTCTAGTGGAGAGATCGCCGACTTCACGCTTCCAAATGTCGAAAATCCCCGAGTTGCGATTCATTCTAACTCTCTTTTTCGTGAAATTCAGAACTCTAAAAGAATTGTTCCGGAGCCACAAAATACAGCACCACTAAAATCAAACAATTGAACGTAAAAAACAATTGGGTTTACACTATAAGCATTGTCGAAAAAATTTCATCATCTGTAAGAACAGTTGCCCGGCGCAGCTGAAATTTCAGTGTAGTGGGTTGGTAGCGTCAATGTTGGTGGAAAGTGGGCGTTGCGCGAGTGTGTGAGAATGTGTGAAAGCGAAAAAGGGTTGCAAGCTAAAAAAAGTAGGAAGCAGAGGAGATTGTTCAACCCTTTTCAGTTAAAACAAGTTTCACTTAATGGAGAAAAAGTTAAAACCCAAATGATGTAATAAATTCGGGCATCAACCAAATGTCTTATCGACCTTGTCAACGTTTAATTGAACTAAATGTCCTGGCCCTCGATTTTTTCGCAAAAAGAAACTTGACGAGGAAGAAAAATATTAGAGAAAATGAAAATAAAAATAAAAATATATAAAATTTTAAATTTGTTTGATTGTAGAAAAATATAATAAAAAAAATGAAGGATAAATATATTGAAGAAGATAATAGAGCTCAAATGGATTTTTTTCTCATTTCCTCACCATTTTGTGAAAAAAATTCATTTTTCTTAAACACATTATATTTTTCTTTGAGTTTTCCTTATTTTAGTATTTTTCTTACTGACCAAACAATTAAAAAAAACATTCTAAACATTTTCTTTTCTTTTTCTCTCCAAAATCCATAAACTAAACACAGTGTTAGGATTTTTGTGGAGAAATTCTACAAGTTTTTACGCATGCCAGCATTTGATGTTTTGTAATTTTTTTGGAGTTTTTTTATTGTGTATATAGAAAATTAAAATATTATATTGTTATTCGTAAGAAATTAGAAGCGAATATAGAAATTAGAACCCTTTTAAGCAAATATTTTTTTTATTATAATAATCAAATCAATAATTTTTTTATTAAATTTTTAAAATAAAAATAAAATTGAGTAACTTTTTTGATAATATAATAATAATAAATATATAAATTTAATATGCATGTATATATTAAAGAATATGTATTTTGAAAAAAAAATAAAAATATATTTAATTATATTTGCCCAAACAATATTTTTCTGAGAAAACATATTCAAATAGAGTCAAAGCTTTTTAACTTAAAACATTTAGATTTACCCTCTCAGGACTGTAAATTTTATTTACCTTCGACAGAGAAAAGACTGATTCATATCCATTCTTTTTTTACCCACTCACCAAGACATAGAACCGCCCAACTCAGGGCCGGAAAGCCATTGCAGCGTACATGCAACACCACACCAAAATGTACTTGAAACTGAACTATAGCCGATATTACAATAACTTGTTCAAGATTTTCAGCATTCCAATCAATGGGTGCACCCATGACAAAATAAAAGTGAAATGTTATGCATCTTAAACTTGAGATCGAGATATATGGAGCTAATATGTGCTAACAAGAAGCAAAACATCTTTCAACATTTTAAGCTTATTCTGTCTATGTACACAGACCAAAGTTTTTGTATTCCAAGATAACTCAAATGGAACAGTCTTCAGTGCTGGCGGTATCTCTACCATCATCTGATGAACCATCACTGTTGGCGTCAAATGTCATCAGAAGCTGTAGCAGGTCCCTTCCCACACCTGAATGCTCTCCACTGCTCTCAGGGCTTGTCCTCTGCCTTTGCGGGGAAAACAACAGCAACATCAAGTCCTCTGGAGAAACCACATGATGCATCCAACCCTTTGATCTGGGTCTTCGCTGGAAACAGAAATTGCAAAATCAGTAGTCAAGGCATCATCAGTGTCACCACCACCAGCAACACAAAACATGACATCCCAGTTATGTTGTCATTTTTCATCATCAAAAACCATCCATCATTGTCAGTCATCAAAGTCATTGTCACCACATCCAAAATCACTATAATCATCAACATCACATATATCAACCAATGAACCATCTGAAGCAGCATTACCAATATCACCATCATTCTGAGATTCGTTGACATCTTCAACAACTTCATCCTCAGAGAAATTGTCAAAACCAAAAACGCTATCACCATCCATGTTTCCATGGAGAATAAAATCAGTAATTTCATTTCTCACATTATCCTCTTCCTCCACCAGCGCCCCTTCATTTAAAACCTCATTCGCACTATAATCATTATCACTGTCAGTAATATAATCATCATCCTCACAATTACCATCACTACCGTCGTCATCGTCATCGTCGTCGTCATCATTGTCTTCGTCATCATCGTCGTCATCGTCACCATCAGAATCGAAGTAGTCATCATCATCGTCATAAAAACCACCAAAGGGAAAGAAACCAATTCGATGAGGTATCAAGTTCAGGACCCTATCCTAATAAGTGACGGGTACAAATCAGAACTGCCTTCACTTCAGAATTTCCAAGAAAGATATGCGTTCAAGAATAACATTTTTAATGCAGAGTAAAGAATTCACCAAGCATTGAAGCACCATATTAAATAGGACCAAAAATCTACAAGTATGGCAAATTAGAAATTATGTATTTGTATCTGTTGTAAACTATTTATCATTGCTTTTCTGAAGAATGTCCCCCTCGAGGCAGTCCCCGTTTGATAAGACATAATAACCATACATAAGAAACTATTCAACACCTATGCTTGCAGTAAAAAAATAACACCAGAATTTCATAAATTTGCACTTTGAAGTAGAGTTCCATAAAAGATGGCAATGTACAGGAAGAAAAATGGACACTAGAGCCAAGATCAAAGCCATGTGCCCTTAAGAATCCTTCATTAGGGTCACACATACAGGGGTTAAATGCTACACTACACTAATCTAGATTCAAATGTTTGAGAAGAGCTACTATGCTAGCACCACTAATTTGTATGTCTTGAATAAGTGATGGCTTTTAACTACTCAAACAACCAAAATTTTTTGCTAAATGGCCTAAAACATGGGATATTTTCAACTGCTGCATGCAGGAATCATCAAATACAGTGTTCTAATTACATGAACAATATAGTGAAGTTCTTCATTCATTCTTTTAGATTCAATTACTTACTCAACATTAAGCAATGTGACAAAGTCTGGTTTATATTCAAAATGATCACATACCTTTTGAATGTTAGTGGGTAGAGTGGCTCTATCAATGGCTGTTGGAGTCCATATTTTTATGTCATGCTCAATTCCGCTGCTGGCTACAACCGTAGCATGAGGATGAGATTCAATGCAATTCACCACCTGTTTATCTGCTTCCATAACACGAACAAGCTCCCCACCCTTTTTCTTCCAAATGAAAATTCGGCCACAATCTGATCCACTTACAACATACTCACATTTAGGCCCAAAAAAACTAACGCCCTTCACAGTATCGCAGTTCTGATGCCCTTTGTAGGCCTGGGGAGCAGCTTTTCCATTGTCATCAACATTTGAGAGAGACATTTCAGAGTCATCATCAGAGGTCGTGTAGGTCATATCACCTGCATCACTATTACTGGAAACTAGAGAACTAAAAGTTGGATTAGTTCCTAGACCGATATCCTTTGTGAATAGATAGATAAACTCGTCATTGTAGGACACAAGAAGCTCGCTCTGATCAGAGAATGACAACCCAGTTATTCCCACTCGCTCATCATCAATTAAATGTGGAGGGCAAAAGAAATCCACAGGCCGATCAAATTCAGATGATCCATCCCACCTATATTTACGGATGTCATAAAGTCGAGCAAACTGATCTGATCCACCAACAGCAAATAAATTCGGATTTCTTGGATCTATTGTAATTGCATTCAGATTAACAGTGGAAAAATAACTCTGCTTTGGCTCAGATTTGCATGTAAAAAGGCTGGTAGCTGTTCCGGTTCTCAGATCAATCTGTGCAATAGAATTTGGTCATACATCCAGCTAATGTAGCCCCCCAAAAAATGAAAAAAAGATAGTGTGACTTAATTAAAGAAAACATAACTTATAGAAGATGAACGTCAGAGTGTTATTTTTCTTTAGAGGGTGTTAAATGCTGGGTATCTATAATCTCATTGATATATATCGTCACGAGGTTTTATTCCTAAAGCCCTGTTAGAAGAACAATGAACAAGCAAAAGGATGAGAGACGCTTTTGATAACTCAATGGCATGCTTAATGAGTCAATTTTCAATTAGGGTCAAATATTGCAGTTGCAGGCATCCATTTTCAATAGCAGCACAAAAACAATTTGATAACAACATCATGACCAGAACTGTGACTTTCCATTGGAGGCTCTATCTTTTTCCTTTTATTATTATAAGACTTTTAATAGCAACCCACTGGAATCATTCAAGACTTCTCTATGAAAGAATCAACATTCAACAACCATAAATCTTATTAGAACACATTAACTTACATGCTGAACTAATCCATCCTCACCACAGGTATAAAAAATATGAGGGCTTCCAGGTTCAATAGCCAATTTGTGCACTTGTCCGTGATGTCTTGCCAGTAACTTAATCTCAACTCCAGACTCAAGAATCTGTGCATGTCTCACCTGAACGTAAAAAATCACTTGTGTAAGAAAACACCCTCAAAAGCTCATGATGCAATGGAACTACCTACACAATTTGACTCTTTTCATAAAATAAAAAATTTCAGCTCCTAATTCAAGCATCAAACTTTCAGGTCATTTTTGAGAGAGAGAGAGAGAGAGAGAGAGAGCAAGGCAAACAGATCACCTGCCCGTCAGCAGCAGAGGTAACAATGCTTCGGTCCTCTGTGTAAGGCATTATCTTTGCTTGAAAAACATTGTTGTGATGACCTGAATGGAAAGAAAGTTTAGGCTGACCAGTTTCCCAGTTCCAGAGTATGACCCTCCTATCGTCAGACCCTGATATAAGAATATCACCAGCTGCATTGAAGCTAACAGTGTTTACACATCCTCGGTGCTTATCTAGCTTTCGGAGTATATCAAGACGAAGCACAAGATCCTGAGACCGAAGAATGAAGGAAATGTAAAATTCTGACCACTCACATTTGCCAAAATAATAGGCTTCCCGTAGTAGCAATCGAAAAAATTAAAAAAGAAAAAAATTAACACTCCCAGATTCTGAATTGAGTGTCAACATTAGACTGAACATGGGATATGTGGGAAAAAATGTCATTAAATTGTTCTCCGATTTGACCTTCATTTTGCTAAAAAGCAACAAGCTGATGTCAGGCTACCTTTCAAGTCACAGCATTTCACAATTAGAAAGCAGAATTGCTGTATAAATAACTCCATATAATATAGAGGAAATTTATTTAAATGATTCCAAAATTAAAGGGAGATATTCAATTTCAAGAAACACTTATGGTTACAAGCTCCTAAATGACAATTCAAACATACAACTAGTTATTCCAAAGAATACATGAAACAGTACAGAAGATAAAGCACAAGTTCACATTCTCATAAGCAACCGACACCTTTAAGAAAAACATAAGCAAACTCACATAGGCAACAGCTGCATTGTTCTAGACCAAACACAATTTCACAATACAGGTGCAAGAACCTTAACTCGAATTTGAAAGTCAGTATCATATTAGTACCAAGCTCACAAGAGCTAAGATAAAGAAGAAAGAAAAAAGGTAAAAAGTTACCAGAAGATGCGCCCAGACCATGCTCAACACACACCAGAAAAGGACATGCCCCTAGAAACTTCTAGACAAATGGCAATTGTAACGTATTCAGAAAGGTCAATACAAGAAATATATGTCAATTTCCCTTGTTGGTTGAAGAGTTCTTTTTTCATCCCTTCAAATTGACACACCAAGACTGCAATAAACAATAAAACATGCTTAAAACTTTCAAATGAGTAGAGATTTATCTGGATGAATTCACTTCCCTTCAAACATCGAGTGACCCCTCTTTTAATTGGCTTTGATCAATAAACAAAACCATCTTAATTCTAGCACATACCCAAATACAATAAAACAACCTTCCAAATAAGAAAACACATTAAACCACCCACAATCAATAATGTGGAATAGAATGGATATTGATTTATTGATCAGATTCAACTGAACCAAAAAAAAAAAAAACATGCATGTCAAAGTGCATAACAACATCACTTCAACAATCAACAATAATAACCCACTTGTGAACTTTCAAAACCGTGCTGCACATCCAAAAATACAGCCCTTGCATCTAAAGACAAAATGTACGAATACCAACTTAATTTAAAAATGAATCATATCTAACTGCATTTCCAAGACGACAATTCATGAATTAACACGCAAAAACATCCAAAAACAATCAACTCTGCACAAGGAGATACAGCTGTCAGTAAACACAATAAAACTGAAACTGGTGAGAGTAGGAATACAGATAATTAAAGTCATCGACGTGAAAGGACAAAAAAATAGACCTCGGAAGCAGCAAGACGGTGAGCGAAGTTTCTAGTGGAGAGCGCGCCGACTTCACGTTTCCAAATATCGACAATCGCCGAGTCGAGATTCGTTCTAACGCTCTTTGTCGTCGTCATTAAATCCCTAACCCTAAGAAGAATTGCTCCGAAGCTTCAAAACACAGCACCAGTAAAATCAAACAATCGAACGTAAAAAACAACTGGGTTTAACTTATAAGCATTGTCGAAAAAATTTAATCATAAGGCACGAATCAATAGAGAAACTCTCGCATGTGTGTAGACATCTAAAGAGACAGAGAGAGAAACAGAGGACGGATGGAGTGTTTGACGGACGATGATACGGCAGACGGCAAGCTAGAGCAACTTATATTCTATAATGAAATAAATTATAAAACCCATTTATTTATACTGAAAAATAAAATCAATTTCTAAGAAATTCAAAGTCTAAATGGGCCCTAAATGGGTTCTAATTGGGCCCATTCAGAGAACAGAGATCAAATTAAGTTAATTCGCGATTATTTGAAAATTTCTGAATGTTAATTCATCCGTACACTTCAAATGTAAATTTAGCTTGCATGGCATGAACTTTATTTACGTTCTTCATATGTTACTTTCACACTTTCAAACTAATTTTTCAGTCACTTCATCTAATTTTCACCGTAGTCCCATTTAATTAAATTAAAATTTTTCACAAATTTAATATCAAATCATTACCCCCTCATTTAAAATCAAAGAAAAATAATATCAAAAAATAAGAGTAATACTATATAATTATCTAAAACTCAAAAACATTTTTTCAAAAATTGCTATGTTGACAATACAAACAGTGAAGATTTTTGAAAACATGTTTTCAAGGAGAGAGAGCGAGAGACAGCAGTTATCTCATTATCTCCCATGTTTGGCTAAGTGGCTAAAATCGCCTGAGTGGAGCTCCCTTATAAATAATCAGTTATCTCCCCATACTCTTTGAAAACTGTTAACCAATGATGGGAGGTCGCGGTCTTCAGCTGTCAGCGCCGCCATCTTCCGCCGGCTTCCGCCAGTATCCACTCTTAGTATGTGGGTTGACCAAACAAGGTCACCGGTTTCTCTCCTCACTCGCCACCGCCGAAGAAGCTTCAGCAGCCATTGGCTTACTCCGCAAATTCGTAACCTCATCTTCCAAACACGTAGCCCTCACCACCCTCTCCCATCTAATCTCCCCCTCCACTTCCCATCCTCGTCTATCTTCTCTCGCATTTCCCGTAAGTAAATAAAATGTCTTATCTATATTTTTGTTCTTGAGGCAAAAATGAATATGCAAATAGGCTAAACTCCGCATGGGCAATTGTTAATCAATTTATGTGTTCGCAGTTGTACTCAATTATCAAGCAAGAATCATGGTTCAGCTGGAATGCTAAGCTAGTGGCAGATTTGATTGCTTTGTTACACAAGGAAGAAAAGTTTGAAGAAGCAGAGAGTTTGTTTACGGGGACAGTTTTGAAATTGGGGTCCAAAGAGAGAGGTTTGTGTATGTTTTACTGTAGTTTAGTGGATTCTCATGCTAAGCACAAGTCCCTGAGCGGGGTTTTGGATTCTTGCACACGGTTGAGGCAGCTAATTTTGCAGTCATCTTCTATTTATGTGAGGCAGAGAGGGTATGAATCAATGGTTGCTGGATTTTGTGAAGTGGGATTACCTAATAAGGCCGAGAATTTGATTGCAGAAATGAGAGAAAGAGGGTTGAAACCATCTGCTTTTGAGTTCAGATCTCTTGTCTACGGATATGGGCAGACAGGATTTCTTGAAGATATGAAGAGGAGCGTTTTTCAAATGGAAAAGGAAGGGTTTGAATTGGATACAGTTTGTTGTAATATGGTGCTTTCATCATTTGGAGCTCACAACGAGTTGCAGGATGTGCACTCGTGGATGAAGAAAATGAGAAATTCAGGAATACCATTCTCACTCAGAACTTACAATTCTGTCCTAAATTCATGCCCAAACATTATGTTGTTGCTGGAAGATATGAAAAACTTACCTCTGTCGATTGATGAGTTGGTGGATAATTTGAACAAGGATGAGGCAAATCTGGTGCTGGAATTGTTGAAATCAACAGTTCTTGATCAGGCAATGGAGTGGAAGTCCTCAGAATTGAAGCTGGATTTGCACGGAATGCATTTGAGTACTGCATATTTGATTTTGCTACAATGGTTTAATGAGTTGGAACTGAGGTTTGTAGCTGGAGATCACATTACTCCAACTGAAATTTTGGTGGTTTGTGGGTGTGGAAAGCATAGTTCTACAAGAGGGGAATCACCTGTAAAAGGTTTGGCAAAAGAAATGATAGTGAGGACGAAATGCCCACTGAGGATTGATAGCAAGAATATTGGGTGTTTCATAGCCAAAGGAAAAAATTTCAAGGATTGGGTATGTCGTAGAGGGCTCAACAAAAATCCTTCAGAAGTTATGAAGGCAAAATTTTATATACTGTGATGCAAATGTAAACTCATCAATGTTGAAAACTTTCCACAGCATATGTTCAAATGTGCTACCTCTTGACGAATTTGATGAAACCAAATAAAAGATAATGAATGTATAAAACAAATTGAAGATCCATTTTAAGCTCCCTTCTTACCAGAAAATGCAAATCCAGATTCACTATTTCTCAGCATGACTTTGGGGGCAAGGCACCAGAAGGACCTATTAAAACGACACTAAATGAAATAACATAAGCAAAATAATCTACTAAAGCATGCTAAGATGGTTTTCAACCCTATGAAAGTCTACAAGGAATCCTTTCGGTTAAAATGTGTAATCTTGTGAAAGCCTGCGAATGCAAATAATCAAAAGCTAGTTTTCAGTAGGGTTGAACAACACTCAAAGTAACAATAGTGATTGTTCAAGATGACTTTATGTATTGGGAATATTTTAACTGCAACTAAGTCCAGATTTTGAAGCTTAGAACACTAGGCTTGTCACTCTCTTTATCTTAATGCTACAGGAGCGCAAAAGTCCAATTTCTTAACCACCGAATAATGTCGTCTTAAATGCACTTACAGAGATAAATATAACTGGAGTTACCTTTCACAGCAAGCTAGAGTGTCTCCGAAGCAACTTCACATGATCCACAATATGAGAAAGCAGAAACAGGTGATCATCATCCTCTAAAGCAGGATAACAACCCCAGATATTGCTCAGCCAAATTTCAGGTTGACCAGAAGATTACCTGGGATTATACCAGAAACCTTGAGTTCAACATTTAAAGACAAAATGAAATTAAATTACATGTGCAACTATAATGTCTGGACAGATAATCAGATGTTTCTTCACCAGAACTGCCACTCTATCAAAGCACAGTTTTACTGCAATAATGTTCGCCAATGTATCACAAGGGAGCAGCTGCATGAAGATTAAAAGCAAATTCATTGGTCTCTTCTCCATGCAGGAAAATTCACTAGCAATTTCCGCAAATATCTTACAAATGCCCTCTTACTTTTCCAAGCACGAAAATTCACATAGCAATTTCTACAAATAAGTTATCTTACGAATGCAAACTCTTACTCAGAAAGCACTGCCTGCTTTCAGCCTTTCTCAATGACTGACTTGAATACTGGATCATTCTATACATAAACATATCAAACCAGGGATTATGAAACAATATGTGGCAAATGCACAAAATCCATGTGGAGAGACATAAGAAAAAGATGATACACAATAAAAAAGTTGATCCGACATCTTGCAAAATATTCTCACTACCTTGTTTTCAAATTTGAACCCAGCATGCCAGTCTAAATGAACCTTCAGGTCTGTTCCTTCTCCAAAACAATGACCAAAATGAACCCACATATCTCGAAATTGAATCATTGGAATATTTTTTGATAACATTGCAATCAATTGTTAAAGTATTTGCAATTGACAGCAGGGTAAAAGGTGAGGTCGAGGTCAGTAGACACCACATTGCAATTCATATTTAAACAAGTGGGTTATAGTTAATCAGAATAAGTGAAAGAATGGTTGGCTTTTAAGTTAAGCGAGTTAGCTCTACACACTGCCAAACCTGCCCATGAGCAAAGTGCACTTGCATAAGTTAATTAGCACTAAAAGGTCAAACATTAAAGAATTAAGGTGATTCTATGATGCTGTGATAAACCAAAATTACATTCATATATTATAAGGATTAATGGTGCGAAAGTTTTCTCCACGGACTTGTTTGAACTCTAAAGTAGATATTCTACCCTTCACATAAATCATTAGACATGCCTGTGTAGACTGCAATATTTGTATAAGAATCCCAAATATAAGCTGGATGCCGTACTCATGCTAATTCTCCTAAGAATGATTCAGCAGCATGCTAATTGAAAATTTGTCATGGGGACCAAAAATAATTATTTAAAAGAGAGGGTTACATGTAGCTCCATTTGACCATATCAGACATTTATTTGCTGAGACTATAGCTATCCACATAGCATGAAGTTAAGGAGAGGAATTTAGGGAAAGAAAAAGAGGGCATCCATTTTCTTTCACCATAAATTACACTTTCATATCTCTCATTATAAATATTTAGTCTGACTCTTAGTCTCTTAATAGAAAGAACCAATATATTTTATCTCAATTGTTTGTTGGTAACACCAACTCATCATCATCATAACTAATACATGCATGCATACATACATATATATTGACCTCATATGTTTATCCGTATACATTAAACTCAAAATTTATCATTTGATTATATTCTCCAAGAACAACAAAACAACTGGGTAGGCATGTGCACATAACATAAAGCAAAGTTGGTTCTTAGAAAATAAATAACTGCTGGAAACTTCTGAAGAATACAAAAATTTCAAGATCAAAAACAAAATTTGGATATATAAAAACATTTGAGATAGTATATACCTATTTGGGCAACTCTTAAAACCAAGGCATCCACCATATATACATCTTTCCTAGATTTTTGAGTGAAACTGCTTCTGCAATTAGACGGCGAGCTTGTCCTTCTACCGCAAGAGGCAGAGATGGTGCTGCTCCCACACCAACGACAACTCCTTGCAAACGTGCTTCTATGTTACTGATGGCTCGCTGCAAAGTTCAAACACAAGAATCTCAGCTATTATATGGCTTTTGTCAAAGTATGACTCAGTTGAGACACCAGTATATTATTAGAGGAAAACAGGGACCCAAACCTGTGCGTGTGGATTTTGTACTTCTACTCCACTGGACTTATGAGATTTAGTCCATTCCACAAGAGGATCATGAATAAAAGTTTCTAAAACACTCATAAGCGTCTCCTTGTGCTCCCTTAGAATTGAAAGTGTGATCTCACAAACCCTCAGGTAGGTGCCCTCATATCCAGTTATGCCAAGCCCATCAATCATGTTCTAGATAACCAAACCAAAAAGAAAAAGAAAACAGAAAGAAGAAAGAATGAAAACCAAAGACAAATAACAAGTCCGTTAGGGTAGCTATAAAGAAGAATTAAATGCAAGAAAAATGGCATTATACACCTGAAAATGGTCAAAGGCAAGCCTTTCAATGAATATTTTACTAAAACTTTAGCAAAATTGTATACTGTAAAACTGATTTCTTAATTAATCCAGCCTCCATGCTAAGATTGGCTATAATCAGCAGAGGCTCCATGGTGACAAAATAGGAAGAATTGTAAATCATAAGTTCATAATAAATTTTCAACATCTATGCTGGCAAGACACTAGAACTTGTGCTCTCTGACATACAAAACTTCATGCCATAATATGTTACTCAAAGTTTGTAGTTTTTTGCCTTTTCTCCTTACCTGCGTCAACCTGAAAGGCACCAACTCTGGCTTCTCCAATTGTAGGCCTTTGTCAAATAAGCAACTAAAATCAACGTGGACACAATCTCCTGTGGTAGAGTCAAAAAGAATGTTTTCACCATGTCGATCCCCAAGGCCAACAATGTGCCCAACCATAGACCAAACGGCAGTAGTATGTGCATAGGCAATGCGAGCCCTAAACCATGTAGCTGGTTCTGAAAATGTGTTCAGAAACCATTTGTGGAATGCTGGAGGAAACATTGGTAGAATCTTGGTCTTTAGCATTTCATCTTCTGGCATCTTACCTTGTGATTGGTCATAAATACGCTTAATTTGAGGATTTGTCTTCTGTCTATCAAACTTTCCACAGCTTATATAGATGTCCTGGAGAATATGTCGGAGCCCTCGAGTATGAGGCACCCACTCAACCATGCCACAATCTTCTGTCAATGGGATTACCGCAAATGTGCGGATATAAAGTTTCCGACGACGACTTTCTGGACATTTGGACAGTAAACGGTTTATCATTGCATTGAATTCCATCATTCGTGCATCTTTTCTAAGGTCATCCTTTGGTTTGCAAAGAAATGGACGTTCAGTTCCATCACTGCCCATGAGAATGACCTGCAAATAATAGACAAGGTATTGTTAGCAAATGATATGGATTTGAAAGATAAAACTATTAGAAAGCCCCTTCATGAAACTGGTCAAACGAG
Source organism: Jacaranda copaia (assembly GCA_014898725.1). Taxonomy (NCBI): domain Eukaryota; kingdom Viridiplantae; phylum Streptophyta; class Magnoliopsida; order Lamiales; family Bignoniaceae; genus Jacaranda; species Jacaranda copaia. The sequence continues at coordinate 404,032 of JACGDI010000938.1, read as the reverse complement.
CAGTTCCACCTAGCCACCCAACTTGGTGAAATGTGAGTGTGCTGTAAAGTTAGATTATGGTAACCAATTAAACAAATGGACCGAGACAGAATGCTAAAGGACAATCGCTCGCTTTTGTGGAGAAAAGGAACTTCAATGAAATATAAAATCTTAAATGGAATTCCAAAGTTCGATCTCAAGACATTATTTAGATTGTAAAAACTAATTAAAGCCTCTCGTAGTAGGGGGATAAAAGTAAACTAAACGAGATATCGAAGTCTTGAAATGAGATTCAAAAGTCTAATCTCAAAACATTCTTTTGTGCTATAAATTTGCAATAACTGGTGAACCAGAAAAGAAAATTACAAGGAGAAAAATAAGAAAAAAGAATGAGCAATCAAGTCAGGTCTTACTTTCTTTGGACGCTGAAGTGATGAAAGGATCTCAGCCTCATCTGCTATCCCAGATATTGTTGGCAAATCTGAATATGAAAAGATATCAGATGTACCAGAATCGTTCGGATTGACATCATATGAAGGTAGATTAACAGTAAGAGATTCCTGGATTGGCATTATAATTTCCACAGGCATCATCCTCTTCAGGGCACTAAACTCAGTTAAAATATTGATTGTCCTTGCCTTTGTTTGGCCTGGATGGAAGCACAACCTGATTAGATGGTCCACTAGGGTGGCAAACTGCACAAACATAGAGTTAGAACCTCCTTGACTGGACCCTTTTCTAGCAGCTTGTATAATCTCTGCAGCAGCTTCCCTTCTTGATGAAACTGTAGATTTTGTAACAGCTGCCATGGTCCAAAGGGCTTGCTGTGGATACTGCCGGAGAACAGAAGTAATAATGTGCTTCACCAAGCGGACAGTTTCTTCATTTTGGTGGCAAATCCTCGAAACTAATTGAGGCAAGACAGTCAACCACTGGTATGTTGGCAAGTCCTTCAAACACCCTCGCATGATGCTCATGATCTAAGCAAGAGAAAAAAAATTCAAAAAAGAATTAAGTTGAGAAAATAAGCATTGAAGTTTTAATTAGTGAAACTAATACCTTGCCATGAACATTCTTCATATCTTTACTTGTTTGTAGGTTACTTCTATAATAAATGCTCCCAAAATCAAACCACAAGGTCAACAACCTTGGCAGGGCTTGGAAGAGATTCTTGTGGCCCCTATGAAGCCCTTTTGCATAAAACAACAGAACATCTGGAAGGTAAGTCCACCACCTTTGCTCAGAATTTACATTTGTAGATGCAACGAGTGCTAAATTAGATGGCATCACTCTCACAGATTGATCAGTAATGTCTTCCTGGCGTTTTCGAGCATCAACAAGCACTTCGTCACAGTATTTTGCCATGTAGAAGTATCCCTTCTCCCACTTGGGCTGCAGTTCCTTCACCCTGGAATACAGATTTATCACATCTTCCTTCTGCTTTTGCCCTGTGTAGTGGATCCACCTGGAGTACAGGAGGAGGGTTTTTGCTGCATTTAGATTTTCATTCATAGTCTGAGTATCAGAGAGTGAAGGTGGAGGATTCACAGGAACCACAGAGAGGCTGGTAATTGAGGATATTGTGGCAGGGCCAACAACCTCTATTGGCATGTTGAGAAGCGATTGTTGCAGCTCTGCAATGGCACCATCAGCTCGCCTGGTGCTCCACAAAAGCTTAGCCTTCTCGATGTGAACATTAGATGCCCCTGCAGCCTTTGCTTCCAAAATTGCCCGGTTTGCAGTTTCATAATGCCCAGCTGAACGACAGAGCTTAGCATATTGAATCCAGCAATTCCCAACTTGAGAACCAAGACCACTGGCGGTAAAAACAAGCCTTCGGAAGGCCAAAAGCGGTTCCCTTGCCCATAAAGATGATTGAGTCAGTTTGAGCCGGCTTTCCCAGTTTTCCAGTGTCCTTGAAAATCCTGGTTCGTCTAGTTGGAATCTCCTCCCCAAAAATGACTCACCGTTAAGAAGAGAATTGAAATCCTCAAGCTCCCGTAGCAGGTGAAGCTTGACAACAAATGGGTATGCTCGTGCATAAGAATCCATCCCAGCAGCAGCAAGAGGAGCAATCAGAGCTTGTTTAGACAACGCAATTTTCTCAGCAACAGAATATTGATCCTTTTTCATCATTGCCTGAAGAATCTTAGCAACATCCTTGTCAAAAAGAGCATTACTCTCAGAGCTGCTGCAAAGTAAGCCTTCTTCATCAGCCCTAGTCAGGTACTCATCCATCAAGTCCCACCTCCCAAGTCTCCAGGCAGCCTGAACCCCTTGAGTGCACCATGTTTTCCTATACTGAGGTATTCTAGAAATTAATCCATCCACATGAGTTACCATAGACTGTAAATGACACATGTTGAGCAAGCAGTTAAGGACATCAGAATGCCTCTGAACAGAAAAGGGTTCCATCTGCAGAGCCTGCTCACAAGAGGTCAAAACTTCAGCCCAGTTACCTGCCTTTTTATTAATCAAGAGATGGTCTTGTAAGCATTTTGATTTGCGTAGAGAAGCCAAACCAGATAAGCCATCTGGCTCATCTAATCCACTGTATACTTCCATTAAAAAAGATATGTCTTCATCCTCAAAGCAACCACTTCTTTCAGAAGCAGGGTTAAAAGCTCCCGACTTGTCCCGCACAAAAGACTCAAAGTACAACAAAGACCTGGCGTAAGCCTGACATCTAAATGAGGCCTTAGCAAGGGTAATCTTAGGAATTGCCCCTAGGAGTTCTGACACGTGTTTACATTGTATAAGCACTTGGTTTGAGTCCTTTGGAAGAGTCATAATCTGGTCCTTCAATTTAACAGCTTGTTTCTTAGGGTTGGATGATTGAAGAGGCTGGGAAAGGGCAAGTTCTTGCTCAACATCATCCACCCATTGGCCTAGATTATCAAGCAGAGTAAATACAGCTTGAATACACACCTCACTTTGCCCAGAAGTATTACCATGAACAGCAGTGGAGCTACTATCTGAGGCAGCCGCAGCAAGAACTGATAAAATTTCCTCTGTGATGCCACTGCGTGCCTCCTCAGTACCATCACACACAGCATTTAAGACGAGGTAGGGTAGAAGATACATGGCTATTTGCACATCATGGCGCACTATACCTCGACAAGCATTAAAAATTGCAGAGCGGGAGCCTGTAGCATGTGCAGTTAATTTTTTAATCCAAAAATATATCCATCTTCTGAATGACATCGAAGGACGGTATATAGGGCCACAAGCAGCTGAATCAGACACATTAGGGAGTTGGAATCTTGAGGTTAAGCAAGGGGCTATTATCTCTTTGATATAATTAGAGAACCGGTCCCACAATCTCTGCCCCCTACCAAACATGTCAGTACAATCATCCATGCCCCTGGCAGAAGATTTGCCCACCTTCAAGTGTTGTTTGTCTTTAGTCTGTTCTAAAACATTCTCATCAAGAGATGCCTCACAACCTGCAATTTTCAGCAGCTCCTGTATAGCCAATGCAGCTGAATCTTGAATGATGGTATCAGGCGCAGATCTAAAAGCCCTGGCCAGATGCTTATGGATCAACTCGAAAATCAAATCATCATCAGAACATGCAATCTTAAAACGCGAGCTGGAAAAACCCTTGATTTTAGCTGGATCAATGGCACCAAGCGCTCCAAGGCAATCTGCACATATCAGCTTCAGCCGCTGTCCAACTAAAGTCCTTGACTCCTCTGCACAGCCTTTAAGCAGTGACGTTATCAAAGAGCTCATAAGATCCATAACTGATTCTCCTTCCTTGGTGAACAAAGCCATGAACTCCACCCTTTTCAGGTTCAACACCTTGCTTAGCTCAGATGCTACCATGTATCTTACATTCAAATTTTCATGATTTAGTCCCTCCACAACATCATGTAATTGATCTTTCAGGGTCATCGGTCCACGCACTTCTTGAATCACTTTGTTCACTTCAGCCAGGGCAGGAACATTAGGCACAGAAGGGAACTCACGTATATGCTGCTTTAAAATAACCTTATTCTGAACCACAAGTTCTTCCAATATCTCCACAATTTTACTCATATGGAAAGATGAATTTCCTGCCTCTCTCTCCAAGAAAGGGACAAGAGCAGCAAAAACTTGAGATATCACATGTTTGGTGCTAGACGGTGACACTATAGCTAATTGCTTTAAGAACAAATGCAATACAGAAAGACCCTCACCCAGAAGCCATTCCTTATTGATAGCATGCATGAGAAGAACCATAATTTTTGGTACATATGTGCTAAGATGGGAGCCCATCAATTTAATCAGCATCTCTATCCGTCTGATGGCTTGCTTTTGCAAGGAAATATCCTCTGCATGAAGCATTTTTCTATCAATGCTGTTCAGCAAACCAACAACATGGTTCCTCAAAAATCCTGGAAGATCTTCACTAGCAGTCAGAATTCTTGCAACTTCTTGTACCATATGAGGTACCCTTGCTAACCTGTGAGAAGGTTGTTGGTTCAAATTTTTCTTTTTCTTCTTCTTCTGTAGAACACATGCTATAGAAAACTGTAAATAAAATAAATATATACATCTAAAGAAGAGAGCTGGCTATAATTTGAAATGAAAATCATAATGAAACTCCCCAAAAATGCATTCCAAAGGAAAAGAAAAAGGCAGAATAAGCAAACATCAAGATAGAGCATTAGAAGTATGATTGTTTGAAAGAATCCATCACGCTACCCCCCACAAAATAACTTTTAAAATGAGCAAGTCAAGTACCTTTTACTTATTTCTTCTGAGTCATCCACATCACTAAAGCATATAAGCTCATCTAAAAGAGCTGGTAAAGCAGCTGCAAAAATTTCTTGATTGTCAGACCCAGTATGTTCATGGTAAAACTGCAAAGCAGATTTTAACTCCTGCCCATCAGCTTGGTGAAGAGCGAAAGCAAGTACTTTGGGCAGCCAATTAACAATTAGTTGCACCATGTCTGTGTTCAAACACTTTGCCAACTCATATAACGTTGCTAGTGCTTGATCACTATCATGCTGGAGGACCACAAGTCTTGGAAGGACAACAGGAATCATCCTCTTCACAAGTTCTTCAGTTCCAACACCAAGAACAGCTGCTGAGAATTCTTCAACCATTTTTGGCTGATTGGCAAGCCTAATACAAAGATAATCATATAATTCATTTCGGATATGAGGAACTTTTGAAAGGAGTGCTTCAAGTCCCCCTGTATGATGGAAGTAACAACATCTATTTATCAACTTCGAGGCAATTAGCCTCACTGTAACATAAGGATTCTCGAGCTGACCAATCAATAAAATAAGAGAAAACAAAAACAGTTGACCATGAATATCAACAGCTTGCATGATTGTTGCTGCAGCTTCCAGAAGGGTTTCAAAGACCAGAGGATCTTCAGCAGCTGCCAAAGCATGTTTTATTTTGTCCATGAACCTCTGCTCTTTAGATTTCTTTCCAGCATCCTTACATGAAAATAAATAGTCCAAAATAGGCTCCTGGATGAAGAAACTAATCTGTGAACCAAATGCTTGTCTCACATTTTTGTTCCTGTGTAGGAGTAAAAAGTCAACACATTGTACCCATTGAGATCTTGTCTTGAGCAAAATATCTTCAGTTCCATGCAAAAGGATTCGCTGTATCATTCTTACACAAGCAACTTGAACTTCTTCTGATGATTCATCATAGAGGAGCTCAAAAAAGAGAGACTGCAAATAGGTATAATCACACCTTGAAAGAAAATCTATCTTCTGCATGCTAGGCAAAAGAACTGTTGAACATGACCCATGGTGGACTGCAGCACTGCTGTCACACTTCAAACACCAAAATCCTTGCAACAGATGATCCATAGATAAGTCTTCTGTCTCCTTGTCCTTCTTCAAGAATAATTTGCATTCAGCTTCCAGAAGTGCAGCAGCATCATTACAACATCCATAGAGGCATGCCAGATGACCAAGAGAGAGTGGAATGATTTTCTTGACTTTCTCATTTTTCTCTTTCTTTAGAGTCCTGCAAGAGAATAAAACAAGGCGCTCTTCTAATCACTTCATTTGACTTTTAAGAAGCATGCAATACTTCCACTAAGTCCTCAATGCATCCGGTTGATAATTACAATCCATATAATTTTACGCACTGCCTAAATTCAGATTGGTTTTTATGTCAAAAGAATAGTTCACCGCAATATGCCCCAGCAGGTAGAATATTACTTGAATTTTACGGAGTCAAAAATCAGAAACTGGTACAGATCTACCATCAGAGCTGATGATATAGAGAAGTGAACTTGCAGACAAACACAGAATTGACAATAGGTAATTATTATCTGCACAGGTTTCATATGGAGACACTGACCAAAATGGAAACAAAAGGAGAAGAAAATAATGAGACGATAAAGCACAGAAATAATGGATTAAGTGGCCAGATTGAAAGCTTCAAGTGGGATATGTGACTAACATAGCAACAGCACAAAATAGCGACTCAAGAAGAAATTTACTCCTTCAACCAAAGGAATACTGAGGTGAGCAGAAGCACTAATTAGCTTCATCACAATAATGAAGAAACATTAGATGCTCTGCCTTTACGCAATTGTGCTTAAAAAAGAACCCTACTGGACAAAAGTTAGGCTACTTAGATTAATAGGTGCTAGACACTTGTGCATTCACAGTTAACTAAAAGAGCATTCTTGACTTACTCGAGCCTGTTGAACATGTGTGTCAGAAAATCAATACCAGAGAATAGGACAATCACTGGCATAGAGAGGATGGCTTCAATTCTAATTTCTTCCTCCTCATCATGAAGCCCCAAGTCCAGAACATCTAGATCCACTCCATGCTGTGTTACAAACCCAACCCTGGACAGAATGCGAATTGAGAGACATTTTGCCTTCCAGGAAGGATGGGATTCAATTGTTGGAGGAGCATACTTCCACGGAAGCTTTAGCACTGGTTGCAAGAGCTCCCCCATATCACCAGCATTTTCAAAGATAACAAGCTTACTCTCTTTAGGTAGGGAGCCTAAGATGACATTCCACAGGTTTAATAATTAGAATATATGAAATAATATATCTCAAAAAGATATCAGCACTTGAACTTGAAAATCAATATTCTCAGACACTGCATAACCAGATTTTAATTGGAAAGCAGCATCCCACGTTAATTATTAAGCCTCAGCATTCTTCACCAAATACTCAGAGCATCACCACAATAATAGGTTCAAGAAAGCATGAGTCCTAATTTAAGAAAAAGGGGGATGGGTGGCAAAGAAACAAAGAAAAAATTTCTCATATAAGCGTGACGAAGTTCATATGAATATAAAGCTCGCATAGCAGTTTGACTACCTTGCAAAAGCAGTAGACTGTCAACTGCTTCTAGGAAAATGGATAGATCAAGAGGAAATGGAAGTTCTTGCTCCGCCTGCAAGATTTATTCAACATTATAAAATGGCACAGTCCAGATTATAAGGAAAAGGCAAAAATATATATAACCAACCTGCTCAAACATCCAAGAAATCCACTTGTGCATTTGCCGGAATATGCAATGGGAAAGGTCCACATGGGGGTGCTCGCAAAAAACAATACAGAGTGCGCTAATAGCTATGAGGGCAATTTTTGTATTCGCTGAATTAGAGTTCTCCCCAGGAGGTTTTAGAAATTCAAGTAATAGATTTAGTGAGGCACACATGAAATCAGCATATTCTTTTTCTCCGACACCAGTAAAACTACTAACTAACTTGTATACATCCTGAAAAGTAGTGCTAGAATAGTTATCTATCTTTTGGCGCTTTGATTTTGAAGTTTCTATATCCTGAATGGGTCTTTTGCCTCCAACATTTGAGCTTTCATTTTCATTAACTCTTGACTCCAGTAGAACAGCATGACCATCATCACCAGCCATTATCCTTCCAACAAGATTAGGACCAAGCCTGGAAACAGCAACTCTAAAGCAGTCTACCAAGGGAAAAATGGGCTTGGATGAACAAAGCATACAAATGAGACATTCTGGCCTCCAGGCATACGGATGGCACGTTTTTGCAATTCGAACATATGCACTGCACAGGCCAGCCTGAAATTTTGAGAAGATAGAATAGTAAATTCCCGCCCTGCCACTTAGATTTAACAAGCGCGTCAACTAAAAGTTCTACATACATGCAATTCTGCATACAAAACTTACATACCCTGCCACTTAGATTTAACAAGCACGTCAACTAAAAGTTCTACATACATGCAATTCTGCATACAAAACTTACATACCATTATAGCTGCAAAGCATGTAAATGGAATAGAGTAGCCCCTACAAGTGAATCATGCATACATACAAGAAAAGACATACGTGATCGAATACAAGATGCTCACGAGCACCCCCACATAGGTAAACATTTATTATGCATGCGTAATAGAAATTGGTGACAATGTCAATGATATCACAGTTAACCTTGAGCTCCATGCTCCTTGTCTTCATCATTGACTCAGGAAAGATGCCCACTATATCAGCAGCTGTCGACCTGACAACGTCATCAACACAACCAGAGTGCAAGGTCTGAAGACATCCTCCGAGAGCAGAATCATAAACTGCACTTCTGCAATCAAAATTTTTGTTTCAATGAGAAAAACAACCTACAGGAAACATCTTCAACGGCCATGTTGGTAATGAAGATGATGGAAAGATATATCATCAAAGAGTATGCATAAGTTACCGAACGAAGCTAGGCATCTAAAAGTTTAAGACATGACAGAAGTTGAAAAGGATTTCATAAGTTGGAGATCACTAAATATTTTAAAGCCATCACAAAATTAAAGAGGTAGAGTAGCATAATCAAAAACAGCAAACAAAGTCATGACTCAGCTAATCATGAGGATAGACTCCACCGGAGTCAAAATAAAGCAATCAAGAGAAAACTCACTAAATAATGCATCATGGTTAAAATACACAAATATAAACTGAAAAGAGTAGCATGATTACTAACAGCAAAGAAATTAATGATTCAACTATAATGACACTAAGCTCCACAGGTAGAAAACATAGTGATAAACAGAAACTAACCACATCATGGTAAATCTTGCTTTCCGAAGGTATGACTATTTTCCTTCAAACTTGTACAGATTCAGGAAACCCTGTTTATAGAATTGCTTTGCACCTTACAGATATACTTTTTCTGGTCCAACATTGACCTAGAGGTTTGCAACACAAGGAGTGTGACCGCCATCACCACCAGGTGAAGAGGAGGTACTAAGTGGGCAGTCTATTCATTCAGATGTGGACCAAGGTTATTTCTTAGTGAATCAGCCAATATCCAGAAGTTACCGAACCGCTAGTTATTAGTGGTGATTTATAGGCATTTGAGTTATAATCAAGCAAATGTTTTGACACAAGAACAATCTGAATACCGGAAGGGAAAATTAATTATAGGCTAAGTTACAATTAATTGGCTTGCCTGAATACTGAAACTCCTTTAACATCTTCGCCTAGTATCACTGTCATTGATTGTATTAGTTTTTCAGTGGGAACAATCTCACAGTTTTTCCCTGCTGCAATGAGGCGTGCAAAGTCAAAACATGCCTTCAAAAAATTTGAGAAGTTAGATAACCTATTTTAAACAGGCATAAAAGTATGTAATGCCATAAATGTAATTTCTTCAATGCTATGGCAATTTGCAGTAAAATCAACCTACCATGTGAAGATCGTCATCTCCATAGCACAAAAGACTGCAGACAGCCAAAACACATGATGCACCCAAGAGCCCTTCAACATATAAAGTTCCTTCAGTGAAGCATTTACATAGAAGCTTGATGGCTGACGTGGCAAAGGCTAGCAACTTTTCTTTTCCTGTAAGATCAATTAACATTCCATCTCCATTGGCAGGCCTGTTACATACTGGAATATCACCGAGAAGGGCATGGTCATTGCGAATTCTGGCAAAAGACTCACAGAAACACTTCAACCGCAATCTCTTTGGTTCCACCAATCTTCTCTCATCACAAATTGAGGCAACATACTCAAGATCTATGAAGGAAAATAAGTTGACAGTCAGAACAGACATCTGAAAAGGATCAAGTGTTTTCAGATGAGAAAACAATAAAATCTGCAAACAGTAAAAAGGACGAAATAAACAGCATCTCATGAAAGAGAGAAATATCACACATCCCTGTGAAACTGAGGTTAAGTGATCCCAAATCACAGTAGAGATTCTGACAGTTCCAACTGTGTACCTTCGGTTAAACACATAGTGTCCATGAAGAATTGGCGGTATGCATCTCGATCACCTGTGCGGAGCAAGGATAGCAGGGATCCAACAGTCTCAAGAATAGCTCCATGTCGGAAGCTGAAGAGAAACAAAACAAGATATTCAAAGTATTTAATCAAACAAAACCTCTTTCAGAAATATTAAATAACCAGTAATCTTAAAATATATAACATCAAGAAAACCAAAGAAAAAATTGCAGAGTTCCCCTCAACTGAACAAACTGCAAGTCGCTAAAATATTATGATGGCATATTCTAATACATCGATTCCTGAAAAATGGTGGTCCGGAATAAATTTACTAATCCTCTGATACGGAAAATCAAAAAGCAGAACACAAAACCAAGCGACTGACCGGAATGCAGGTTCAGCAAAGAAAGGCAAAATCCGACCGATAACAGGAAGCACAACACTCGCCTTTCCGTGATAGAAAACTCCCGGAAAATTCTTCGCTGTGTGTGACAACAGCTTGAGGACTGCGATCACCTCTCTCTCTTTGGCTACAACGTATTTGATATTTTTACTTTAAAAAAGGAAAAAGAAACTCCAAGAAGCAAAGAGTCAGCCAAACATGAATAAGCACACATGAGTTTCTTTCACATACCGGAGGAGGAAGGCACAACGTAGGCATGGAGAAGGTTGGGAAGAACGGCGCGGAATCGGGACTCCAAAGCGTCGTCGTTTTGCTTGTTGGTAGGGGTTGATGATGATGCCGCTATACGTTCTCGGAGCTCGTGCACCAGGCTCGACAGATTCGCCATTCTATCTCACTCACTAGTGAGTGAGTTCTCCGTGTCTGAGAGAGAAGAAGGAGAGGGAAGAAGTGTACGAATTTTCCTTGGTTTTCGGTTTCCCTCCTATTTCGAATTGGACAGTTTGATTTACTAGGGAAATTTATTGTCGGTTTTTAACATAAAACTGAGTGGTATGTGCAACGGGCAACTCTCCTAAATCCCTTCAGTAACCCGGATCCGTTTAGGGCCCGTTTGGATTTGTTTTCAAACTCCATTCTCACAAATTCTACTATTTCAAAAATAAAAACATCGATAGTATTTGTTTACAAATTACGTATTTTAGATTATATATTTTAGAAAAATGAGTTTTGAAAGTAAGGTTGGGGAATATGAAATTTGTATTAGAGAATGTAATGTAAGTTTGTTTATGATTTGGAAATAGTAAAAAAATTATTTTGGGAACATTTGGTACGATTGTTTATGTTTTTGGGGGAAACAAATTTTACTGTAGCGGTCAAATCAATGTTTTTTTATTGAGTTTTGAGGGTGTAAATAGATTTTAGTAGTATTTTTTATTATGATATAGTAATAAAATATTGTAATATGTAAATATATGTATATGCTATGGTAATGATTATAATGTAAAGAATATGAAATTTTTGGTCATTTATCAGTAAAATTGCAAGGATAATCTGATCATTTTAGGAACCATTTTGAGAGAAAAAAAAGGTATATATTTGGTTACATTCTTCCAGAACAATTTTGTTTTGGGAAAATGAAACCAAACATAGCCATCACTTTTTACATATTTTTATCCAATATTATTTTTATTTTTATTTTTAAAATACATTTTCTGATAACCTATATATATTTTCCCAATAACTTATATATTTTCTCTCTCTATTCAATTATTTTTATCTATTTCCACCTACAATATATTAAAACCAACATAATCACTATATTTCCAACATAATCGTTATATTTCCAAACATTCCATCCTAACACATTTTCACTTTCACATCACATCAAATCACATAACTAATTTCCACCAATTTAGAAATACTGGAACCTAAAAATGAAAATAAAAATAAATCCAAACAGGGGCTTAGAATTCAAAATAGTATAGTATATGATTTAGTGACATAAGTCTTTCACATAATACGAGAAATCATAAATTTAAATCAGAACAAGCTACTGGTATTCTTTCTTCTTTTCTATTATAATTTTTGAATGTCCTTTCTGTCTCCCAAAATGTTTACATTAATAAGGTTACTTTTTTGGTTATGGGCTTTTTTTATTTTTTTATTCAATGTTTATGGGCATTTCAAGATAATGGAATGGTGAACTATCGAAAAAACAAAAAGATAATGGAATGGTGAGTTGTTCGTTGCCAGTTTATCTGTGGTGATTAATTTGATGAGTGTTTTATTTACTGCAACCAAAAGAAGAATCCGACTGTACATGAACAGAGAACACTATAATTACATTTGATGGGATCATTAACCTTTTAAACATTCGTTTAATCTGCATTTGTTGTAATTAGACTGGTTGGAGGCAAACAAACCAATTCAAAACCCATCATCAGGCACTGGTCCTACTCAATCAACCCAAAACCTCATATAATGGTGTTGAATGGTCATGATTTAGCACCTAAAAATACAGCAACTGACAGTCATAACACATACGGGGCCGTTTGGTTTCATTTTCTGAAGTTATTTTTATTTTATAGTGAAAATGCATAATGAAAAATTGATTAGAAAAAGTATTTTTAAAAATAAATTGTGTTTAAATGTGTTGTTTAAAATTATAGACTATGTTTTGTTACATTCTCTCAAAATAGTTCCTAAAATGACCAAATTATCCTTGCAATTAACTGACAAATAACCAAAAACTTCATATTCTTTACATTACAATGATTACTATCACATATACATATATTTACATTTCACAATATTTTATTACTATATCATAATAAAAAATGATATTAAAATCTATTTACACTCTCAAAACCCAATAAAAAGACATTGATTTAACTGCTGCAGTAAAATTTATCTCATCCCAAAACAATAAAAATGTATTAATTTGACTGATACAGTAAAATTTATCTCTCCCCCAAAACATAAACAAACATATCAATTTTTTCCAAAATAATTTTCTTATTATTCCCAAATTATATACAAATATAAATCGCATTCTCCAATACAAATTTCACATTTCCCACCCACTTTCAAATCATATAATCCAAAACACATAATTTGTAAACATACATCACTCTAATTTACTCTCCAACTATGATAGTTTGCTGCTGCACAATTAGTCAACTCGACAAGATTACCATCGGAAGATACACAAAAGAACATATCAATATTTTCCACTATCTATAATCTCGAAAGTACACCGCTCGGCTCATTCATATATCATAGATCCGATTAGAGATCATCTGTAACAAAAAGCAAAGTGCAAATCCCATTCATAGAATCATGATACAACTGCTGGGCCACATTGACCGATAGGAATCATTTCTCCCAGAAATATTTTATCAAAAGAAACCTTTTTTTCTTTTCTTTTTTAAAATCTAGAAGGCTTTTTTTTTTTTTAACCCCTTCTTTTTGAGTCAGAAAAGTTACAACAATCTTCAACTAAGATAGAACAGGACAACGGACAGAAATAATTGAGGAATGGCTGAAGAAACCAGAAAAAGAATTAGTAAAAGCGATGAAAATGTAGTACGATATCAATGAAAGAGATACTGTACAGTGCAAATAGAATTAAAGGTGTAAATAACCCAAAAATTGGAGGTGAGTGTATTTCCAACGAACAATTTTCATTTTTCTGCCTTTCAGTGATGTCCGCGTCTCAAGGCAGAAAAAAATCCTCCAGATTTCTCCTTTCGTTTGTCGTCTCCATCATCTCCAACCTGTTGCACATGCATCAGGCGTCATCTGGAGAATGGGTGACTAAATGTCATGCATGCTCAGTAAAGTCAATATTCCATTTCACAAGTCTCAAGTGCATGCCCAGTAAAGTCAATATTCCATTTCAAATCTCAAGTGCATGCTCAGTAAAGTCAATATTCCATTTCACAAATCTCAAGTGCTAGTGGTAGCGCACGCGTCAGTAAGACGTGAGCAAAATAAGCACTACAATTCAAGATTCATAAGCCGCATTTGGTAATTTAGCTCAGTTGTTAGAAATGAATGAAAGGACATAAGGCTGCCCTAGCTGAAAACTACCCATTAAGCAATTTACAAGAGATTATTCGAAGTGTTGGTCAAGCAAACATCTCTTAGATTAACCTATTCAGGAAACATGAACCACACAATCATTCAACTGCAGGCACGAAACAATACCTCCTTAGAAATTTGCTGTAGCATTTCCATTACTTCAGAAAAGTCCGGTCTCAAATCTGGATCTTGCTGCCAGCATCTCTCAAGCAGCTCAGCAAGCTTTGGATGAGTGTGTTTCGGAATAGTTGGCCTGAGACCCTAACATATCAGTTAACAAAAGGGGAATTAGCATATTACAACAGAAAATAATCTTTTCATGGGTGTGCTAAGGGAATTTGTGACTGCTCTCCATGGGTAAGCATGCACAAGTGGTGGTTGCAAATGAGATGACCAACTACATTACAGACAGATGTTTTACCTTCTGGACCACACCAACTGCCGCTTGTAAAGGGGTCAAGTACTCGTATGGAATCTGATGAGCCCCAAAACGAAAATGTTTTTAAATATATAGCAGTCCAGAAGATACATGGACTTCCACACTTCAGATAACAAAAAACAATACCTTTCCCGTCAGCAATTCCCATAAAACCACTCCAAAACTAAAGACATCTGCCTTATGATCATAGGGTTTGTGTTCAATAACCTTCAAAAGAAACAAATATTGTAAGCAAATGCAGTTACGCTGAATTTCCAACTAGAATCAGCAGAACAGCATTTAGATATAAAAGGTTATGTAAAGAGCCAATTAAACACTAGGCACTCGAAGTATCCAGCTTTAGAAGGCATTTCAGTCAGATTCTTTATCAAATGTAAGAACATAAAAATCATAACTGTATTGACCTTCCATTAAGTCCAAAGCGTGTTGTTTTCTTCCGTTCCTTATCCTAGAAATTATAAAATTTAACAACAAAGCATGAACATTTCTAAACTGAGTCTAAATGCCCCATATAATGGCAGTCAAGGTTAACTATATGTATGACAAGCCATGAGCTATCAGCTGACAAACAGAATTAGCAATAATGATAGTTCAACAATGCTAAAATCACCTCAAGAAACAGGCAAGAAAGACACAGAGAATTCAAACTATATTTTGCAATAACCATCAGATCTGTCCACGAGAAAGTTTCTTAACTTCTAATTTGGTATAAAGGGGCATACCTCAGGGGCCATCCACCGGTATGTTCCAGTTTCAGCAGTCATCACACCTGTTTGTGCTTTCACTCTAGCCACTCCAAAATCAGCCACCTTAACAACCTGAAAATAAAAACCTTTCAGACATTCCACTTCTTAAAGCTGCAATAGTTGGTTTTATAAGATGGAATGCCTAAATGGTTGAAACAGACAGATAAAATGGGCTACCAGCCGACAAACAAGAGAGTCTTACTTTTCCTCTTAAAGAATAAAATGATTCTATCTTAACTTGTATCCACAAGAATAACCAGCATGATTGAGTTTTCTTTTTCTAATTAAGAGCACGTCAATCAACAACAGAAGCTCACCAAGTTTAACTTTTTACATGAATGATGCCTAATCAGAGACTATACAAGCAAAGCAAGAGACAACAACATAGGGGGGGGGAGTCAGTCAAGCAGTCCAAGTGCTTCATTCTTACTTCATTTTCATCCATTAAAAGATTCGCTGCCTTCAAATCCCTGTGAATTATATTGTTCTGGTGCAAATAGTTCATGCCCTTTGATACATCAATTGCTACTTTGAGTAAAGCTGGAAGCTTAAAAGTACCCTTTTGCTTGTGTAAATAGTCATAGACACTCCCCCCAGACATGAATTCTGCAATTTAACAAACAGGAGAATTTGAAACCTAAAGTTGCTGCTGAAACAGCAAAAGGAAAAAGAGTATAAGAAAAAAATTTCTTATTTGAACTCCATGACAAACATACCTGTCACTATACATAAGTTAGGAGGTTTGGTGCATGCCCCTATGAACTGCACAACATTTTTATGTCGAACTTTTCTGCAAGTATCATATACTAATCAATAAAGAAGGAAGAAAACTATAAGAACAATAAGCTAATTCAGAGTTTTCCCATAGCCAAGAGGTAACTTCAACAAAAGCACCACCATCAAGTATAAGAGGAGAAGTCATAGCAAAAACTGCAGGAACTACACAGAGTCAAGTGACATGCATTGGACAAATAATTGCTCTGCATAGAAGTAAAGACTGAACAGTAATCAGAAAGTTAAATGACCTACAAATAATTATTGCAATATCCGAATCTTATGAAGAATGTGCATAAGAAGGCTAAATGATGTAAAGCATCGCTCAACAGGTGGTGATCAATACAACCATAAATAGATTCTCACGAACCTCATTATATACACTTCTTGGGCGAACTCCTTCTGCAGTTCAGTATTCAAGCGCTCTGTCTTCAGAATTTTGATGGCTACTTCCTGACTGTGGTAAGTACCTTTGTATCTGAAAGAAAGTTTGTTGAGTAAACAGAACTCCCAACTGCAAGCATAAGGTTCAAAACTAACACCCATTATACTTACAAATCACCATAAGATCCCGATGCTACTTTGGATTCAAATTTCAAGAATTGAGGATCAATTTCCCAGACATCAGTACCGTCACTGGGTATTGTTAGATGATCAAATTCACATTTAATCTCAATTTGCTCATGTTCATTGAGAGAAGGCAAAGAATGTGGATTTGGCCAAGAATTTTTCTGCATCAAACACAAAATCATTCTTCATAATCAATTTTGAGAATCTACAATTGGAAATGATGTATGTCTAATATTCAAGATCATAAGAAACATCACACTGAATTTTCCAGAAGCTTAAGCTCTACCAAACAGCATCACTATATAACAAGAAGGCATGCATATAAAATACAAGTTTGTCATGTAACAAAGTCAGTTCAACAGAAATAAAACCAACCATGGCAGACAGAGCAAACAAGTACAATCATCAAGCAATAGCCTAAGTAGATTCACCCTGGCATGATAACATAATCCATGTACAGGAAACCTGATCCCAAGGCAGTCTCAATTACAGAAGCATAGCAGTAAGTACCTCAATCTTCAAAACTTCTTTCTCCACAGCAGTCCGTAGTTGCTCAACCTCCTGTAAGTTGAAAATTCCAGGGTCAGAATAAAATCCCCTTAGACCAAGCAAAATGGAAATAGGAGGCTGCACAGATAGCCAGTTCATCTCTAGAACACAAACCAAGTATGACTGGTGGAATCAAGTAAGCTTCAAGGCATTTAATCAAAATGACACAGCAGCTTCAACTAAATCGATGAAATTAGAAAAGAACAAAAAATTCCATACATTAAAAGAACAAGAAGAATAGAATGCACTTAAAGATAGCAACATCACTTGAAAGAAAATTGAACCAGAGCCATTCTATTTCTTGGAAACACTATACATGCTGCTCATTCGTTATTTATCAGAAAAAGGTGCTCTCAAAATGTTCATTTCTTTCATATAAAGTTTAAAAACTTTACCAACCAGTAAACAGAGCAGAATATCTTGCACAAAAAAGCCAAATATCACTAACAAAAGTAAAATATTCATGAAAATAAAACAAAGGTATCAAATGTCAAAAGCCCCACACAAGCACAAGGGAACCATTCTAAAGGTGAAGCACGTTCCACCAGAACAAGGTTACATAGCCAAAGAGAGCGAAACAATCTATAGAAGGCGGAAAATAATAAAACGAAGATGATGATACCTCAAATGGCCAGCCGTCAACTACAAAGACATCTAGAGAATAGCCATCCACAGTGGAAAAGGCATGTGCTTCCTGGATATTCAGCCCAACTTCAGCTAATAAAGAAGTCAACTGCAAGGTCCATCATTAAAGAGTTTACTCAAGTGCTACAACAATCAGCATAAAACTACATTGACTAACGTTTCAGGCCCATGACTCTTGTCAATCATAATTTCTATCCATGTTTAGTAACAAAATCAGATGCATGAAAAGCTCCGAATATCATTGCTTTCATCCTGCACAACATGCCAATAAGTTCAATTTAAAAATTTTTCAAACGATCAAATGAAAAGATAATGTGGTAACACCGTACAATAAAATTTTTAGGTAACAAAAATCTATAAAGCAGAACACTTCCTTTATAATCTCTTAACAAGTAAATTAAATTTGCATCCACCTTTACTGGTTTAGAAAGATAGCAAACAAAATAACCATCATCAATTGATTAAGGGAAATTCAGGAATTGGATCATTGAAGCAAATAACCACCAAGTGATCATCATTGTGCGGTGCATTAGAAAGCACATCCATTACCTGACTGAGGAGCTTTGGCTTGTCATCCGTTGAAAAGGTAATCTCATGCATTGGCCTGTATTTATGTTTATGGGAAAAAGTAAGATCCAGAATAAACACTTCTAGTATGACTCAATATACTTGCAAAAACATTACAACTTGACAGATAAATTTATTGATAGGTTATGAACAAAACACAAATATCAAGCAAAATGTAGCTCAACTCATTGTACATTTGATGGCATGGATTCATATATAGTGGCAGTTAAGCACCAAAAGATGAGGTAGCAATCATTTTAGAATAAAAACACATACAGTGTTGCCACAGGGAACTGATATGACTGGAAAAGAATGAATCTACCAGGTTATCTTTTACAATGGAGAAGTTGTAAATGTTCAAATCCTTCAAGATATTATTTAGTGAAGTTTCAATAGGAGCACCCTACACAATTATAAGACCAAGAATGTAACATCTTAATAAAGTATACCTTGGAAACTTGGCACCAGCATTTACAGCGCTGTCCCCATCTTGGACTTCAGATTTGCTTGCTTCGAGGGCAAGAGCTTCGAGATTAGGAGAAGAACCAAAGGCAGGTGGCGGATGGATGCTGAACAAAAAAGGGTACTAAATATTAAAATATCAAATAAAACTAAAATAAACTATGGATAGCTACACCCATAAAAAAGGTACTGATTGGTTAATCATAAAAGACATAATGACAAATGAAAACTTTGATGCATGGGCAACCATGAAACTCAAGTTTATGCTTCAAAAGGAAGTGGGCAATACCTTCCCCTTCTTGGTGAACGCGAATGCACTGAATCCCCTGCACTCCCATCAAAGACAGGCACAACCTGCACAAGACAGAATTATATTCAACATATGGATAGCATCAAGCAAGTAAGAACTATTACATGAAGAGTGATAGAACAAGAAGGAAAAAGGTCGTTGGTTCAATTTTGATAAAATACATTGAGAGACATCTTTGGAAAATTAGTTTATGCATATTCAGAAAAAAATTTTAAGTAAGAACAATGATTGAACTTGAGGTACATATCGATGGGGGATGTATGTCCAGTTTTTCAGCCAAAAGAAAAATGAGCAATGATTATTTAGAACTAGAAAAGTCTCTACTGTTATCCCAAGAACAATGTAGACAGACACACTATTATATGCTCTCCATATGCTAAAATACTAGCTCAATAAAAAGTGGGATTTCCACTAGACAGCAGCTAAACTTTCCTTCATGCCATCTTCTCTTTTCAAACCTGACAACACGCAATCATTGGTTCATGAGATTTTTCTCTTTTCAAACCTCACAGCTGCAATCATTCACATGACAGTTGACACTGACATCAATCCCAGCTTCCACCCTTCTTCTTAAATCCTTTGGAAATAACTGATGAAGTGAGGATTCCTAAAACCCGCTTTGCTAGGAAAAACCTCAGGCTTCCTCTTCAAAATCAATTAGGTGATTTGCTTGTCTTACTCATTTTAAGATCTCATCAGTAGAAACTACCAATCAACTCAAGATCATAGCTATCACCTTCTGAAAGAATCAATTCTCAGAAGGCACAAGAACAAATGATTCACATAATAACTTCGCATCCAACTCAAACTATGAGTTATTGATAGGCTGAGTATCAGCACATCCCATGCAAATAATCCAGAAATAAGCACAGAATATCTCAACATATAAGGATTGTGGTGGGTAACAATTCACCTGCACAAGCCGGACTTCAAAGGCTGGCCTATTAGCAGGATCACATGCTAAATGCAATAGTCGCTTGTGTGTGAGAACATCTTCTGCCCTCTCGACATTCACATCCATCGCATACCTTCAATGCAGAAACATAAAGACCGTCATCAATTATAGAGTAACTGGGAACCAAATAATCGCCTTATGCCTACAGAAATAAGGAAAATTCCTGCATGCAGCACATCATAAAAACGATAAGTCGTTTTACTCCATTGTACTCTGATTCGGTGAACGCATGTATGATGATTATAATAACACGTTCGAATTATCAACAAATTAACAAATAAGAAGAGACGTTTCAGAGAAACTTTGAAAACAAATCACCACACATCCAAATCCGTGTATCCAAAAAAGACGGCCAAAAATCCGCAACAAAAAAGGAAAACTCAAGCCGGAAAAGATCAACGCTACAAGTACAAAAATATAAAATGCTCGGAGCGTAAAATGTTTAGGTTAAACTCTTTTCCGTAGGTAAAAGTTACCTGGCAGGCAGGCGATTGAAATGTGCCCAAAGCTGATCATCGAAAGCGGGCTCCTGCGCCTCTGGATGTTCCGATTCCTTGAGCCTCCGCAAAACCTCATTGTAGACCTCCACCTTTTTCCGCTGCTGCCGACTCTTCGCCGCCGAAGATTCTACCACCCTACTTCCACAACTCTCGTTATCTTCCATCACCATTTGAGATTCTAAATTCACGACAAATTCCCAAAATAAAACGCACTAGTGGCTTGATTTCCTCTAAATTTCGATCCAATGGCTTTTGCACTTTACATAAAGAGTAATTTTCATCACGGATGCGGCTTCATACACAGCAGATGCAGATTTGAGATGACTTAAACCGAAATTTTTGTAAGCATATTATATTAACAACTAACGAATAGGATAACGGGAAAAGGAATATTTAAAAGGACTTCAATAGTGTGGATTTGAGGAGGTTTTGGTTTTGAATTTGATTGTTTCTTTCATCCATATCCTCTTCCCCACTCCCTCTCTCTCTCTCTCTCCCCCTCTCCCTCTAAAAGCGTTTCTCTTTATTACTGAAAGAGTGACTATATATTGTGAATTTTGGTTTGTGGATATGCTTTTGGTTAATAGCGGGTCTGAATTAATCCAGCGTTTTTGCATTTAAGGTGAATCTGGGCCGGTAATAGCCAAAGTCGTCTTTTGGAAATCTTTTTCTGCGTCCAATGGCATATAATTCATTAACATTATTCTTTTCTATTATATGAAATGTCTCGTGTTCGAATTTAAATGAACTTTTTGTTGCCATTTTTTTCTCAAAATTATCTTTATGAAAATCAATTTTATAGAAATCAAATCTTATTTTAATTGAACTAATCTATATGATTTAGTCAAAAGGAAATTTAAAGATTCAATTCAACAAAATTATTGCAATTTATAGATCTATACGGAAGATGATCAAATCTATCCAATGTTGACACAAAGGTTCAATCGTTTTAAGGTATTAGTACTATTAAGTGGGAATTTTTATTCTTTAAACCAAAAAAAATGTTTCAAATGATGAGAAAAGGAAATAACTTACAAATTATTTCTAAATTAACCAACTCTTTCGATATGGAGTAAAATAAAATATTATTATAGCTTCTTGCCGAAGATTTTAAAAAATAGGGTTAGTTACACTTTACCACCCGAACTATTCGATTATTTACACTTTGCCTCCTAAACTTTTTTTCTTTACACTTGATCATCTAAACTTTGTATTTTTTTACACAATGCCATGTATTGTCGTTTCCGATGGAATATTCTAAAAAAGATTTCAAAAATGGTCGAGCGTAAAGAAAAAAAGTTTACGAGGTAAAGTGTAAAAAATGAAATAATTCGAATGACAAAATGTAATTAATCCTAAAAAATATATAACTATCATTTTTATAGAGAGTGCTGATCATCATTACATGTGCAATGACGATCTAAATTACTGTTATAAATTACACGTAAATTCATACAAAACCATTAAAAATCTATGTAAATTGTGATAAAGTTCAAAATGGTGGTTATTATTAAATTTGAGGAATTCAAATTTGACTTTTTTGAACTTACAACACTAATTAATAGTTTTAATTTAGAGTATCTTTAGAAAAACGAAAGAAGAGTTGACACAAAGTTTAGTTAAGAGTCCATTACTGAACCAAATGGCCTCTGCATTGTCTTATCACTATGGGGGAGGACAGAGTGGGCCCAACTGCCCGTGTGAGTGCGGATTCAACAAAATTATCTGAATGATTATAATAATAATGGATTGATTAAGTGATTATTTAATGGAATAATTGAGGCGGTGGTGGCTATGTTTTCAATTAGAAACATAATGTTGTCGACTCGGCTTTAACGCCTTGTTCAAATCCAATTCAATAAAAAAAAATGACAAATTAATTTAAAAAATCGAAAACCAATCAAATTCGAATTTTTTTAAATTGAATTGGATTGGATCGATTTTCAGTTTTAATCTCAAAAATCGATCAAATCCAAATCGAACCGAAATTTATATACTAATAATATAAAAATACATATCTTAATTGTAAAATACACAAATATATTAAAATAAACTAAACAAATGATTTTTTTAATTTTAAAAATCAATTACATAGGAATAATTACTGTGGACTTATAACTTTATAGTTATGTGTTCTTATATAATTTAATTTAATTTCACAAGATTAATGTGATATGATAGATAAATGAAATTAATAAATTGATTTATTAAATTAGTTTAATTATTAATAGTAACTTGTCGAATATTTTAATTAAAATGTTAAATTGAAAAACTGAATTAACTGATCTAATTCAAATCGATTTAAAATAATTAGATTAGGTTGTGTTAAGATGTAATTCTGCTAATATATATTTATAAAGAATTTGGTTTTCAAAATACATAAAAAAAAAAAAGAAAATCAAATTTTATCATATGCCTTAATGGTTTAATGATCAATTACCGGTTGATCTAGCGGGATAAGGTGTTAAATTCCTTAAGCAATGTTTTGGGATCGAACTATGGGTTGTAAATGGAGCAATTGGGTTGAGAGGGTCGTCCTTGTATTGGGCCTTTACATTACCCGAATTTGGATTAGTCGGCTAGTGGGTAGGATATCGGATGGGAACCTGCCCCCCAAAAAAGAAGAACCTTAATGAGAGAGGAGAACTTAAACATAAGTCATTCATGTTGTAAAACAATATCAATATTATATTTCTAAGTTGAAGAATTTGAGAATAGATACATAATTATTGAATTTTGTATAAACAATATTAATAATGAAATCATATTCATTAAAAAAGAAAAAGAAAGCTCAATTGTATCAAAGCATGATCCCACCAGCATCATTCACGAGGGTTTTTTCATTTCTAGATTCTTCTTGCAATGGTATTTGTGATGTAACATTTGAGGTGGAGAGTGAATAGTTGAGATAAGAAGATGACAATTCCAATGTTGTTGGGTTGGAAAGGCAAGAAGAAAACAACATGAATTTTGTAGGATCTACTTATTAGCTAGCTTCACACTCGTGATGACTCGTATTTTGAACTTGTCTTTATTATACACAAAGAAGATATTTTAGTAGTGTATGATATAGCTGTAAGAATATGTTATTTCACCAAAGCTAATGTTTTATAGGGAGGGAATTTTTGTCCAATAAGGGGATTTAGTAAAGGTAATTCGATGCTAAATATGGGTAGAGTGTAAATGAGATAAAACGATTTAAGAATAGTTCTAGTTTAATTCGATAAAAGCTCATATTTGGCTCGATTTTTTTTAGTGTGGACCAAGTTTAGTTGAAAAGTTCACGAGCCTAAATGAGGATTTTTATTATATATACATACATTGATATAGAATAACCCAACAGGTCCAGCCACACTCAACGAGAACGGAAGCCGACTTAAGGCGGCCAAATTAGCTACAAGGCCAACTTGTCATGGACCAAATAGATGATCGACAAACATTCAACTTCACAATTTTTATTCGTAACGGCGAATATTAGTGCTCCGCTGTTGACTAGGTTTTAGCCGATTATCTTCAAAATGTGGCTTTCATCATTCGACTAGGAACACAACCTATTGTTAACTTTTATCAAGGTATGCACATTATTATCATAAGCTCTCACTCTGTTGCTCTATTTGCTAGTAAATCTTACTGAGTGCCTTAACTGAGAACCCCTCAATTAGCGTAACATTTGTTATTGTTGTAAAACTCCAATCCCATATTTCGCAAAGCACTTCTCTCGACCTATCACCTAGTCGATCTTATTAGATTTCGACCCAACACTCTCATAAAATAGTTTCTACCCTCATCACACATATATAATAATAATTTAAGCTCATATAATAAAATCTATAAAAATAAGTAAATAATAATAATAATAATTTGATTTTTAGAAAAATATATAACAAAATTATTTAAAAAACTTATAATAATAAATTTTGTTTTGAGTTTAAATAAGTTCAAGTTAATCCAAATATATATGATCTTAAGTTAATTTGAACTTATATGAATCGAACTTTTCTACTTCTCAGTGACGAACATTATCAAGTCAAATTCGATAAAACTCGCCGAACCTTCGTTTATTCCAACGAATTGAACTTGAGCTTGAATTTAGCTGTTTAGGTTCGACGAAATTCGAACACACAAATTAATAGATGAATTGAAGTTGAGCCCACTAATTCGAACTCGACTCAATCTGACTCGTTTATACTCCTAAATATGGTCAACAATATTTTACATACTTAAAAAGTTAACTCATATATAACATCCTAATCATATTTTTAAAAAAAATTACTAATTATTAGATTCCAAGAATTCTATTTGATTTATTTATTGCCATTGAACAGTCTACAACAATAGTCCAAATCACGGAAGCCGTGGAGCCCCGACAATTCGACTGAAGTCTCAACCTCAATCAAGATTAATTAACGTAATTAATGATTTCATGCAATAAACGCGGAAAACATGCTTCTTTGTGATTCTTAATTAACTAAAATTTAATACAGCAAAAGGTGATAATTAAATAAATAAACCTGCAATTACTCTTCACGTGCACTTAGTCGTATGACAGCTCAGGCTGAGGTCAAAGTTGACCTCCTTCGGTGTAAAAAAAAACAGTGAATTTGCATAAAAAAA
Source organism: Jacaranda copaia (assembly GCA_014898725.1). NCBI lineage: Eukaryota > Viridiplantae > Streptophyta > Magnoliopsida > Lamiales > Bignoniaceae > Jacaranda > Jacaranda copaia. The sequence goes on along the minus strand of JACGDI010000938.1, from coordinate 378,759 downwards.
GGTGCAAACCACTCGGTTAGTTTTTAGTTATATTTTTTGTTTGATTTTATTATAGATTTTTAGATAATGAAATATTAGAAAATATAAAAATTATTTTTGGTATATTTATTTATATTTTAAAGGAGATATTTTTTATTGTAGCAGCTAAATTAATATTTTTTTGTTAAATTTTTGGAGGTAAAAATGAAATTGAGTAATTTTTTTAATATTAAAATAATAATATATAATATATATGTATATATTGAAAAATGTGCATTTTGAAAAAAAAATTAAAATATATTTGTTTATATTTTTTTAAAATAATATTATTTCGAGGAAACATAACCAATCAAAGCCCTTGTTAGCTATTTATTGCAATTTAATAATTAGCATTTATTTAATTGATACAAATCTTATAATTTAAAAAAAATGAAACTTTAATAAAGATGAATGTTAGGTGTCACAGCAACCTTGCAATATGATAATATAAAGAATTCTTTGCCAACGCGGATTGTCTTTGTTATAAAACTTAGCGAAAAATTAAAATAATAAGTGTGTTCTCAAAGTCGTATAAAACGGAATTCATATATACTCAATAAAACGCACATGCGTTTTCAATTAATCAAAAACCCTTTCTAGATTTAAAATTTTGTTTTATGTTTAAGTTGTTAATACTTCTTCTTTATTTGTCGATATTATAAAACACAATTCCCGCAATATATATAGTGCAAAATATGCAATTCCTTCTTTAAATTTTGTGGAAGAAATAAAAATTTTATGCAGAACATTGTTTAAAAGGATTTTGACGAAAAAAAATATTATAAAAAATAATATTGATTGTTTGATTATTAAAAAATTGAAAAATTAAGGAAAGATATAAGGTAAACATGAAAAACTCATTTTTCTTTGTGAAACAATGAGAAATAAGAAAGAAAAAACAAATTGGTATTCTTCTCTGAGGAAATAAATAATGTAAACATAAAAAACTCATTTTTCTCGTGAAATAATAAAAAATAAGAAAGACAAATTTGATTCGCATTATTTTCTTCAACACATTCATCACGTTTCTCCTTTGAGCTTTTTCCCTCATTTTCCTTTAACAGACAATAAATTTATAATTATTTTTTGATTAAATTTTGTAAATTTTTAAACCTAACAAAGTGTTAATTTCAACCACTAATTTCCTTGTTTACACACTAAACCAAGGAACCAACAATGGACCCCTCACCTCCCCTTATGAGGTTGAAAGTTGTTCAATTAGATTGTGTTATGCTTTGGCTAATTCGATAAGGAAGGTCGAATGATTCAATATTAATATATTCTTGAGTTGAGATCTGCAATCATTGGCAAATATCAGATTAGCCGATGTGTTTTCAACTAAGGCACTCCAACGGTCAAGTTAGTACTGACTACTAATCGAGTAAGAGAATTTAATAACATAATAAGAGCATACAGTAAAATGACACCATCTGAAGTCGATAACTATTGACCTCAACCTATTAAGCTATCCCATATCATCCCAAAATCCAGAGAAAAGAAAAAACTAACCGTCTAACTCCTTTGCCTTCGAAAAATAAATAAATAAAAACAAATGGGCACTTTGAGTCTTTGACTTCCACCACAACATGCAAGAGTACCCCAATGCAAAATCAAAATCCTCCTCCCTTGGAAATTAGAGCTCATCCGCGAGGGAACAGGAGGATTAGCATGCCACGTGGATGGATGGGCAACGCTGACGTGGCCAAACTGCCCTTTTGGGTTCTCCAAGGGCCATTCAATCAAGGTTGTACACAAAGTCTTATTCTTCTAATCATCAGTTGTTGATTAAAATAAGGAAACTTATTGAAAGTTCAAATAGGCATATTTCTTAATTATTAAAATAAAAAAAAGAAAAATAGGCATATTTCTTGAAGGATAAACACTGAACAGTGAACGTGGGAACCCCTACCATAGCTGGCAGCGCAAGCCGCGACTTGATGCCGCTCTAAATTGGAATAGCCGCTCGAATATGCCGTTCCTAATGTCTGAACTCCCTCCACCCACGTTTTTCACTAAGGTAATAAACTATGGGCCGGTCTATTTGAGGGATGAGATAGGATGACAGTCCATATCTTATTTTATTTTACGTTTATTTTAAGTGATTAGAGTATTTGATAAAGTTGTCGATCCTTCATTGTAGATATTATTGATGGGCTGTGGCATCCCACGTTTTAGGTGTGATTAAATAATCATACATTTGGTGTTGCAATTTTAAATAATTTTTGATTGCGATGCTAATAAAAAAAATTTAAAAATAAATAAAATAATTAATGTTAAAAATATATTTATATTAAAATAATTAAAAGAAAATTTGATATATATAATTTGTGTATAATTTAATCTTTATAATTTAAAATAATTTATCAAAGTTTTATAGGGTATGTTTATGTAAACATTCTCGATACAATAATTCAATTTTATCATTCATATTATCCCATAAAGTAAACATTCAATCAAAAATATAAAATTATCTCAATCTCACTTTTTATCCCTCATTTTATTCTATCACCCAACTTCCCAAACATAAAAGTGTGCAGACCCTACGTGAATTATTGGCGTACATATGTACTTGCCCATGTTGTCTATTTATTTGTCCCAAGTATTTCATGCAACACGTATAGAATCCGAGTATGAGAAAAACGATTCAATAATTATAAATTTTGGCAATTCTCATTGTAAAATTTAGGGGCTAAATATGCACAACCCAATGTGAGATTTGAAATTGCCACAAAATCTTTTATGTAAAAATATAAATCTGATTAATATCCTATGTTTTATCTAAGTTACATGGGGTAGTTATACGTATTTAGAGATGATGTGAATATGACAACTTATTTCTTGATTAAAATTCGAGCATATTTTTTGAATTCAAACTTGAAATGCATTCAAAAGTTTTTAAAATTGTCGGTCAGGCAAACAAAAAGTCTTATACTCAAGTTAATACTAAATTTGTGACCAAGAGTGAAAACAACACAACTAGTCTTCTCATTTGCGAGTTATTGGCAAAGTTTGAGAAATTAGACTGATGACCTTATTGATTACTGGTTTAATTGGTCCAACCTATTTAATCATTGGTTCAACTGATGTGAGTCATAATTATATTTAATATTATACAAATATATTAAATATATATATATATATATAAAAGGAAAAAATAGAAAAAATTGCCTAATATAATGAAACTTTCTCCAAACTCTATTTCATAATAATATCCATATATCAATTTAAAATGTCAAATCATAGAATAAAATTTGTTAGAAAAAATCCTTATATAATCCATTACAACTTACAAAACAATAAACACCAATTCAAATAAGAGTTAATTGCATTAAATCCCCCAACCTATGGCCATTTTTGCACCTTGCCCCATAACTGTTGTTGATGTGCAATTTCATCCCTTGAACTAATTAAAATGTTCGTCAACGTCACATATTGCACTATTCCGATGGAATCTAACAAAATATTCCGTTGCCTTTAGCCCAAGTGTCGAATGCTTATTGGTTACATTCCATCGGAATAGTACAAAGGTGGTATTGACGAATATTTTCATTAATTCAGATGGTGAAATTGCACATTAACAACGATTAAATGACAATATGCAACGAGGGCCATATGTTGGGGGATTTAATGCAATTATCCCTTCAAATAATATAAAAGTTTCAAATGTAAACAAAAACTAATATTATTTTCAATTTTTAGTTTTTATTTTCAAAAAATAAGAAAAAAATTGATTTAAAGTAAAATCGATTCACATCGTTGGCACTGATTTTTTAATCAATTGATTTTATATATAAAATCGGGCTAAAACCATGATCAATTTCCGATCGAACCGGCTGGTTCTATCCAATTTCTCAGTAAGTGGTTATTGGGATTGATTGACTCTTTTCATGTGATTTCATTTGGGCAATTCAATTATCATTAAATTATATGACTTTTAATCTATTAAAGTTAGTAGATCAAACTTTAATTCAAAATCGACCCTAAAAAATATAAAAAAAGTGATAGAATTCATTTATTTCACATCAAATAATATATTAATTATTGAGAATAAGATCTCAATCATGTGTTGTGGCATGGAATTTGTGAGCCTATTGTGACATGCAAACGAAATTATAATTATCGACACATCAACATAGTCTGCCGTATAGTTTAACTTAAAATTAACTTCAAAACTGTCCAGTCACAAAATCAGTAGTTAAGATCCGCAATCCACATTGTTCAGTGCAGTTGGGGTCCTCCCGGGGTAAACGCGACTATTGAAGTATGAGCAATAATGATGAGAAGAAATTTGAGGAAACTACATATGTACCAACTATAGAAACATAGTGGGGTCCTATGAACTTTAGTTCCATTAGTGAAAGTGGATGAAAAAGAAAATAAAAATGAAAAAAAAAATATTTACACTAAGGGGAACATTGTCATTGTTAGAAGTGTTCATCGAATCAACTCGATCCGATAAGCCTAACGATCCAAATTGAATCAATTGATTTGGGTAATCGGGTAAAATCCGTTAAATTTAATTATATTTGGTTTGATTTTTGGATTTCACTTTTACAATCCAACCCGACCTAACCAGACAAATTAAAATAAATAATAATTTTGTATTTTTTTTAAAATTATGATTTTGTTATTTGTATTTGTATTTAATGTTCAATTGAAATTTAAATTTGGGATTTTATAACATCAATTATGGTTTGTGATAAATAAAGAGATAATTTATAATAATTATAATTTGTAGTGCTCTTGTACAATATTGTATGCTTTTGAATTTTGATGAATATTTTAAAAATAATTTAATTGTCTTAATTTTCTAGTTAAAAAATTAACGAAATTACAACGGGTGCTTTCTACTCCTCCTCCTCCTCCTTCTTTCCTTCTTTCTTTTTTTCCTTTCCCCACCTTGAACCCGATTATCGATTTCCCCAAACTAAATCAACCCGATTACATCGAGTTGGCTTGGTTCGGGTTAAAAAATTAAATATGAGAAAATCCGACCCAAATCAATTAAAAATGATCGATTTGAATTCATTTTTCCTCCAAACTAATCCAACCTATGAACACCCATAGTCATTGTTACCAGCACTCTTCACAGATGATGATTCATCATAAACTCATCCACTTGAGTCCATTATTGAGGATTAAGAAAAAAAAATCATACCCAATCCAGCTCCAACGTGTGGGAAGAAATGCCCATTGCCTGTTGCTACAATGCTTTAGGGGCGTTTGAATTTGTTTTCTAAAGACATTTTTATTTTTTGGTGAAAAAAAATAATTAAAAATTAATTATAAATGTGTTTTTGAAAATGAAATATTGTTTGGATGTTTTATTTAAAATACAATAATTATGTATGATTGAAATGAGTTGTATTTGGATATTAATGGGCTTTTGTATTAGAAGTCATGAAAATACGAGTAAGAGAAAATAAAGTGTAAAAATGAAGAAAGAGTGTAAGAGTATATTTGGAAAAATATTTTGAGAATAAAAATGTCTGTAAAAATGATGAAAAAGTTGATAGCTCTTTGCTTTTATTTTTAATAGAAAATGAAAATGGGCCTAAAAAACAAAATCAAATGGGCTTTTTTTTTCCTGCCTTTTTATTGTGGAGGAAAATGAAATATGGGCAAATGAAGAAATGAAGTAGGAAAGTTAGCTAAACTATAAGTCAAAATGTTGTGGACTAAAAATCAAAGATGGAATAATTAAATTGTTTATAATGATAAAAATGTAAATTGCTATTATACATAGTAAAACGCTCTTTGTATATTGCATATAAATACTACTTAAATTGACTAAAAATAATTAAGTTTTGGTTTACTTAGTCTTTGTCAACGTCTTGAGATTACAAAGTACTGGGATTGATAATGGTATCTTTATCCTTGCCTAAAATGGTATAAATAATGAAAGAGGAAATTGAACACCTGATTTTAGTACATTATTCAGTCTATGTACAATCTTCTAAAAGTGATGATTGGTTGTTGAAAAATGGAAAATCAAAGTCTAATATACAAATTGCTGACAATCTGTTTGTCATAGTACAATGTCAACACTTAACATTAATTAAGGCTTGTTTGCTTGAGCATATAAGATTAAGAGGAATTAATATGTTAGTGATACATAAGCTAAAAATGATATTCAAAACTATATAATTTATTTTTTGCTTGAATTTTATAAATTAATAATATCCTACACACAAACACTATTTAATGTTTGGTTGGCAAGATTGATCAATGTAATTACACTTTGTAATATCCAAAATGTCCCAATTTCTAAAAAGGTGTTGAGGTTAGAGTATTCATATAAGAGGTAAAAATGACTTTTCATTCATAAACATATCAAATTTAAGAAAAATAAAAAATGGATCAAATCATCTTAACCTGATTTATAAACCAGCTTGGCACATGATATTATACTGGACCGCAAAGGTATCATGGGCCCTAAAAATGTGAAGCAAATAAAAGATAAAACTTGAAAATAAATCTATTATACTTAATCCAATGAAGCAAACAAGCCCCAAGACAATTATTATAACTAACACATGCTTTGCATTCATCAAGGGAGCAAATACTCAGTAGTGTCAAAATGTAACCACTAAAAAAATCCACCAAAGAACTGTGGGCTAAGAGAATCAAGCATGGGGCCTCTTTTAAGTACTGTGTATCGTGGAGACATAGGAGGCCCAGAAACAAGAATGTAAGAAAGTAGAAATAGGCACAAGTAAACCTACCTAGCTCACAAAATTTGGCTCCTCAGTACCATCCACCAAAAGAAAGCCAAAAGATGTATTTGATCATATGCATAGATACATTAACAACATAAGATTCAATACACACACACCAAAACACTGACAGATAAGCACAACCAAATTTGTGAGACAAATCAGGATCCTGAATGATCATCGTACAACCTAGGCTCACACATTATCTACAAGACAAAATGAACAGACATTGCTTGGTATTACTTCATAAGAAGAAAAGACTTAGCATTAATAGTCATTCGAACAGCTCTTCCATATCCAGAGCACCTTCCATCTCGTCATCGCTCATGTTTTCTTCGTCCATAAGCCATTGCTCGAATTCATCTACTTCCTCATAGTCTTGTAAATAAATATTATCCAAATCATCCCACTGGTCTGTCCCTAGTTCCTCGCCACGAGTAGCAACATGTAGATATGGTCTACTTCTAGCTAAAGCGTCCACCATATCTCTGTTCACAGATCCTGTCACTCCCAGCCATCTCAATCTCGGGAAATAAGGCTTCTTTAGCCACCGGAATGCAAGTTGAGTAATGCCTCCACAATTGTAAACATCCAACAACGTCAAAGTACTGCCACGCCAGATGTTCTCATCAATCTGCATAGAGGCTAATGCCATGACTGAAATATCACCAATGAGAGGGCATTGTCTCATACGGAGCTCAGATATCTGGATGCGACTTTTTGCCAGCAAAAGCACGCCAGCATCAGAGAGGTGAGGAAGGTTTGACAAGTCCAATTCTCTTAATTCTGGGTTAGAATTTCCATCGAACAGGGCAGAAATGCATCTGTCCGTAAGTCTCTTACATCCTCGGACAGACAATGAAACAAGGCTATTCATTAAGCCCTTGCTTAAGTGGGACAATCCCACATCACTTATATCAGAACCATCCAAAAGTAGAGTCTTCAACTTAGGAAGTGTATTGATAGCTCGAAGAGCTTCATCTCCAAGGTTTCTACAATCCCTCAAGTCAAGCATGGAAAGATCTTTATTGGATGCCAAGCGTGCAACAGCCAAGTTCGTTAAGAGATTACACCACCTTAGGCTAACATGTGTCAGTGAAAGAGATGTTGCAGTAATGTCATGAAAAATGAGGTCGGTTAGCTGAGTGCCGTGAAAGACCCTGAGCTTATATAATTTGGAGCAGGAATGCAGTATTGTTTTATAACCAGTATCTGTTACCTGGCAAAAGCCACCAAGACAAATGCTCTCCATAGCTGAGCATTTATCAGCCATGAGAAGGATTCCTAGATCATTGACACGCTTGAAGTATGTAGGAGCAATCTCCTGACTTCTTACCAAACAAAGGTGTTTCAGTTTGCCACGTGCATTAATTTGTTGAAGGCCATTGTTGGTGAGGTCAAACGATATTCTAGGTTCCATTATCGGTGAATCTCGAAGATCTAGGTGGGTCAAGGAGACAAGATATTTTGATACTGTGCTAACCATGGTGTCAGTAATATAGTCCACAGAGAGGCATAATTTCTCTATATTTGGCAGTACGGATGGCCTAGGATGCTTTGATGATTGATGAGGTCCCACAGCAGGGCTGAGCAGTTCAGTCACCATTACTGAAGAAATATACCCGATTTCAAGAGAAATGAGGTTTGAGGATGCCAGGGCCCAGACACGTGCAAAATTATGTCGCAGAAATATGGAGACATCAAACATCAGGATCAGTGTCTACAAAACAATATATGAGGGTCAGCAAACCTGCATTACCGACAAATTTATTTCACATAAAACAATGGTCAATACAAATACCTGAAAACAAGGCAATAACAACTAGGTGGGTATATAGCTAATTATACTCTATGCTGTGACACTGGTCTTTTTAATCATATGAACCTAGCCACAAATGTTGAAATTTATAGTAATTTATGAGCATATATGCAGCTGAAGGAGATTAACATGTGATAAACTCCCATGCATTTCATACTATTTCTGGAGTTCAGAGAAGAAATCCACATCAAGTGAAAATGTGGCTTTATACTGCATAATAAGCATTTAATGCTCTATTCAAGCCACTAGTCAATTAGAAGAGATTCTATTTCTAGCCAAAAGTATTGTATTGTTGTGCTATTATACATATCCACTGGAACAGCTACTCCAAGTCGATTTCCCTGTCACATAAGCCACAACAATGCAGGTTCATAATGTGTATTAGAAGAATGGCATATAATCCAATGAAAATACTCGGGAATGTATCTTTTGGAAAATGATGTGAAATAAATAAAGCACAGAGAGAAAATTGTATAATTTAGGAAATCCAAACAGAAAGAGAAACAAAAATCAATTTGATCTGTAGTTTAGAGAAAACCACATTTAAGAAGCTATATCTGGCTAGAGAAACTACAAAGTAATAGCAACAAAGAGATTTGAGTTAATGCATCAGTTTATGTGATGCGTGATTCTGTAAAATTTGCAATAATTATGGGGCCGCAAACTTATTCTAGAAAAAGTGGATTCTCTAACATTTACAATAGTCATGTAGCGGCACACTTATTCAAGAAAACATGATCACATATAGAACGAGAAACTAAAACATTGATGCATGGGAATACTGCTAAACTTCAAGATATAATTGGAATTTTCTAACCATGGTAAAGCATTTCTATAACCTTCATTGTATAGATTTACTTGTATGAAGTAAGTGAACATATTAAAGAAAAAAATACAGCAAAAAACAAGAGTAGTCTTTGCAAGTCAAGAACATTTGTAATATTCTCTATATTGCTTAAGACAAAAACACAAAACACTTTGCCTGCGGGACAGAGAAAAAACAGTGCTTCCCCTTGCATGCCATTGTAAATGGAGTAGAAATGTCAATGTATACCATATACATTAAGAGTTGTACTCCAAATAATAGGAAACCACAGGTCTTTGCATACCATAGATACGTGAATGTTATGAATTGTACTCCAAATAAAAGGAAATCATACACATAAGAGACCTTATACATTAAGAAATTTCCACAACTTGTATGGTGAATAACACACCATATACCAAATTACTGTTAAGTTATCCAATTTCTTCAATCTGAAACAAAATCTTGTGAAAATAATTTCTTAAAAATATCCTAGTCAATCACAAGATGAACTCTTACTTCCAACTGAGTGCAACCACTGAGCAATTCCTCTAGATGCAATACATCAACAGATCTCCCCCTTTTCTCCGCTAGTGAACTCAAGTACAGAAACCTGGAAAAACATGATTTCAAACCCAATAGTACTTATAACAACAACGACAACAACCAAAAAATACACACACACACACACACAAAACCAACTTTGCATTCAATACTATACACAAACCTACAATTAAACAACAATAAAGATGAAAATTCCCCAAATATGCATGCCAACAAACAGCAAAGTAGCACAATTATCACAAATCAAGCTACAAATTTATATAAAAAGTGAATCTTTGTCAGAAAATGGTGGAAAAACGATAAAGCCTTTGACACCATACTGACAAATAGCAAAGTAGCACAATTATCACAAATCAAGCTACAAATCTATATAAAGGTGAATCTTTGTCAGAGAATGGTGGAAAAAAGATAAACCTGAGGTCTTTGCAACTGCGTCCAAGCTGAGACAGAAGCTTTCCGCTAAAATCTGCACAATTTCGGAGGTAAAGCTCTTGCAAAGAGGGGCGAATGAGAAAATCCAGAGAAGAATCATCGAGGCGTGTGCAATCCAACTTCAGGCTCCTCATATAGGGGTTGTCCGGACGCAGCAGCGGCCTCAATAAGTTCATCGACAGCGCGATATCCTCAAAAATCCGAACAAAAGAAAAATTAGCAAATGTAATGTTGTAATAGAACCGCTAATCCGTTGTAACCGTTTACTCCATTTGATAACTTACGGGGATATGAAAGTTGGGGAGAAAACATAGGATATGAGCAGCGCAGGAGCGGAAGGTCTTACACGTTGAGGCGAGCGATAAGATAGAGGTGATGTCGAGCTTTGTCATGATGGTGACGATTAGGGCGGTGGGAAGGTGATCTAGACCCGGAATTTCCAGGTTCGGATTTCGGGCCAGGGCTGGCGGAGTCGCCATTTCCGCCTCTTTCTTGTCTTTTTCTTTTCTCTATTGAGACTGAAGAGCGAGGAAGACGATGGGTGTAATTGATTGGGGCACGAAATGCAAGGCAAGTATCCCGTTCTGTTCCTTTTTATGCTCTGGAAGTCTTTTTAACTTAAGTCGCTATGCCAAGTATGCGACTTCTAGTTTGACGTGGCAGGTTATTTACGAGAGTTCTAGTCAATTTGCCACATCTACGTTCCCAAATAATGTATGGATATATACATTTTTGGAGTTGTATGCCAATAGATAATTCTAGCTAATTTGTTGAAATACGATTACATTTGAAAATTCTTAATTGACTATTTATATATATAGTTTTAAGTTATCAACGACTTACACCAAAGTTCCTGAATTTATTATAGTACAGTGCAATAAGTTTAATGAAATACACTTTTGAATCCTTTATTTTACTCTTTATTGCATTGAGTACTTCCATTTATCCCTTCAGTCTCGGATATATGAGATTCATTGACAATAAGTATTGAACAAAATCAACTAGAAAAGAAGAATAACTACCTAAGAATTACGCATCAACATTCCCAAATGATGTATGAATATATAGGGCTTGTTCTCTTATATTTTGGGCATTTTGTAGAAAAATTTTTGGGGGAATGAATTTTTGGGAGAAAATTTGAAGAATGTGCTGACTGTTTTTTTTTTTTGAGAAAAATATGAAAAATGACTTGAAAATGAATTGTTTGTTTTTTAATGTATTGGGAAAAGACAAACTTTATTGTTGATGTAAAATCAGTTATTTTTTAGTTGACTTTGTAGAGTGAAACATATGTGTGTGTGTGTGTGTGTGTGTGTGAGTGAAGTGAGAGAGTGATAAATAAATGAATGATGTAAAAGATTGAGTGAGAAAATGAGGGGGTTAGGTGTGCTTTTTAGGGTATAGGATTTTTTTAAGTGAATTATATGGGATTTTTTGAGTAAAAATTATAGTATTTGGGAAGAAAGATTAGAGAATGTGCATGCATTTTGAAATTTTTTTTAGGGGTTGGAAAATATTTCCCCAAAATGTAGGAAAACAAGCCCATACATTTTGGAGTTGCATGCCAATAGACAATTCTAGTTAATTTGTTGGAGTATTGCCACGTATGAAAATTTTTAATCGACTATTTATATATAATTTTAAGTCATCAACGACCAATACCAAAGTCCTATGTATTTATTATACTACAGTACAATAGGTTTAATGAAATACATTTTGAATCATTTGTTTTATTTTATATTTGATCTCATATTCTAATTTAATATATATGTACTAAGTATATTTGATTAGCAATCACTTATTTTTATAAGAGAATATTTAATATATATTATACTTATAAACTATAATAAAAAAAAAAATACGAAACAAAATAGAGAACCTAATCGGTAACACCATTTCGTTATCAGTCGATGGTAAAACCTCTATCAACAGCATGATCAACAAAAGTGTACAAAGGTAAAACCTTGTCCCCATATTTCTCCAAGCCATCCAACTCTTTCTTGGCCTTGGACCTCAGATCCTCAGCCACCTCCATCGCCTTTTCCACTCCATATACCGATGCATAACTTTTGGTGCCCTTCCTTCTGTTTTCCTCATTCTTCTCTGTCTCTGTTTTGGCTTCCAAAATATCATCCACCATCTGATACAAAACGCCTACAGCCTGACCATATTTCCTCAGCCGCTGGATCTCATCATCTGAAGCACCGGCAATTAGGCCTCCGCACACCGCCGAGCACTCGCCCAGCTCGCCAAACTTCTTTTCTTGCGCAAAACCAACCGCGTTGGGTTCGCCCTCAAGGTCGACAAACTGACCAGCAGCCATCCCGGTGGAACCGACTGTTCTTGCGATCTCGGCAATGACTTGAACGAGGCGAGCTTGGGGGACAAGATCAGTTGGGGTGTGTTTGACAATATGGCGAAAACCAAGAGGGAACAATGCGTCCCCTGTTAAGATCGCCATGTCTACACCGTACATGGAGTGGTTGGAGGGTTGGTCTCTTCGAGATGGGGCATCGTCCATGTATGGCAAGTCATCATGCACCAATGAAGCAACGTGAACCTGTTAAATGGCATGCACATTGTGAGGGTGAAAGAATACTAACAAATATAATCACGAATTAAAAAATTTATATGACAAAAATATGATAAAACGAAAAACATTTTGGATCATTTATTCAATTATCTATTTCATTTCTAATTCCAACATGTTGTATTTATACTAAGTATATTTAATTATCAATTAAGTATTTTGAATGAAAAATATTTAATACACTTGTCATATTTTCATGAAACGTAATAGAAAATAGAATATGGATTGAAACTGATGATTTAAACCGTACATATAAGAACACACTCGTAAAGTAAAGGTGGGTCGGAGCCTAAAACTCCAATCAAAATTTATAAATATCCCAGACTTGACTAAACAGAAATATTTAATCACTTTTTTCACTCGAATTATTCTTTAAAAATAAACACCTCTCCGTATTTAAGGACCTACAACTTTTGCTATTTTACATGAAAATAGAAGTATTGAGGAAACCCTTGAAGAGAAGCTAATTCCATATTAAAAATCTCTATATGAAGATAAGTAGTGCATATCCCATTTTAAAAATGAAGGCAAAATGAAAAAAAATGAAAAAGAAATACTAAAATTTTATTAATGTTTTCATTTTTCTTTTAACATTCTAACGGAAATGAAGTAAAATTTGGCAGACATGTAAAGGAAAATTTTGAAGTTATGAAACAAAGATGGTTGAAGGTTGATAAATTTAGTTGTTTTTAGAGCAAACCTCATACAATGCACTTTGGATCCTCTATTACATTCTCTATTTCATCTCCTATTCCAACTTATTGTATTTATATCAAGGGCTAATTTGCTTTAAATAATATGATTACGAAGGATATGTAAACAAATGGATATATTGTAAGTCTATCAAAATAAAGTAATATAATTTCAAGTTTGATTGATAAGATTAACTAAAAAATAAATTAAAATAAAACATATGATTTTACGATTATAACTTTTTATTATTTATTTTAATAATTTTTTTACATATTAATTAGGATAATTTAGTTTTTTTGAATTTTATCCAACTCAAAAAAAATGTATTAAGCCTCTCTCTTTTTAATACATATTTCAACTTAATATAGAACTAATGGCTTATCAAGAGCCCTATATCAAGGTAAACAAATAATAAATTAGAAGTAATTATGCATCTATCAAATATAATCAATTGAAGCAAACAAGCTCCAAGTGTATTTGGTTTTTAATCAATTATCTTGATAAATAAATATTTAATATACATGTTATATATTCAAAAGCTGAAATAGGAGATGGAATAGGGAATGAAATAGAAAATTTAAACCGCATATAATGGTCACACAAGCCATTATATAACCATAAAATATGTTTGCTACCTAATTTGTTTAATTTTACTAATTCAGATAGTAATTTAAGTCAACAAAGATAATCCAGTAAACAAATAGCAGCACTAAATTCAACAACCCTGTGGAAAATAGTTTAGTCTAAATAAGACTTGACTCTTGGGAACACCAACCTTGATAACCATTGACTAGTTTCTTATTTTATTGAGTAAATATTAATAATAACAAAATTGAAAACCTCACAACCCTAAAGAAAAGACCACCAAGTGGCATGTGACACAGTATCATAAGTTGTTCATATAATGTGGAATATTAGGAATTCAAATTCGAACGGACTCTTGTTATATGCGCGTGTGTATAAATAAAAAAATATTAAAAAATATTTTACCGGATTAAGAGGGTGATTAGGTCAACCTATAAACTTCTTAAAACATCATATAAGATGTTTAAGTGATTATAAGATATCTAAAAATGTTCGGTAGTTTTTTTTAAAAAGAATTTATAGGCTCCTAAAATTTTTTTTTTTCAAAAAAAAAATTTTAATTTATTTTTAAAATTTTAATAATATTTTTTAATTTTAATTATATTAATTACAAAATTATTTTTATTAACGTTTTATAAGCTCCAAAATCCTTTTTTATCCAAAAATTTCAAAAACTTATTTTTTTAAAAAAAATATATAATTTCTTATAAATTTTAATTTTTTTTATAAAATGTAAGAACTTATAAAACCTTTTAATCAAGCTTATCCAAAGAACCTCTAAAGTTCTTTTATATTTATCTACTAAGATCAATTCAATTAGCCGTTCAGTTAATGATTTGAGTATTCTCCAAATTGCAATAATAAGTAATTTGTTTGATTTATAGAAAGTGTATATATATATATATATACTATTATAAAAAAATAGGTATTTTTGTGTCTAAAATGGAAGTTATCATACTAAATTTCAATATACTAAATTTATCCTTTTACTTATTCAATATTCAATAAACATTTATATATACAAATAACCAATATTTTTTTAAAAACTTCCACTAATTACTTATTTTAATTAATTTTAAATTTTCTCTTTAATCTGATAATAAATTATAAAAATTTCACTTTAAGTAAGTGCTATTTTCATAATAATACAAATTATAAGTATGTTTTTGTGATACATATTAATTTTTAAATAATAAATATATATATATATATATTATCAAAATTCAAACACATAACAAATAAAAGAACACGAAACTTTTACAATATCAAAACTGTGAAGTAAAAAATAATGGTATGGATTAATAAATGGCAAACGAAATGCAAAAACAAAAACAAAAACAGCAAACCATTTCAAGTGCACAAGCGGTTGGCAAGGCGGCGGTGCGGTCGCCACCAAAGAGCTCACAGGCGGCGATGCACATCACCGGCGACGCTCTCTTCGCTCCTTTGGCCAAAAGCGAATAGCGCATGGGTTCATGAATCCGCTCCGGGTACTGCAAAGGTACTGCATCATTAAGTTTCTGATCGATTTCTTTAATCAGAACCGTCCAATATGTCTTGAGATCAAAATGAGTCGAAACAGAAGTAGAGGAGCACCGAATTCTGCGGCGGATGATCGGGGAGGAGAGCTTCGGGATGTAAGCATGGGAAGAGTATGTTATTGCAGTTGAAAAAGCCATAACTGAAGCTTCTACTCTTTTGCTTTCTCCTTTGTCCACAGAATTTTCTGTGTGTTATGTTATGAATATTGGTAATAGTGTTGTAACGAGAAAAGAGGTGAGATGGGTTTGCCATATATAGAATGAAGAAATTGGGAACCCCAAAAATTATCACAGTTGAGAAATACCTTCAACATTAATTAAGTGGGATCTACTGACCAAGTAGCAATGAGTTGGCTCCATGCGAGAAAAACATAAAAATCAAAAAAACGTTGGTCGACTTTTCTCTCCCTGTGCTGTTCCTCGCCCTTTTTTTTTTTCGTCTGTACTAGTAAAGAACAAATAATTGTTATTTGTCACTTTCTCTTAATTGGAAAAAGAGATAGGGGACTAGCGTAGCATTTCTCACTTAATGTAATTATAGGCGTTTTTCGTTATTATACTGTGTTAGATTTGAACCATAATTATTGTTGTTGTGTTAGTGTATCGATAATAAAGCTTCAACGTAGTAAATTTGAACGCTTAACATTTTATTTGAGTCATAATTATTGTTTAAAAGATGAGGCCATTGCTAAACCCCGAACCATTACCGCAAAGTAGGTTTGGGTTCGAATTAGTAATCTCCTTGTGCCCCATCCAATTAGACTACCCACGATTATGTTGTTTGTCACTATTCTATTATAGACTAAGAAGAAATAATTATGGGTACAAACAACTTTGTCAACTTTGAGGGCTTGAACAAATGTTTGGTAGATTTTGCCAGATTTCAATTGAGTGAATTAAAGTGCACATTAATGGGGTTGTCGAATTCAATTTGGATTCAACTGCATTTGTAGTACTTCTTGCAATTAAAGAATAGAGGAGTTGGATTCAATTTTGAGTTAAAATATTTCTTCTCCAATTCTTACGCTGCCAACATGTGCAAACTCTCAAGTGTTGCACTTGGATTTAGATGAAATCCTAAAGAATTTGATTAATTGATTATTTAATCATAGCAAAAAATACTTTCAGAAGTCCAAAGTTTATTTTATGCCTTCTTTTTCAGTTGGCCAGCTGGCCAGAAAAGCAGGTTATGGTCAATCTTGCACACTGCATAATAGTTGAATACTGGTAACGGGCCCATTAAGTCAAGCACATGCCGTTCCGATTCACTTCAGAATGGTCCAGTCTTTCACCACAACCTTTGAACTATAGATTGTAGGGCTTTACCCTTTTTTAGAGGGAGCCCTTCCAGAAATTCTCCAAGGCCTGGGCCGAACCCAGGCCTCAGAGGGGGTTTGGAAATAGTTTTCAACCAGCAATAGACGCGCCTCGGTTAGAACCTCACTAGCTGCGTCATTGCCCCAAGCGCAAAGATGGATTGGCCAGCCTCAGTTTGTGTCCTTTTATTGTGCATCTCACTGATGCAATTCATTAAACAAACGATGTGGGATGGGACTGCTAATTCCAAGCCATCAGAGCGAAGATAAGAACGACAATTATCAACACTCTCTCGTTTCGTAGGAGCAGAAACCAAAAGAGGAAAAGAGAATGAAAAATTCCTGAACAGCTAGCTGTAAGAGGGCATTATTTGGCCAATCTCTGTCTGGGAATTCGGCTATTATTTACTTCTTTACTGAACAAGATTTACACTTTCAAAATTTTAGCTGTGGCAGCAGAACCTGTATCTAAACTCATCTTTCTGTTTGCAGTGCATGTTTCATATATCTGAGAGCCCATCCGTTTTACCAGAAACAATACTCCCACTCCAGCACAAGGCAAAATTTAACAGAAATTTAGACTAAATTGTTGGGGCCTTCCCTTAATAGGAAAGGACCCTCCAAAAAGTGGCGTATGCTGCTTGAATTGCAGCGAGCACACGGTATTCTTTAGTAAAAGGCGAAAGAATAGTTCGCTTTGTGCTCACTGCGCAGCTGCGTGCTTTCTACCGGTATTCGTCGGCCCAATTTATTCTTCTGGCTCTGAACTCTCATCTTTTGTTATCCGATGTGGGATACGGTGCGGGCTGTAGCACAGCTATCTTTTCGCCCATTTTGTTTTGTATTTGTTTGCTTGAAAATCAACAAATTCAGAGTAAAAAAATACCGGATAATTCAGAAATATTTTATGAGCTGAAACTTGAGAATTGATCAAAATACGAATGAATTTTGATAGGACCTGTCCCACTTCCTCTCTCAATCTACTTGGAAATTGGAATACTGCCAGCTAAATACTCTTCTGCAATTAAACTTGGGACTTTTTTATGGATTTCCACTTTCCAGTGACTTTTCTCAGTCTATACATGCAAGTATTTGAGTTGCCTTCATATCATATTTTATCTACTCATAGCATCCGCTCCCGACACCCAATAGTTTCGCTTCCCTGTTTTCATTTTCCCGAGTTACTGCTGCCAGCCTACATTTCATCACTGTACTTTCCGCAAGCCAGATTAGAACATTTTTCGAACTATGCATTGGGCAGGGGCCGCGCGAACGCAGGCCCCCTCTATCACAAATTATGACGTAGGCTCGACCACTTGGGCCGACCTTAGGCGGGCGCCCCTCCCAAGTGCAATGGAGGTCGCCAACCTAGGCCATGGGCCTCTCTGATCGCCCATTGACCCCGTCCAGGTAAGTATGGAGCTCAAGCATTTTTCTTGCCTTTATGTAACTCCCCTGCCCATCACCCAGCACACCACATGTCGATGTGGGATACTGCTGCTTTGTTGAGGAGTTGATTCCCTCATCCTTCCTCAGTTCAGTCTTTCAACTTCCATGTTCCCTTAGCTTGGGTTTTATCGTCTTCTCAGCTTTTGTAAATTTCCAACTCTACTGGGTTTTAATGCTGTGGTGTAACAATTAATTGATGTTAAAAATACTTTTGTAAGCTCTTACTTTCAAGGACATGAAAATGCTTTATTTCTCATATAATCTTCAGTGAATCTAAATTCAAAACATATTTTTTTCTCTATATTTCTCCTATGGCATTTCCTGTAATACGAAAATGATAAATTGATAATAAATATTAATATGTTACTCGTGTTCAGTAAATTGTAGTTAGTTATATATATTTTCATATTGTATAAATTTGTAATATCTATCAATTTTAAATATAATTGTTTTAATTTAATTTTTTGTCTCAATAAATATTCAAACGATTAATCCAATCCTTCGTTAAAATTGAACTTAAATACCCTTGATCTATTTCTTTATCCTTTTGCACCACTTTTGCCCTCGCTTCTAGTCTTAACTTCAAGTTTTTACTCAAGAAAGCAAGAAAAGTAGTTAAAAACCCTTGTTTTGGACATAATTATGAAAGGATGGAATGAATATTCTCCTTGAGATGAAAAACTTATTGCTTGTTAAATAATTTAAAGAAGGTTCGATTAATGCCTTGAGTTTTGCTTCTTAATGAATGTCAAGATTCCCAATTTTGTTCTAGAACATATTTTAGGGTCTAATAATATATTTGTGTGAGTGCATATTATTGAACGAAAATATGAAAACATTACAAAAATAATTACAAATAGACGAAGTAATTTAACTCACCTAAACGTAATTAAATCTAAAAAAAATTAGAATTCGTATGATTTCACGCTCTAATTGCAAGTAGGCAAGCAAAAATTGATCATCGTGCTCTCATATTCTCACCTTATTGTGCTAGGCTCCATTCGGTAGCATTGATTGGACATGATAGATGCCTAATACAAGCTAATTTTTTGTTTGGTTGGCTAAATCGAGGCTCGATATATATTATAAGCACGTCACTTAATTCAATTGGCTCCTTGATATTGGATCGGATCTTGGAGATTGGATTTATAATCACACCAAAAATGGCAACCCATATTAATTAATGGAATGATTAAAGGTGTTCATCGGATCAACCCAATCCAATCCAATGAACCCAATGAACCAAACTAAAACAAACCAATCTAATTGATTTGGGTCATCAGGTTTGATTGGGGGGTCAAGTACAATCAAACCTGATCATATTTGGTTCGGTTCTCGAATTTTATAATTATTAACCTGACCCGACACGGCCATTTAATTAAAATAAATATTTTTTTTTAAATTATGATTTTTGTTATTTATACTTATATTTCATGTCCAACTTAGATTTGAATTTGAGATTTTATATTATCAATCATGACTTGTAATAAAGAATGGGATAATTTATAACAATTATGACTTGTGATGCTCTTGTGCAATTCTGTCTGCTTCTGAATTTTGATACATATTTTGTAAATAATTTAATTGTCTTGATTTTCTGATTAAAGAACTAAAGAAATTGCAATTTGTGCCTCCTCCTCCTCCTCCTCCCTCTCTCTTTGAAAATCCGACTACCCAAACCAAACCGAACCAATTAAAACTAATTGGTTCGGATTCATTTTTTTCCCAAATCCGACCCATGAACACTCCTAGGAATGATGATTTGAAAGACTAACAAAAGAAATGCATTTTGGTGAAATATGGTATATGTTTTGTCCAATTAATTAATTCTTTTTTCTTTGCCTCTTTGCTTTTCATGTATCCAATGCAAAATACCTGTCTGCCAAAATTCATAGTAAAATAGCATTTAAATATAATATGCTCTGCCAAAATTCTCCCAGCATTGTTATTTTGACAGATCTGAGTTCTAGTAGAATGGATAAGTAGATGGGGTTTCATTTTGGGATAAATTGATTGCTGGAAATGAGAGAAACAAAATATATATTCATATATATATATATATATATAAATATAATTTTATCAATTTGGTAGGGATATTTATGGAATTATAAATGTAATCGCATTCAAATAAACCAAGTAACCAAATACAAGTTGGATATATCATGTGATATTTTATTAATATTTACAAACAACCAAACAATGAAATACATAGAATTTATAATTAACATTGGATAACACGTCCATGTCAAACACATTCTGTACCTACCTACCAAACGGGGCCTTAGTGAATCTCAAATCAGGCATCAATTTGGTCCCTTCCAGCGCTGTTATAGAGCAAAGCAGGCCAAGTTCATATAGATAAAAAGATGGTGGGCTTCAGCACCAATAAATGGATTGTTAATAAGCAAAACGGCCCAAACCCATATGGAAAAGAAGAAGACCATGGCCTAACTCCACCTTGTGTATCGCTCTTTCTTCCTTTCTTTCCCTTCACAAAATTATAGCGCACTCTGTGGTCAGTGGTTTCTGGTTAAATATTCAAGGTTTCCTGTGGAAAGTAGCAGGCAACTATTGAAGAAGAATTTGTCACCGGTTGTCATTGAACTTCAGACTCTCATCTCTCACAAACGCACGCACAAAAGACACTGCGTGTTTTACTTATACAGCAGTAACTTATTCCGTGGAATAAACGGAATTGATATGAAGAAGAAAGAGACCAGTGGAGGAAGCAAAAACCCAAAACCCAAAATTTTTGGAGCGAACCCACTCCAAATTAGTGAAGACGACTCTGCACGGCTGGTCGGTGGCATAGTCGAAAAGGGCTTCTCAGATATCCAACCAACAAGGCCTCCGGGTCCCTCTGCGGCACCTCGGCCCACTGTTCTGCCTTTTCCGGTGGCACGTCACCGCTCACACGGCCCAGTATGTATGCTTCCTTTTGTTTTTCTTTATCCCTTAGTTCTGTTCTCTGTTTGTCTGTTTTCATTTTTATGTCATCATTGGTTCTTGAAGCATGTGTCCCGATTTTTGTGCGATCTCAATGTGGATTGTAGAATCAGAAGAAAGAAATTGGCTTTTCACTGTAAATACTATTATTTTTTTATCTTGTAAATGTTCGTGACTTCGTGATCAGAGTATTGGACTTGGTTGATGCAGTGATTATTTTGTTAATGTTGTTTAACAGCATTGGGCTCCTAAAGTTGGAAACTTTAATGTCACTAATGATAATGATGATGAGGATGATGATGTTGGAGACGAGGAAGACTGTGATGGCGTGGAACTGGCCGCTGGTGTTGCTAATCTAGTACAAAGAAAAGAAAAGAAAGGTTTAAATTTTAGCCGGTGGCAGGAGAGAGTGAAAAATGATGGTAATTTCATGTTTTATGAGAAGAAAAAGGACGTGCATTCTACTGGGTTGGAAGTTGGTCATAAAGCGAAAGAAAAAATTTCTAATAATTTAAGCAGACAAATTGCTGATTTAGATAATGCCGAGTTACACAAGACTGCACATTTTGATCATGCAAAAGGACAGCTCATAGTTAATGATGAAAAGGTTGCCACAGTCAAAGAGGTGAAAGAGGGAACTGAAGGCACATCGGAAATGGCTAGTGCTAAGGAGTTTCACAGCTTAAGACATGCCAAGAATGAAAACATTGTCCCGCCAGGGCAATGGCCACAGAATGACCTTGCTAGCTCTGATGAAAGTAGTATTGCGGAGAAGGGGCCTGCATGGCAGAATGGATCAAGTAAACAAATACAAGTAAATTTTAAAATGCAAGATATGCCAGAAGGGCACATGGCTGCTGCACAGAACCCGGTAGGTGGAGAAGAAGGCAGTCTTGAGAGTCAGATTGATGCTGAGAATTGTGCTACGTTGGCAAAAATGTCTGCGGATGAGATTGCCGAAGCACAAGCAGAAATAATGTCAAAGCTGAATCCGGCACTGATAAATGCCCTGAAAAAACGGGGGCAAGCCAAAGTCAAGAGGCAGAAGTTTTCTTCATCCGGTGCTGTTGCAGGTGGAGCAGACAGTGTGCAGGATGAGAAAAATCTAACAAAGTTAACTGCAGACTATGATGACACGATCTCTGACAAGCCTGTGAAAGAAATTCCTAGAGACACACTGAAAGATAAAAGTGACAAAGCTGCCCCAAATATAAGTCCTCAAAACTGCAGTATGTGGGATGCTTGGAGCAAAAGAGTTGAGCGTGTTAGAGATATGAGATTTTCTTTGGATGGGAACATTATTAGAAGTGATTTTGCTCATGCATCAGACACTGGTAAGCCTGCAAAATAAGCCCACGATCTTTGTTGTTGTATGCTGAAATTCATCTTTTACTTTTTGAAATTCTAATGCATGATACTTTTATTGATTTCACAATCATTTTCTGTTTACTTGTGTGCTGTTGAAAAAGAGTAATGTATTATACTACTGATTTTCACCCTTAGATAAGTGTTGATGAAACGTTACTTGTCGCTAACTTCAGGATACACTTCTTGAACTTTGGAATAAATCTGTCTTCATGCTGTTCATCACGTATTTCCTCTCTAAAAATTTCATCCTAGCTAATCAGAGATATGGGATTTTATAGAACTTAAGTGTGCTTGAAAAGCTACTCCATTTGGTATTCAATATGAGTAGGTAGTGCTTGTTCAACTATAGGATCAAATTGATATGAGATTGGATATTCTAATGACAGGGGATCAATGATATGGAAAGTCTAATGTAGACTCCTTAATTTGTTTATGGCCCTAGATACTATTGAGGGTGTCAATATGGTATCTGTGCTGAGGTCCGTTTAAGTTAGATGATTTCCTCTATAAGTTGCTTATTACAATGCATCTGATTGTAGGTAAGGCATCATCTGGAAGTGGATACAATGCAGATAATGTCTCAGAACGTGATTTTCTTCGAACTGAAGGTGACCCTGGTGCTGCTGGTTATACAATAAAAGAAGCAGTGGCCCTAACTAGAAGTGTGGTTAGTGAGAATTATTTATGCACCCAGATTTGAGTATGTGCCTGTTTGACAACATCAATGTGTCCCATAGTAATCATGGATGTTTTTTGGGACACTGATTTCAGGTTCCTGGGCAACGCACTCTTGCTTTTCATCTAATTGCTGCTGTCCTTGATAGGGCAATTTGCGGCATCTGCCATAATCAAGATGGTTCTGCTTCAGACATTGCTAATGCTGAGGGGTCTGTTGACTGGGAGGCTATTTGGGCTTTTGCTCTTGGCCCAGAACCTGAGCTTGCTTTATCACTGAGGTAAATCTAAAATGTATTCTTGCTTATATGTTGTCTAGTTATGTTGATTTGTTTTCGTCCAAAGCATCATTATATGTTTAGCCAAATTTTCTTTTGTTATTTGGCATCAGTCTGGTGTTGCCTGCTTGAAGTACAAGGTTGCTAACATCTTTTTTTGTCTGTTGCTGATGTCTGTCAAATATCTCTGTCCTACAAAATGCTCATTGCTGATTGTTAAATCAAGTTTGTCGCCTGGTTTTGCATCATCCACATGCATCACATAATCTCCAGGCTCTATACTCGTAACCTTTAGGTTTAGCTCAGTTGGTGACTGGGGTTTTGGTAGCATTGTCATCAGTATGATCTTGATAGTTTCGTAAATTTGATTGTAGCTTAATGTGCAAAATGATCATCAATTTTAATTCTTAGCAAAGTTTTGTTTCAAATATAACCTTCCTAATTGAGTAAGAACATCTCAAGTGTTTTATTAGGTGAAGAAGTTTAAAATATTAATAATATTTGGCTGATCAGGTGCACTTGTGTCATCATAACTTTGTAAACTTTAAGGCCTCTTCTCTATCAAAAAGATTCATTGACTTCCATTAATGTGTAACTGAAACACACAGTTGCTTGTAAGTCTTCGACTTCAACTATCATTTTCTATGATGCTTTCTTTTGTATGCTACTTGTAGAATGTCCCTTGATGATAACCACAACTCTGTGGTCCTTGCTTGTGCCAAAGCCATCCAGTGTGTTTTAAGCTGTGATATGAACGAAATCATATTTGAGATCTCAGAGGTACAGGTTCATTTCTGGAAATTTTTTTTGTTATTAATGAACTTGGCCTATGAGTTCATCTTCATAACACATGATTTTATCCTTTTTTCAGAAGACACCAACTTATGCTAGGGATGTTTGTACAGCTCCTGTATTTAGGAGTAAACCAGATATTAATGTTGGTTTTCTTCGTGGTGGCTTCTGGAAGTATAATACTAAACCTTCCAATATTCTTTGTTCTGGGGAGGAGTTGGTGGGTGATGAGGCTGAAGGTGAACGCACTATTCAGGATGATGTAGTTGTTGCTGGGCAGGATTTTGCTGCAGGACTTGTTAGGATGGGGATTCTCCCAAGGATCTGCTATCTCTTGGAGGTAAAGTTTTTGATACAAATTATCTTGAGTTCTCCATGTCAACTTAACAAAAACTATGAAAAATTATTGCCAGGCAAAATGAATATTATCTATGTCTTGCAATTGAACTTTTCCATTCCTGTGGTACCAGACAGATCCTGCTGCACCATTAGAAGAGTGCTTAATCTCTATATTGATTGCAATAGCAAGGCATTCCCCCACATGTGCTGCTGCAGTTGTGGACTGCGAGAGGCTTGTTCAGACAGTTGCACGCAGATTTGCCTCAAAAGACCCAATGGAGATAAATTCTTGCAAGATAAAATCTGTTACCCTTTTAAGAGTGAGCTATGCCTTTATGCTTTAACTCTCATTCACTTTCAAATTGAGTTTTCTAGCTTGTGTTGGATCTTTCTACATTTGTTCAGACACAGTCTTCTTTTTTAATTCTTTTTTGGTGTTTCTGAAGGTGTTGGCTCGGGCTGAGAAGAAGAATTGCTTAACATTTATAAAGAATGGAACTTTCCACCAGGTAACCTGGCATTTATACCGTTATACATTGACACTTGACCAATGGGTAAAATCTGGGAGAGAGGCCTGCAAACTTTCGTCGGCTTTGCTGGTTGAACAGTTACGTCTCTGGAAGGTCTTTATTCATTATGGATATTGCATTTCTGACTTTTCAGACCTATTCTCTTCATTATGCATATGGTTGAGTGTCCCTACATTTAAAAAGCTAATCGACAAGGATGTGATGAATGAATATTGTGCTATCACAAAGGAATCGTACCTTCTTCTAGATGTTTTAGCTGGTAGACTTCCAAACTTCTATTCATGCATGGATGATGATGCTCAAGATAAAGAGACTTGGTCGTGGAGTCAATTTGGTCCTATTATTGATCTAGCTCTTGAGTGGATAGAGGTGAAAAGCATTCCACAAATGTCAAGACTCTTTGACTGCCAAAATAAAAATGGTGAAACTCGCAGATTGCTGGATTCAGAAGTAAATTCCTTGTTATGGGCCATTTCTTCTGTTTTAAATATGCTTTCAAGTTTGCTCAAAGCTGTGATTCCCGAGGATACTATGAGCTTGCCCAATGGTCATTTGCCATGGTTGCCAGACTTTGTCCCTAAGATTGGACTTGCAATTATTAAAAATGGATATTTTAGCTTTGCAGAAGTGAGTGAAAGTGGTTCCATACTTGAGTATTTATGTCATTTGAGGCTTAAAGAAAGACGAGAGTCAGCACTATGTTCTACATGTTGCCTTCAAGGATTGATGCAAGTAGTTGCTTCTGTTGATAAGTTGATCCAGCGTGCAAACCTTGATATTCATAATGCACCATCTAAATATCAGACTCTTTCAAGGGAAGATAAAATTCTTGCTAGTGGGATGCTTAAGTCCTGTGTAGTTGAAGTACAATATTTGCTGACAACTTCTATGAAATTAATCACCAATGAATGGCAACGCATGCAGTCTGTAGAAATGTTTGGCAGAGGTGGCCCTGCTCCTGGGGTGGGTGTGGGCTGGGGTGCCTCCGGTGGAGGGTATTGGTCCTTCATTACTGTGTTGGCTCAGCAGAATGCAAGGTTACTCATTTTGTTACTTGAAATTACTGAAATTTCCCCTGCCAAAGATCCATTAGAAGCAGAAGAGATGGAAGGTGCAATGCAAATGCTAAATTGTGCCCTTGCAGCTTGCTTAATTGTAGGTCCAGGGAATAGTCCTGTCATTGATAAGTTACTGAAAATCATATTCCGGGTTCCTGTTCTGAAGTATCTTAATTCTGGTATCCACAACTTCCTTCGTCATAAAAAGGGATACAATCCTTTCAAGTGGAATTATGAAGAAGAGGAATGCCTGTTGTTTGCTAATGTTTTGGCCACTCACTTCAGAAACAGATGGCTTAGCGTAAAGAAGAAACGAAAATCCACGGGCAAAAGTGCTCATGTTAGCCCCAAAACTACAAAGAGAGACAGTCGTTCTCTGGAGACCATTCATGAGGATATGGATGCACAAAACAGGACTTGTGAAGAGTCATCTTCTTTGAACCTGGTGTGGGCTTACCAGAGATTGCCTCTTCCTGCACATTGGTTTCTTAGTGCAATCTCCACCATTCATTCCGAGGAGAAAGAAACCTATGCGGAGGTGCCTTCGAACTTTCTTGAAGTTGCCAAGGGTGGACTTTTTTTTCTCCTAGGTATTGAAGCGATTCCTACTTTCCCTAGCTCCGAGTTCTCTTCTCCTGTTAAATGTGTTCCGGTTGTTTGGAAACTGCATGCAATGTCTGTAATATTACTTTCTGGAATGGGTGTTCTTGAGGATGAGAAGAGCAGGGATGTCTATGAAACTTTGCAGAACATTTATGGAGAAATCCTTGACGGAAAAAACTGCAGTAACTTGAGTCTGAAGTCCCTGCAATTTGAGTCAGACATCCATGAGAATTACTCCACATTTATTGAAACTCTAGTAGAGCAATTTGCTGCTGAATCTTATGGCGACATCTTATTTGGCCGACAAGTTGCAATTTACTTATACAGATCCGTTGAGCCTTCTGTAAGGCTCGCCACATGGAATGCCTTATCTAATGCTCGTGCACTTGAACTTTTGCCTCCTTTTGACAAGTGCTTTACAAAGGCTGAGGGCTATCTTGAACCTATTGAGGTATTGACAACAGAGATTCTTCTTGCACTACATACTGTTATTTGTGGTCAAAATGAATCCAGTCTGTTCATTGCTGGAGGATCATAGTTTTACATGAATGAACTCATGATGTTGATTCTGGTGCAGGATGATGAGAGGATTCTGGAAGCCTATGTCAAATCATGGGTTGCTGGTGCCCTCGACAAAGCATCAACCCGGAATTCAATGGCATTCTCACAAGCTCTGCACCATCTTTCGTCTTTCATTTTTGGCAGTGTTGCCAGCGATATGCTCTCACTGCACAATAAGCTTGCAAAATCTCTGCTGCGAGACTATTCTCGCAAACAGGCACATGAGGTATGGTAGTTTTCCCACGATCAATGACCTTGTCAGGATACTCCACTGCATATCTGCATGCATTCAATTCAAATTATCTGTTTCAATTTGTGTTTCATCTTCTACTCTACTAAATTATTACATAGTTTCATACAAAGTGGAATAAAAAACGAAATATCAGTCTAAAATTATGATCCAAAATGTGTGCCTTTGGCTGTTAGATATTTCTCATGGGGAACATGCTTATGTGGTATTTCTGCTGCGTGTTGACAGGGGATGATGGTGAAATTAATATGCTATAAGAAACCTAACATGGGTCTGCAGCCCATATCAGATACAGCATCATTTCTGCCTATTTCTGAGATAACAAAAAGGTTGCAGCTATTGAAAGAAATTTCTGATGGGCATGTGACTGCAGTGGAAAAGCTTGAGTCTTGTATCAGAACAGAGTACAGTGCAAGGACATTAACATAAATTTTACTGATAAATTTAATTTGTGCTTCTCTTGTATATTTTCAAAGACCATTTTATTTTCATTATTTTTAAGATTATAAGTTTTATTTTGTGGATTTGAATTTTTTTTTATCTTATCTGAATTAGTGTGTATTTATGTAAATTTAATAAAAAATATAACATATCTAAATTGTCCGATGCTTGTGAAATAAGGCCTTTTAGGCATATGGATTATTTAGTCATGAAATAAATTAAATATGTCCATATTTGCTTCTATAAGGCCGAAAAAAAAACAAAGAAATTCTTCAATTTCTTATGGACTATTAGCTGACAAGCTATCCAATCAAGGCCCATTTTTCTCGGAAGCTACACTTGGAACGAGGCATTTCGCAGCAAATCCAGCGCTCCTCCCACGAACGGTGAAAAGCAAATCCGCATCCAAATTGTTCCCTTCCCTTTGCTTCACTCTTCCATGGCGGATTGGTCTACCCTTCCTACTGAACTCCTCCACCTCATCTCCCAACACCTTCCCACCTCAACCGACATCCTACGCTTCCGTTCTGTCTGCGCCACCTGGCGGGCAGCTGCTCCACCTCCACCCACCGCCGCCACTTGCTTTCCCATCCTCCCTAATTCCGGCATGTCTGATACCAGCTGGGGTTTTTATCTTTCTAAACGGACCATCTATTCTCTCCAATCACCGTTAACCAATGAATCCTCATGGATCATCAAGCTTGAACGGGATAACCCGGCCCGGATGCATCTCCTCAACCCGCTTGCTCGATTCCAATTCAAACCCTTGCCTAATGGTTTCCCCAAGCTCTTTAATTTCTTCAATGTCAGTGTTAAAGAATTGGGTGCAGAATATGCTCTTCAGTACATCAATTTTAGACCAATGGCGAGTTCGATTGGAGAGGCGGGGAATCTTTACATGGAAAAAGTTGCTGTTTTGAATAATTTGGGTGATGGGTTTGTGCTTTTGACAATCCATGTTTCTGGGAAATTGGTGGTCTATAAGTCTGGTGATAAGAAATGGAGGGTTATTGATGATCTTCCTTCGCCTTATGATGATGTGATTCTGAGGGAAGGGAGATTTTATGCTGTTGATAACACGGGTAGAATTGTTGTTGTAAATAGTGTGGATTTGAATGTGAGTGCTGTTGCGAATCCCATTTTTGGTGGTGACAAGAAGTTTCTTGTGAATACGGATGGGGAACTGTTGTTAGTCGATATGTATTTGAGCATTGGACCAGCAGATGATTTGGGTTATAATGAGGGATTTGAGTTTTATGAGGAGTTCGATTGTTTTACGAGTGAGAGGACAGTGAAGTTTAAGGTGTTTAGGTTGGATGAAGATGTAGGGAAATGGATAGAGATGAATGATTTGGGAGATCGAATGTTGTTTTTGGGTGACAATTGTACATTTTCTGCATTGGCTTCAGAAATTTTTTGTGATGATATGTGTAGGGGGAACTGTATATTTTTTACTAATCAATATTGTAATAGGGAGGATGATGGGGTGTGGAAGAGTCACGGTGTTGGAGTGTTTGATCTGGAGAGTGGGAGTATTGGCCCAATCAGTAGTCACATTGGTTATTCTAAGATGTTTTGGCCACCTCCCGATTGGGTTTATTCAACTGCATCTATAGAAGTAAGTTCTGGGCTATCAGTTTTGCATTTCCTTCGCCAACTTGGCCTTTAAATGCATTTCTGTGAGACCTTATTTTACCATGCGAACATGCTTATTGATCAGCATTGTGCACAATGGCTGATTTCTTGTTTTTATTAGAGTTAGAACTACTTGTTTTGCAATATTCATGAGAATTAGTCATGAGCCTTTTTAGAACAGAAGTTGAAAGTCATCTGTTGGTGCCTAGCTAATATGAAGTTCATAGAAGATTTCTTGACTGTCATTTGGGTGTTAAAACTCTGTTCTGCTCTGATAAGGAGTGCTTTAAACATATTGGCAATAAATATTCTTGCAGTTTTATTTGATGAAAATGAAGTAGAGATCTTCGTCTCTAGCTACCATCCTAACATGGGATGTATTTTCCTTTGATCTTATCTTACAGTTGCTACTAGCTGGTGGAATGTAATTCAAATGAAAACCTTTCCGATGTTGAGCTGGCAAACTAATTTTATTGTCATTCTCATTTTTATGCAGGATGGGCTGAATCGAATGAATATATAATATGTTTAGAGATTTGGAAAGGTTGATATAGCTTAATGGACAACAAAGCAGCTGAACTATATGAGCGTATGCCAGTTATTAGTGTGCATGGCTTTTTTCATTGCAAACAGCATGCTTTAATTATTGATCTCTTTCAGTTCCAAGGTTTTCTGGGCTCACATCAATCTCCGTGGTGCTGACCAACCTATTAGCTGCTACTTTATGAATTGGATTTTACCTTTCATTTTCTTGCTTTAGAAATACTTTATTCAGCAGTGACTCTGGATTTGTTGTGGCATGGAGAAGCCACTGTTTATCAGGCAAATGAAGTACTGAAAGGTCTACTGTATTAAATTGAAATTTTAACATCAGTAGTACAGCATTATTCTAAGAACCATCAACCTTAATAACCTCTAGCTGTTGCTTTCGTGTAAAACTTTATGCAGTTTCATCAGTTCTAAATTTGTTTCATGCTATGTGTTGTGAATTACAGGCAATTGTAATAATTTGCTTGCCGATTTCCATTAGCTTACAATTCGCAGATGGGGGTATTGATCGTTATTCAAACTCTACATCTTCTGGGTGACCTTTCTCTGAATTTTTGTGTTGATCTTTTTAATGGCAGCTTGAGATTTCTCCGAATATTTGATTCAATGACTCACGACCCATGTAACAAGCTACACCAAGTAAGAAGTGTAGAACAATTAGTTCATAAGGACCACCGTTGTATAACCATTCATCAACGGATGCTGCTTCCTAGATTGGGTAAAAGTGCAAACCAATAGCTGCAGAAGTAGGAATAATGGCACCAGAGATAATATTGTTTTTGTAAAGTAGAGATCCAGAAACAGGTTCACGAATACCATCAATATCTACTGGAGGAGCAGCAATGAAGGCAATAATAAATAGCTAATTGGTGGTTTGCTATCAATTTATAGCTAGCCAATAATGATGTAAACGCTGGCAATTCATAATGTTGTTTCGTTCATAATGTTGTTTCGTATGCGTACACTCCACCTTAGTAAGCGAATTCAAATATTTATCTTGAAGCAATTTCTTTGGACTCGTTAATATATCGAAGAGCAAAATTAAGACAAATGGACGGTCAAGATGGGACTATAATTGAGAAGGATTAGAGGTGAAACCTTTAGTTGACGTCAAATGGATGTCGAAGGCTACCCGTTGTCTGGTGCTTTTTTGGTGTCATTCATGTCTTGATATGCCTAATTTACAGGATTTAGGCGCTGGGCATTCATTAGTAGAAAAGACGCTAAAAATGAGAAGCCTGGGACAATCAACATTATCCCACAAGGGGAGTGAGATTTAAGAGATTTTTTCGTTGTTGTTCCATACTCCAAACTGCACCCCTTAGGGCTGCCAGATCATTTAGCTTCAATCAAATTGAAATGCAAATAAGTGATGAATAGGCTTCTCTTTAGAATGAGGGGGAGTTGCTAGAAATGTCTTATCAACAACCTTGTTCAGCGATCAACAAGATGTAGACTACCCAAGTTCAGTAACTGACAGGCTCACCCATCATCATGCATATTGAAACTGCATAACTACAGTATAAATAAGCCTAATTTACCTATCAAATGCTAAATACCGATGGTCAAAACTTCATAAAATACCTATGCTAAAGCAAATATACAAGATATATTAGATGGTATTTCCTCTGTTTCACCTTTCCCCAGGGCATTCAGCCAGACATTTATTAATCAGTCGCGCTCTGGGGCATCCCCTGGAGCTCTTCTGGAACCAAGATTCCCAGCATATGACCATAGTTTCTCCAAGTCAGCAGGCACGACTTGGTCAAACTTATGGTTTGGCACTGCTGCGATGCCACTCTTGTTTAGTGGAGTAACAGACCTTCTTGGGCTACTGGGCAAGGGTGGGGATGAACAAAATGTTGGAGTTGCAAAAGGAGATGTGTAAGGTGTGTGTTGAATTGAGAAAGGACTCGGCGACATCTTCTTTTGAATGGGGAGGCCATTGAAACCTCCCCCCCTGTTGAAAATTGACATAGACTCTGCTGCAGCACAGCGCTTGGTGGCATCATCTACATACAACACATCATCAATCCTTGCAATTATGTTGAATGCTAAGCTCTCCATTACCCTTGAATAGCTTTCTAGAATAGAGTGCCCAACATCCTGCAAGAGAAATGAAATGAGAATCTTCAATAAATGCGTGCATGGTAAAGCAAAATAGGAATAAAATAATCAATAACCAATAAAATTAAAAGCATTTTCACTTAAGGCAGTTCAACATCCTAAGATCAAATTGCTTTTGCTCCTATCTGCAGGCTGCCAACTTGTGATATTTTAATTTACTAAGATGTTTATGAAACATCTCATGTCCCCAACCACATACATGTCAGAAAGAACAGAAGTAAGCAGATTGAATTAACCACCTTGTTGTACTGAATTTTGCTCATATCTAGTGCAGTTTGTGGAAGACCAGGAAAACGAAGTCTGAGACTATGCAACAGGGTTTCAGCACGTTGAACCAAAAATTGATTCTTTTCTCCATCAGCTACCAAGCCCTTCACCTTACCACCCCATGACTTCCGTTTAGATTTCTGAACATTGGGTTGTTTCTTTCTTTCCTTCAGCTTCCACACATGCACAGCTGCCTCGATTCTATTTGCCACATCCAGGGTGTGATGCTCTGACGGCAAGTCAAGGCAATCAAGAAGACATTCTGGTGAGAACTGATCAGCAGTTATGTAGCGGTAGATAATATCACCCAGACAATCTCTCCCATTCTGCAGGGAAATTTTTATGCAAGTAAGAAAAATGTAGTTAAGAATAAACACACCGTTGGTTCACACAATTGTAACAGACATATGATCAAAATTTGTCAGCGGACAGCTTATAAATGCAATGAGGACATTAGTGGATAAACCATAATTCACAATTCAAAATATGTTAAAAAAAAAATGGGGCAATGGACATAGATTGACAAGAATAGGCCAAAGAAAAAGCAAATGGACCGTTGGGAATGAACGAGCAAGCAAAGAGTCGCAGACCATGCAGGTCATGCATCCTTATAATTACGCAAGGACACCACTTCCTGAACTGCATCTTCAAGTACAGGTGGGACATGTTGAAAATTATGTTGCGCATTGTAATGTGCACTACATGAGATACTTAAATCATTTTTCTTTTAAAAGCCATTAAAAAATGCAGCTAATCAGATACATTTTATAGTTTTACTGAGATGAGTAAACAAATGGAAAAATCACCTTAGGTAAGGTTTCCACATAGGCAGTGGGAATGTCCATCTCAGCCAATACATTGCTGTTTATGGCCAATGCGGCCTTCAGTATCTGGTTTGTGCAATCCCTGCACTGTTGCAATCTCTTCCTGGACTCTTCTGACAACCCCTTTCCAGGAACTTTAGGGCAAGGAAGCCACCACTTCTCTTCCTGTCTAACTGAAGGCCTCCCTGACAACACACCCGATGAATACTTATCGCAGTCATCCACAACTATCCCGCGGTCAACATACCAAAAATCAGTATCTCGAAACCCATCAAGTATGCTAATCAACATTGCATCGAGCTTCTTGAGTGCTGGCAAGTTCATGTATAAGTCAGAACGTGGTCTTGTTGCCATTACCTCATATGTGCCACCACTGGGAAATTGTTGTATTGAGGGAACAAGTTCCACAATGGAATCACTCACAGATAAGAGCCATTCCATCTCTCTGCACCACATTGCCTTCTTTTGTGGAGCCATTGGCTCCAGCCTCCACAGTTCCCCAAATACAGTTGCTAAAATTCCATACAAAGATTCAGATAAAAAATAATCAGAAACATGAGTTCATATTCCTACATGTATGCAATTATACGGACGCGTGTCAGAGGGAAATACCAGAAAGATTGGTAATAGCATTTGAAATGGCTAGCGCAGTACAAACTCCTTTACCCCCTCCAGACATGTCTTCACCAAGAAGAAGTTTTGCAAATCTTTCCTTCATCATCTCAATTTCTAAAATGTGCCAAAACAAAACAAAAATTTAAGGAAAAAAGGGGGACAAAGAATCTATTATGATTTTCAGAAGCCTAAAAAAATAAGCCCGAAAAACTAGTCCTGTGATGTCAATCTGCTGATTATAGCATACATTACTGAAAGAAAATTTGTACGCACATCTACTGACTGAGAATTTGTGCATAGAGTGAAATTATGAATAAATTTCATAAATTCACTGCAGAAAAATAACAGGCGCACAGTAGATCAGTGAACCCGAAAGCACTGCAACAATAGAATTAACAGAAAATATCACATTAAAAGTATACTTCACAATCAATTAAATGATATAAACTCAAATTCCAAGTAACATGTATACAGCGTCAAATCTAACTTCAGCGAAGTTGACATTAAATTCTTTTTAATTAAAAAATAAAGCAAGCTGCAAGCACGGACCAGACAAATCAGAGACACATTTCTGCGGCTTCTCGTCCCAAACCACCACGTCCTTGCCTCCGATCACAGGAAAACTGAACGTCGGGGTCAAAGGCGCCGAACTCCCAGCTGCAAACGGTGAAAGACCCGCGGAACTCGACGCTCCGCCACCGCCGTCATCCTCCTCTACATCACCATTGGAGCTCTCTGACTCGCTAACATCAGCGCTCAGGCTGTAGCTCCCACACCTCTCCTCGCTACCCTCCTCCGAAGACACACTCCCCATTGTTTGACAATTAGATGAAAACTGAAAGTGAGAGTGAAAATGCAGAGATCTCAGATGTACATTTCCTTCACTTCACAAGCAAGCGTGCCTCAGCCGTTACCTGAAATTTTGCTTCAGATAAGAGTGGGGGTGAAGAAGGTGGAGAAGATGGAGACTGGAAAAAGTAAAAGCAGACAACTATAAAAGCAAAGCCGCAGGGTGTCTCTCACTCTACTCAACTCTTCCGCTTCCTTTCTCTCCGTATATGTATAGGTGTATCTATTTATGAGATGACGACGTTAACAGGGAAAAAGGTAAGTTGGGATTGTTGTGTGGTACGCTGCAAAACGGCGTTAGCAGTAGCGGATGTGTTGTTCGCAGTGACTGAACGACGAAATAGGTCATTTGGTGGTTCCGTTTCCTGTCGCCACGTGGCAAGGGATGGAATTTGCGGCAACTGAAGAAAATAAATCCAACTTATCTTACTAGGCAAAAAAGAGAAAATAACAAACAAAGGAATTATAGTACAATTTACAAATTACATGGCTTTATTTGATTATGTTTTCCTAGAGCAACATTGTTTTAAAAAAATATAATAAAATATATTTTTATTTTTTTAAAATATACATTCTTTAATATATATTATATTTTTATTTTATAATTTTATTATTATTTTAAAATTAAAAAAATTACTCAATTTGATTTTCATTCCAAAAATTCAATAAAAAAAATATTGATTTGACTGCTACAGTAAAAAAAATATCTTCTTTAAAATATAAATAAATATATCAAAAAATAACTTTCACATTTTTTAATAATTTGTTTTCCCAAAACATATAATAACATCAAACAAAAAACATAACCAAACATTTTCAAGATTTGTGAGGTAGTAATAGTAAATAAATTTTTTTGATCTAAAAATTGTTTAAAGATAATACTCTTTAACTTGTTTTCTATTATTATGTTTTTTGTCTTTTATTGATTTTATTTTCTAATTTAATCATATTTAAAATTACTTAAATTTAAAATATAAGAGTTGTTGCAACAACCGCTATAATAAACATAAAATGAATGACAATTCAACTAGCAATGTTCACAATTTCATAAGTCAATAAATTAAAAAATTAGTATGTTTTTGAGTTGTGTAGTGTTATATTATGTATAAAATTGATATTACTTGACTGAATATAAGTAACTATATTTTCACAATGCAATGTATTACAATTCTGAAAGAGTTTATGTCACTTAATTGGATAGATGTAATTATATTTTTTAAAGTTTTTTAATTCTGTATTTTGAATAATCACTCAATTCATATATCGTGAATTGTCATTATTCAGATAACGTTTTTTTTCATATTTATATATGTAAGATTTGAGCTAAAATTTAAATACACAGCCTTGAGTTGTGTTTGTGCAAATAGACAAAACAAATAATACACAATAAATTTCATAAAAATAACTGTAGTTGTCTCGTAACTTCGTGTAATTAAATACGCAGCACAAACTATTAGGGTTATAATTAGTGAGAATTTTATTGAAATATTATATTGAAAATTTAGATAATTTAGACTTGGTTCTTCTAGTAGACTATTTCCAATGTGACTGTCACACTTCGTGCCAAATTAATTTCAAATGAAAAAGAGTACATAAATATTTATAATATATGATAATGAACTTGATGATAATAGTCAAAATTATCCTTTGATTGAGGTTGCAAGTTGCACTATAATTGTTCATGCATGTGTGTGTATAATGTGTTGCTAGTTTCTTGATCAGTCCAAATATAAAATTACAAATTGGACTATTTTATAAAGAAAAAGGAAAGCAATGAGGATAGAATAATTGCACCCAAGGCACATTTGCACTAATCGATGCATAGTTATCTGAGATAAAAATGTTGACTTATTTAAAAATGCTTTGGTAGTGTTTGATTATATTTTTTTGTTTGATTTTATTATGTATTTTGGGAGAATGAATTATTGAATAATGTGAAAGTTATTTTTTTGTATGTTTATTTATGTTTTGGAAGAGATATTTTTCACTGTACCAGTTAAATTAATGTTTTTTTCTTTGATTTTTTGGGTGAAAATGGAATAAAATATTTTTTAATGTTAGAATGATAATAAAATATATAATATGTATAATGTGTATGTATATATTAGAGAATGTGTATTTTGGAAGAAAAATAGATATATATTTTATTATGTTTCCTCAAAATAATATTGTTTTAGGAAAACACAGCCAAACAAAGCCTTTCTTTTCAAACAAAAAATAAATAAATAAAAGAGAATCCTAATTTAGTTATTTCGAGAATTAAAAGTCTGTTTTCCCATATTTAAGAACAAGAGATCGTTTCCAATCTGATATAAGTATCCATGCAATCTCGAATCCGCACCCAATTTAAGGTTAAAATTGGTATATCCGAGGTTGCTTCAGCCCCATGTCATTTACATTAGGATCACAGGCGCACGCAACTGAACTTGATGAATTAAAATTTGAAATAAAACATCAAAATTTTATCCCTAAAAAGTAAAAACCATTTAATAACCTACAAATTATACAGTGTGCAAGTAGAAATAAATATATTTTCGGGGTCTGGAAAGTAAAATAAAAAGTTTGAAGGGGGGTTGTGGGAGTGGAAGGAATCTGAATGGCGTTGCGTGTGCAATAGGCGCAACGGCGTCGTCCGTGTCCTTCAAGAAAATAGTTCTAAAAAGGGTGAGAGGAAATAAAAAGAGGGCGTTCCCATGATAAGAAAGATGGGCTCCGTTACCCAGGCGTTGGATCAGAGAATCCGGTGGGACGAACGATGGCTTTTCTTTTTTCTTTTTCCTTTTTTTTTTGCCCTTTTTCTTTTCTTTTTGGCAGCATTTCTCACAAGTGATTGCTTTCATAATTCTATTACTTTAAAAATTAATTATCTTTTTTTTTTCTGAAAAAACTCGTATTAATTTGAATTCATTAGTTCTTTGAGTCACAAAATCAAGGCTTTGTTTGACTGTAAATTGGAGTATTTTGTCAAAATATTTTTTGAAAAGTAGGGTTAGAGAATGCGATGATTATTTGTTTGTATATTATATGGTATGTGGAGAATGAATTGAGAAAAAATTATTTGTTTATTTGTATTTTGGAATAGTACAGGATATCAGATCAATAATTTTTTTATTAAATTAATAAGATGAAATAATTATTTTAAAATTATTTATATATGTATGCATATAGATTGAATGAATAGTAGTATTTATATATATTTGTAATGTAAGACAATAATCGGAATTTTGGGGAGTGGTTTAGGAGTGTGAATAGTAGGAATATTTTGTGAAATAAATTTTGTATTTTGAGAGACTTAGTTGTGGCTATTCATGCAAATTCCCCATGTCCTCGAAATAGAAAACGAGTTGGAGTTAATTGATTTACTAGGCAAAATAGAGAAGATAATTAATTTAACAAATAATCATTTATTTTGTACTGAAATTGTATAATAATTGACACCTCTATATCAAGAAAAAAATGAACTAACCTATAAAGTTATAAACAAAACTTGTTAATTTTTAATACCATAGTTTGATTACATTTATTTTGGGGCAGAAATTGTATAATAATTGCTATTTCCTTTTCAAGAAAACCGGAACTAATCCATAACGTTACAAGAAAACGTGTTCCTATTTAAATTAGCTATAGCCTCCTTCTATATGTAGTAAAACAAGTACCGGGGTTATATGTGGTTGTAAATTGCTAATTTATTTTTTAATATTTAAAATATAAATAAATAATTATACGTATTTTTCAATTTCAGTTAAGTGGCCTGTGGTCTAATGGCATAAATTTATCACATAATGTGGAAGGTTAATAGCTCAAGTCTGAATGGGCTCTCGATGTGTACGTGTGTATAAAAAAACAAAAAACATAATTTTCAATTTTACTTCCAAAACACACTAAGAAAAAGTCTAAAATCCCCTCCAAATTTATTTCCTACCCACTTTCTAATATCTAGCTCTCTCATTTTTTATCGCCTCCATCCAATCTATATATATACACACATAAATAATTTTAAAATATCAATTTTACCGTATCAACTCAATAAAAAAATTATTAATGTGACTTGTCCCCTTTTAAAATATAATTAAACAAATAGTTTT
Organism: Jacaranda copaia; assembly: GCA_014898725.1. Lineage (NCBI taxonomy): Eukaryota > Viridiplantae > Streptophyta > Magnoliopsida > Lamiales > Bignoniaceae > Jacaranda > Jacaranda copaia. The sequence goes on along the minus strand of JACGDI010000938.1, from coordinate 339,439 downwards.
CTTCCAAATAATTCTTCACCTACCATTTAAAATACAGATAAACAACTATCGCATTCTCTAACTCCTTTTTTCAAAAATTATTATGTCAAAATATTTTAACAAAATACTCTAATTTACAACCAAACATCACTTAAAAAGATCCATATTCATTCCGTCAAAATGGAAGGCAAATTTCGAATTTTTGAAAAAAAGAATCTCATATGCGAACAAACAGCAACTGATTGTACGTTGTACTTGAGGTTCTAATTCGGGCATGGGTGATGAAATCCGAGACCCAAATGCATTCAAAATCAAGAACCGGATCATAATGGGTGATCGCGTTTGATTGAGGCAGCAGATTTTGGCCACGTCAGAAAATCAATTCAAGGTTTGACTGATGGACTTGACTTACTTTTTCTGGCTCATTATTGGGGTGGGTGGGTCAAAGGGCTGCACATGATTGGAATAGGTGAAGGTTTGTTTTGGTTGGGAAAGGCTTTTGACTTGAGGCTAGCCGTTACGGTCTGACTCCATTAGGTCGGCTGGATTGGTGGTGCGCTTTGTTCTTGGACCCAAGGGAAGTAGTTGGCCACTGTGGGGATTTGGTTTGGGGTGGGGGGGTGGGGGTTTCAAAACAATTTTCTATGAAGTTATAAGTTATGCATAAATGTAAATAAAACGTGGTGATTTACGAACAATTCAAATTCATAGTTAAATGAGTAAAATTGAAATCAAAAATATTAAATTTGAAAAATTCGCGAGTCTCAATAAATTTTTTTATATTTTCTATATATAATTATACATAACAAGATTGATAAAGATAAGTAAATAATAATAATAATTTATTATTTTTAAAAAAAGAATAATTTTTTTGAAAAGTTTATAATTATACATTTTATTTTGAGTTTAAACGACCCTCGAGTTCGTTCGAACTTATATGAGTCGAGTTTTTTTGCTAATTTGTGATAAGTTTTATCGAGTTAAGTTTGATAAAATTTGCCAGAATCTTTATTTATTCAACAAATCAAATTTAAAATTGCTGCATTCAATCTGGATTCGACTTTGTCAGACTTGTTTACACCTCTAATTATGCATATAGTTATTATATAGTTTCTAGCTAGAAATTTGTCACGATGGATCCATTTAGACCATGTTTAAAGCAATGAGTGTTTTTTGCTTGACTTTTTTTGTGTTTTCGGTTTTCCCTCTCTCTCTCTCTCTCTGGTGGTTGAATTATGACCATCTTAGATTGCTTGACTATTGTCCTTTAAAAATTGTATTAAACGTCAAATCATGCAGTTTGTACTGACCGCCATCAACTCAAATTCATATATTAAAATGATAAAATCTCTCAATTTAATTGGTTAGTTCGAACAAAATACAATTAATATTAATCATATTTTTCTACTATGGTAATCCAACTAACACAATTATGTCACTTGACTAATTGACCCAATCACTAATTTTCAAATTACCCAAAAATCTACGACGGAGGGAATTTGCATTTTCATATTATATATAGGCATGATAATGTGTTTTGAGTAGTCCGGGGCCCCGAATAAGGCAGGTACCGGATCCAAACCATTAGAGGCCGATCAGATTCGGGACGGATTATGGGTTTTATTAAACCTGTCCCGTACCCACTCGGGTTAATAATAAATAATTAAATATATTAATATATACATATAAATATTAATTAAAATTTAAAAACTTAATACTCTTTTAATGAGATTTTAATTAGAGTTTGGCATTTCATGAACTAATTTTGGTTAGATTTTCTATTACAACGAGTGAATTAAGTGAGAAAAAAAAAATTAAATGGGTTAGACTCACCGAATTCCTAACCAAACGAGAGGCGGACAGACAAGGTGAGGGCCAAATGAAAGATAGGGTGGGTCGATTTTAATTACAATAATTCTCATGCGGGATCGGTCCCTAATCAGGCCAGCCACCGCCACCCCAAACCCGCCCGTTGCAATGCATAGTCATATTCATGGATCATAATCCAAAAATGTAAATTATAAGTTTTTAGTTATAATAATTAGCTGAAGGAATTCTTTATTGCTAATTAAAAGGAAGATCAATCCTCACGATTTTATACAATTGCTATTACCGTCACTTATTCGCAGTTGATTCACATGCATAGATATAATATAATCAGACGGTAGACCTGACCGACGTTCAACGTTCACTATTAATTGCTGTAACTTCCGCGATCGAGCCGGGCCTGCGTGTGGTGCGCGCCTTTCAATTAAATACCAACGACTTCTCCATTTATTACATACCATAGAGCAATAATACGGTGGAGTGGACCTTCTGTCAATTTTTGGTCGGCTTTGCACGTTATTGCATGTGAAGCAATTGGCCAATGACCAGCCACATCATAGACGGAGGCGGGGGTTGAGAGGGATGGTTGCCCCTCAAAATTTTGGAATTTTATTTTCTATATTAATCATTTTAAAGTACTATAATTTTATTATTCTTCAAATTATAAAATGGCCCCTTTTTTATTGAGGATATACACTTTATTATTTTTCTTCTTTACCATTTCAAATTTATAAAATATTATATTTTTAGTAATTCAATTTTCGTCTTCTAGACATTAAACGTGGCCTAGATTGGCGCATCTATAAGTTGAGAGTGTGCTCGATCAAGTAGGCCAAGCAAAACTACTAGTAATAAGATTTGCCAGCTACATGAAATTCCATCACATTTGACCAAATTGTATGGCTTGAGGGGAATATTTGTAATTTCGATATGAAGCGGGGAGGTAAGAATATTTATCCATAACAATTGAGGAGGTTAGTGTAATTATGTAATCATTCTTAAACAAAAATTGAGTCCCATAGTAGTTTGGGCCACACTTGAAGTAGTAAGAGAGTGTTTGGTTAGACTTATATACATTGTTTTCTAAACTCTTATATTTTATAAAATATTTTTGGAACTTATAGAATACTAGATTTTTTTTAAAAATAAGTTCTTAAAGTGTTTGGATAAAATAAAATTTAGGAGCTTATCAGATGTTGGTAATGACAAATTTGTAATTTATATGATCAAAATTAAGAAAGTTTTATTAAGATTTTAAAAATAAGGAGCTTATAAGCTCTTTTTTTATAAAAAATTATAAATTTTTTTTGACATCTTATAACTTCTTAAATATTTATGAGCTTACCCAAACACTCTCTTAAGTACGAACGAGTGCTGGGTTTACGGAACATGAATAAAAGAGTTGGGCTGAAGCACAGAATTAGGCCCAGTCAACAACAAAAATGGGTCAGTGAACAGTTTGGGTTACCCGCGAAGTTAGCAGAACAGGAGAAAGAGATTTGTGCTAAAGCCCAGATGTAGGCCCAGCTTTGGCATCCGCTGCTTTTTAAATCTGTTCTGTTTCCTTTTCAATCTAATTCTTCTTTGGTAACCTGCACTGTGAGCCTCAATTCAATTCCTCCACCCTTGGAATAACAGAATCCCAAATCCATTGATCACGGGCTTCTTCAAAATTTTATTATCACATAGCAGATTAATTCTGGGAAAAAGGAAAAATTCGCAAAAATGCCGAAGAAAATGGGAGTGAACAGCAAAGCCGAAGCGGCTAGGGCTCGAAAAAGCGCCGTCGAATCTGATCGCAAAGAGCGTGAAGCCAAAGAAAAAGAAGAACAGTATTGGCGCGAAGCCGAGGGAGCCAAGTCACGAGCTGCAAAGAAACGAGAAGAGGAAGCCGAGAAGAGAGCCGAATCTGCAGCGAAGAAGGCCGAGGCGCGCCGATTGGCAGAGCAAGAAGAGAAGGAACTCGAGAAAAGCATGAGGAAGCCGGATAAGAAGGCGACTAGGGTTTCTGTGCCTGTTCCAAAGGTCACGGAGGCGGAGCTGCGTCGGCGGAGGGAGGAGGAGCAGGCGGCGATGCAGCGGCGTGCGGAGGAGGAGAAGAAGAAGCAAAATCGAACTGCGGATGAGGAGGAGTACGAAAGGATGGTGAGCATGGAGAATACTAATCGTGATGATTCTGTTATCGAGGCGAGGACGGTGGAGGAAGCTATTGCACAGATGACGGTGGCGGATAGTTTGCCAGTGGATAAGCATCCTGAAAAGAGGCTTAGGGCTTCTTTCAAGGTATGATTTACAATTCCAATTTTCTCGATTTTTGTGTTTCTTGAATTTAGTCAAGACAGGGTTAGTGGTTGTTTGACTGTATGATTCAAGAAGGGAAGTAGGTAAAGTTTTGACTTGGTCTCTCACCTAATGTGTTGAATATAGAAATTTTCGCATGGAATCATTGTGGAATTCTATCCCATTGTTCAAATTTCGCATTACAAATTAGCCTGTGGGTTTGATGCATAACCTTTTTTGATGAACTTTTCTGCTTGCAGGCTTTTGAAGAAGCTGAGCTTCCAAAGTTGAAGGAAGAGAAACCGGGTCTTACACACACTCAATACAAGGATATGATTTGGAAACTCTGGAAGAAATCCCCTGACAACCCCCTTAACCAGGTGAAAAGCTAGTTTATATTGAATAAAATGATTGCAAAATCTGGCCGCCGTGGTGATGATAGTAAGATGCAGAGAACTAAGCTAGATTTAGATGATGTCTAAGCAAAAAGTTTGATTATGTAATTGTAATCTGTTTTTGATGCCTAAGCTGCAATGGGAATACAATCATCGTTTGAGGATAGATTTTGCATGGACCAATTTTGTTGTTTTAAAGATTTAATATTCGATCCTTGCTGGCCTTTAAATTGTCTCTTATTCTTTAAGATATGTTCTGGTGAGTTTGAGAGATGATTCACAAGGAGACAGATGATAATATATGTAGGAACTAGGAAAGATACCTGGCCCAACCCCTGAGACTCTAAGATCCTTTGTTCAAACCTGCTTCCATTAGGATGTGGGCCAAAAGAAATTGGAAAGTGAAGCCTGTCCATGAGTTGAAGTTTGCAAAGCAGCTGTTATCTCTGGATCACTCGCACTGAGTAAATTATTATTGAAATGAAAACAAGCACAATTTTAAAGAGATATCATGCTCATGCATGTTAGAGGGCCTAATGGTGCTTTAAGTTTGTCAGTTAGTAATAGCATGTTGCAGGTGGAAAGGAAAATGATGGAGTAATTGCTGCATTTGACATGGTCTGTAATATTAGATTGTGCAATTATTAGGAACATGCTTTCATCACCAATTAGTTAGCATCTGTGAATTTTCTTATGGAATACTTTGTCTTCAATGATAATAACAAGGTATTGGTGTAGCAGGGAACTTTACTTCCACTCATTGCCTTTCTCTATGATGCTTATCATAAATAATGATTACATTCCATGCTTAATATCTAGAGCACCCAAGCACATGCCTTCTTAAGTAGCATTTTAGATATTAACTTTTCCTTATTTTCCTCTTATGTGAGTTTTCTATGCCTTGTGACTTGCAAGTGTTGATCCATCCTGCTTTCACAATATGCGGAGAATTTTGATTGCTTTTTAGTTTTTATATTGTTCTACGAAATACACTTTTAACACCTCCTGGTTTCATCCCAATTTGAATATGCAGATTGCTGACTGAGTCCTGAGTGCATCTTTTCATGAGAATCCTGGTAGTTTAATTTGGGACTTGCGGAAAGTGAGCTGCAGTTTCATGTCTGTGTGAGTATGTATTGAGGATTATGCAGGACCGATTTGGCCTCCTGGTTCTCTCCTAAATTTGCAGTATCCTTTTCAGCTTGGTGCAGTAGATTGAGATACTAAACCGTACTTTGTAAAACAATATAAATAAGATCCTTGTAATAAGAGTGCATCCTAAGAAACCTTTTGGTTTTGGCAGTAAATGACTGCATGTAATCAGATTTATTTAACTTGTAAAGGAGATACGGGTGAATTATATTGTTGCTTCTATTAAATACAACTCTTAAATTTTGAACTGGTAATTTCAGTGACAATGTCCACCCATGTGGTGTATTGTTGCTCTTGTTGTTCTTGATTGGGCGTGCAAGGATTTATTTCCTGTCAATTAGCTGTGGTGATTTTGAGAATCTACATGCAAGTATGTGTTGGATATCTGCTAATCAATCTAGCGTCTGCCTTGGGGCAAGACTTGTGGTTAAATTCAGTTTGTGTTTGCTTTGGTTATATCAGACCCCAGTTTGAGAATCCTTTTGTTATCTACGGAGAGGTATATTTTAATTTCTCCGCATATAGGCCTTAGAGGGTGAGGAGAGAACTTGCTGTTAATTCGCCTCGACTTTGGATGTCTAGTACAAAATTGAGTTTCCTATTTGTGATGAACCGTAGAAGAGGGTGCGAGTCAGGCTTTTGATGAATTACATGCACGGACACTGTTTCTTGTCAACGTTTATTATGAAAGCAGGCAACCTGTTTAGATGGTCGGCTTCTGGTGTTGGAGGGATATCCGTATGAAGATATGTAGGCATGGCCTTAGTGACTTGCTTCCAATGATGGAAGCCAGCATAGTTTATTATCATGGGAATTTGTGGTTGGATGCCACATTGACGATGTCAGGGAAGTCAGCTTCTTGTAGTTGATCAACTTAATGCATTATGTGAGTTGTGTAGTGTCATACAACTTATAAACAAATGTAAAGGACAATAGCAATTCAACCTCAAAGATCGGTATCTGGGAATGAGTTTTCAGTTTACGGTTATCAGCTTGCATCTCCCCGTGATTTTTCTCAACTGCAATTTATGTTAGCAAAAGAACAATGTTGTATCGTTATCCCTTTATCTTTATTCACCTCTTGTCTAGCTGAGAACGTATTGGTGTCGAGTGTAATATTCCTTTGCATATTGACTCCCTTCGCCATTTCTGATTAGGCTACTTGCCGGCCAATCATTTTCTTCCCATTTCTGATCTATTGAACACCGTACTGATTACGAAGTAAAGTTGTTTCTTTTTCTTTTTTTTTAATTTGTGGTTGCTGGTCCATCGTCCATGTGCAATGTGACATCATTTCCCATCAGATGGAAAAGAAGAACAGAAAGGAAAGCAGAGCAATTTATATAACATTTACTAAGTCTACCTAGCGTGTCATTTTCATTATCTATAATAATGATCACGCCAAACACTGAGGAATTGACAAGAAACAGAATTTCGTGACAATTTAATTCTTTCAGAGACTAATTTGCTCCTACCAAACATCACTAAATGCTTAAACCAACCGGTATTTTATGTAGAGGGGCTGCAAATTTTAATTCGAGCTCTCCTAAATGTGAAATGGCTGAAAATAGTAACGGAATCTGGAGCCGACACTATAATCTTGAACTGGGCTGTTCAGAAGAGTGAAATTCTTGCAATGGGATGCTCCCACTTCACAGAAATCCCCTCTGCCTGTTATGGATGGAAGCCCAAGAACTGCTCGAGGGATTTTCTCTTGGCTAGCCACCAGAGCTAGGAACAGAAGAAGAATCATTGTTGGCTTAAAGTCTGATAATTGCAGCAGAGAAATGCTGCTCCGTTTACTGCATTTGATAGCTGTGCAAGGGGACAGCGTCCTTGCTGTTCATGTTCAGCAGTCCGATGATACTTTTGATCCTAATACATTTCACATACATGAAGATCTTTGTAAATCTAAGCAGGTTAGAATGTGTTTCCTTTCACTGCAGGATATTAAAAACTTTCAGAGTATAAAAGTGATACTGTTGAATTGCTAATATTGGTGTTGTCATCAGGTGGATTTCGAAGTCAAAATTTGTGCTGGAAGCTGCCATATAACAGAACTGAGCCGCCAAGTTCGGATAACGTTTTCAACAATTCTTGCTATTGGATGCAGCAGCCAATGGTAAGATAAAACTACCACCACCACCAACACAGACAGATATGCAATAAAACAGAAGTAGCCCTTTTAACAGTTAAATTTCTGCAGCCCAAAAAATTCCACTATTGCCAAATGCCTGAAAGCATTGCCTCCTACTTGCAAGCTTCTAGTAATGGATAATGGAGGGAAAATACTATTCCAGAAGATGGGAACTTCACAGCAAGGTTCAAGCTCTAGAGATTTCCAGAATTTGCTGCCATCTTTATCAGAATCCAGCAGCTGTGATCAGTCAGGAACTAGGCCTCTGGTCAGAAAATCTTTGTCAATGCCATCTTCATCAACAACTTCAACATCACAACAAACTGAAAAAGCAAAACTCATCTGTGCCAAGAATAGTCAGCAGCTCCATTTTTCTCCAAAACTCTTCCAGAAATTGGCTATGTTGGAAGTCAGACGGAACAACTGGCACTTCACATTTGAAGAACTTAAACATGCAACTGAAAATTTTGGTTGTCATATGTTGATTGGAGAAGGTGGACACAGTCGAATTTATAAGGCAGCACTTGAAAATGGTCGGGCAGCAGCAGTGAAGGTCCTCAAGACCTCCCAATATGCAGAGGAAAACTTTTTCCGAGAAGTGGAGATATTGAGTGGCTTGAAACATGAAAACATTGTTGAATTTCTAGGATTCTGTTACTGTAAAGAGATGTATGCAGTTGTTTACAACTTATTTAATTCAAGGCTGAAACAAATTCTGAATCAGTTGAAGTGGGAGGAGCGACTGCAACTTGCAGTTGGTGTCGCAAAGGCATTAGAGTATCTCCATTCTTGCTATCCTCCTATTATACATAGAGATGTAAATTCATCTAATATAGTCTTCTCCGAAGATGGCAAACCACAAGTAAGTTCGATTTTTTATCCTTACAATTATTTAATCAAGTGGTTATTCCTTTGGAACTGAGAAGAACTTGGGTTTTTGACTTCCAGCTGTCAGATTTTGGAGCCGCAAAAGTGCATATGTCAACAGGTCAATTATCTGCACATAAAGATCTGACTCATGCTGTTGGGATATTAGGATGCTTGGTCCCAGAGTGCATAATGTATGGAAAAGTTGATGAGAATGTAGATGTATATTCTTATGGGGTTGTGCTATTGGAACTGATCACTGGAAAAGAAGCTATCCAAACAAGTCCACCATCAAGTCATGAAAGCTTAGTCCTTTGGGTAATCAAACTTGAATTTGAGTTATCAATATGCCATAAAGAGGTTCTTTTATTCTATTATTTTGGTGTTTTCTCACCCCCTAGAATGTGAAAGCAATTTGCAGGCAAGGTCTCTGCTCACCTGTGGCCTGTCAGATTGCCTCATCGATCCCAACCTAAATGAGGACTACAATAAGGATGAGATGAGAGCCATGATAATTGCAGCATGCCTGTGTCTCTTGCCTTCATCTTCTAGAAGGCCAACAATGACAACAGTATATGAACTGATCTTTCAATACTAGAATAGCAGCCTTTATAAATGCTTCAATTTGTTATATATTAGGAAAAGAAGATAATTTTCCTTATTTTTAACTTATGGGTTGGCTTTTGGGCAGATTCTGCGTTTCCTGGAAGAGCCAAATAACGTATTAGAGATGCAGAAAAAAAGAGAGGACCTCCTCAGTGAAATTGGTTGCAAAGACGAGAATCAATGGTTTTAGTAGACATGCCAATTCAGACCTTACTTATTGATGATGCCTGATAATTCTTTTCAACATATGAAGTTTTCTCCTCATGTGATCACTAACATCTTAATATTCAGTATTAGTATGATCTATGAACTTTTTAAGATGGGGTAAATTCATAAGATAAATTGAAATGCGGAAGTTTTCTCATAGCTATGTTTATATTCTCCATTATAATGATACCGATCATGTTTTCTACCAAGCTATAGTTTTTGAGTAATGCTAATGGCATTGAATGTATGAGTGCAAATCTCATTCTAGATAGTGCCTTTTTCTTGGATCAGAGAGCTCATTCTGCAATAAGGCATACGCTAACAGTTCAGAATAAATTGCAAACAGTTCAGAATAAATTGCAAACAGTTCAGAATAAATTGCATGGAACAGTTCAATTTGAAGTAATTTAAATGCCGTAAGGTGAAGTATTAAATAGAGGATTCAATATGGGTGCCTTAAAGATTATTCTGCAATTTCATTTGCAGTACAAATATATAGAAAAAGGGCCTTTTGGCATTTTTCTATTGGTAGTAGTAAACCAAACTCAAACAAGATTATGTACCATTTTTCATGAGAAATATTAAATGAAGAGCTAGAGACACAAAAGCCGGCCTTCAACTTAGTTTTAGCCACTTCTATCCAACTCTTTTGACTGGAAAGAATTCTTCAAGCAATCGACAAACACTCTCTCCAAATTCTTGACGTTGAGGACAAAGAAGAACAGAACTCTTGAGGAACTTATTCTGGAAAAGTGCAGCAAAGGTCGCCAAATTCTTTTGATGCTAACAGTCCCTAGCTAGCTGAGAAAAATTAATTGGTGATACATAATATGGAGGACCATTGTAGAGTGTTTGTGCTGCGAGATAGGAAGCTCTCTCAGTAGGGTGGTACCGATCCCAGAACAAATACTTGCGGCGATCTGGGCAAAGTGATGCTGTCGAGTTACAAGGGCCTTGTGCATTTAGAAGTCCATATCCACAGCATGCCGAATCCACATTCTCAAAGCCTATAACAATGGTGCAAAGATGGAATATTATCAGCAAAAATAGCCCATCATTACTGAATGATGTTCTAATGCAAGTCATGAAGTTATATAATATGATTAATTGCTTACCAGAGGCATGTGGATTTTTTATAACATCAATTGCCATTCTGTATCCATTTCCAAGTGAGTATTTGAATCCCGGAAGCTGTGAACTGATGTTGACCAAAAGAGTGTCCAGTGCTGAGTGGAAAGCTATGGCGAAGTCATTCTCTGGTTCAAAGCAACCATCAACGCCATTGACGAGTTTCTGGATAAGTCTTTGTGACGGACAGCAACCTTCTGGTGGGACACTTATGATACCAAATTTTCTAGCCCCAAGCTTGTACAAATTCTATTACCAAGAAAAAGAAAAACAAAATCAGTTTTAGGTACAGAACTTACTTGGAGTTCTTGCTTAAGTTGAGAGCTTGTGCAGATTGACTAAAAGAAGAAACCTTACGGTTATGTGGTCTGAATATGCTGAGATCAGAATGCCAATAAACTGGTCTTTAGGCATTGTACTATTGGTCACGAAATAGCCAAAAATGTCATTACTCCCGATGCTGATGAAGAACAAAGATTTAGAAATCATTGCTTCAGTTGCTGCTGGACCTATCAGGGCAGTCAGATTATCCCTTACTGTAGAAAATTGATTGATCTGCTGTGATAAGGGCACGACGCTCTGTTGGCAATGCAAACATGAAAAAAAGAATATGAGAGCATGAAAATTTTTAAGGCGAATGGAGTAAAAGTCTTCAATATTAATATAAGTAGGTAGTTATATCGTTGAGGTTGGAGAATCTTAAGCTTATTTATTTACTGAATTCTTGCAACAGACGACGAAATATAGAGCTTACCAGGTTTGGGCCTGTTATATCAAGAATGCCCGAACCAGCTGAGGCAAAGTTTACACCTTTCAGCAGGTGCTTTTGGAAATGATGAGGTTTTAGTGTAAGAAGAAACAAAAAGGGCGGTGGGCTTCTCTTGAGGCCGAAAAGCTTGGCTGATAAATGAACATTGCATGAAAAATGTCAGTAGATAATTTTGAGACAAAAATAACTAGCTAAAAATTAAATTTTTATACTAACCAACAAAATCAGCACTGTTAAAGCCATTGCTGAACCTTCCTGTTGGCCGCGATTCAGGAAAATCGATGCCATTGTGAGGGAAGTCAGCTCTCACCACACTCCCAGGCAAATAAGTATTAGTTCCAACATCTGCAGTGGAGTCCCCCAGTATGAAAATGGCTGGCGGCGTCTTATCAGCTGAGTGAGGGATGACATTTACCCAGATAACGAGTAGACAAAGAAATGGAGAAATGTGTATCTTAGCCATAAGAAAATTATGCTGGTTCAGTGAGTTATGCTTTGTCAAGGTATACCAGTGGTCCGGAAAGTTTTCTGAACTCTCGGCACTTTAATTTAAGAGTTTTGGAGGCATTTTTTGCATTAGAGTTGGCTAAAGTTCGAGAATGTACTGTTAACAGGATCATTTTCTTACACAAGCAGACATTTTGTTAAAAGACAGAATTTTGCAGGGCTGATTGTCCAAATAAGTAGAGCCGATCATATATTAACTTCAAGAAACATTGATGATCAAAACATGTACGCATTTAACAAGTGAATAAACTATTGGCTCTTAAATTTATTGGCCGGAAAAAATATTATTTAGACCCTTAAACTAACCAGCCATTTAGATGCTTATAAGCTATGCGTTGCGAGAAACTTGTTCCGAGGCGGCAGACCGGACGTTGAAATATAGAAAAAATGGCTGATTCTGCCTTCCAATGATATGACAGGGAAAAATTTTCCATAGAGTTTAATGAGGGTGAAATTTGTCTGTAGTAGTAAGAGAGACGTCTGTTTATTCGGAAAGAAGCTATTAGTTTGTCCGCAGGACTTGATCTTAAAAACAAAAAACATATCTTTGTTTAAAAAATAAGATCCCGGAAACTTTTGATCCTCATTTACGTTGAAAACAAGAACAATTTTCCATTCATATAAGAATTATGTCTCAAGAAACTGCTCAAAATTAGTTTGTCAAAGTTATTCATAGTGAAATTCACAGGTTAACAGTGATTCAGATAAAAGAATTGATTCCAACCGCCTACTTGTCGTTGATACAGTGCCCATAACAGTAGTTTTTGATACTGAAAAGTTTATTCAGTTCCAAAGATCACACACAAGTTCTGCTCTATCCCTCTCATAATCCACTAAACGATATGAAACATTGAAAGAATTCAAACCCCATCAAACTTTCCTTTCCTTTATTTGCTAGAGAAATAAAAGAATGTGACCGTGAGTTAGGCGGTCCTTTAGATTGTACAAATGGCTTCAAGTATACAATAAAAGTGTTACAAGCTTCTGCCCTCGGCTCTTCCACAAAGCAGAGCGTTCTTTGGAATTAGATACTCATCCCTGAGAGACTTGACTGGTGAATAAACCCGGAGATAAAATTGTTGGCCGAGATATTGCCGTGCCCAAAACTCACTCCTCAAGTTCCACATTCCTACATTGTCAAGTGCCACATAAATTGCTGTCCATGACTTAGGATAAACCTGCAATGCACAATATAAAACTTTAAGGGACTGTGAATTTACAAAATGAAAAATATTGTCATTAAGTAATCTTATTGAAATTAATTGCAAATCTTGATCCTGACCTGTGTGGTCGAACGTGAAACAGCATCTATAAGATTATACTGATTCCGACTACTAGGTGTCCATGAACCATGATCCATCCTGCAAGCAAATGCCTTTCTAACTTTAGCAGGCAATCCTTTATGCATAGAGCAAATGAGAACAAACAAAGGTAAAATATTCACTTTTTTCTTGGGGGCACAAAAGATGGACTTACCCCACTACGAAGAAAGAATATCCATCAAGATGCCAGCTCTGCATGATGTTTTCACGGTTCTCAAAAACTATCTCCACGAATGCTCTGTAATCTGCCCCCATGACTGATGTGTCAAGGCGAATTTCTCTTCCCCTGGGAGGCTTATCAGGGATGCTTCCAACATGAAATACCCCACTGATGTTGTAGTAGTCCGCCAGCTTGAGAGGCGTGTCAGCTGGAATAAATGAAACACCATTTACAGCATAGCGTTGTTTTCCATTCACTAGACCAGGTAGATTTGACACTCTGATGGTTCTGCTCACATTGATTTGGCCATAGTGGTATGATCCTTGAGGATTTGGCCTTGGTCCACTGGCTGTCAGGTTAGTCCTGAAAAGAAAAACAGAAAGCAATCAAATATTTGCACTTATTTTCAAGCCAGACTGCATCCTTTCTCTACAATTTGAAAAAGAAATACCTGATGGAACGAGCTTGGTTCAATGATGATTGAATGTCGGTGGTCGGTCCAGATGGCGGTGAGCCAGAAACAGGCTTTTTGGAGTTGCTGTAGTGAAGAACAGCAGTGGTGGTGAGGACTTGTGAGGTGAAACGTGTGGATGCAACTATGTAGTAGTCCTGAGCAGGCTGATCTGCAGTGATTAGCACGGAGTAGGATTGGCCAACATGGACATCCAGGGAGGACATGGTGGTCTGCACGGTGTGAGTGCCCTCAACTTCAACCAGCTTCATAGTGTGGCCCTGGATGCGGAAGTTGAGTGAATTTCGGAGCCCCACATTTGATATCCTCAACCTGTATGTTTTCCCTGGAAACAACACAATCATTTATGTAACTCCTGAACCTGTAGCATATTCTATGGTGTCTATAATCATAATCTGCAAATGATATGATTAAACTAGAGACTATATGTACCTTGTTCAACTGTGAACCATGCACCATTAGATCCACGTCCATTGATGAGGATGCCATCAGGGAAAGCAAGCATCTTGCCTTGGTCTAAAATGTACTTCAAAACCTGCGATTTTGGGATAAGATTCAAGCCAGTCGGATGCATTGGACCACTTGTGTCTTAAGCTGGACAAAGATGAATATTTTAAGTTTTAGATTACCTTGTGATCGGTTTTGTACCAATCTCCAACGAGAACAGTGAAATCCCCGTCAGGTTCAGGGAATGGAACAGGGATTTGGGGCCTGCTGAGGATCCTAATCCCACCAAATCCACCAGCTGCTTTGTGGAATGCAAGGGATGGAAAGTAGTAAAAGCTTCCAATTTGATCTTTCATTTGCATTACGTAAGTGAAGTTCTTGCCTGGAGGAATTGGACATGTTGTTCCATATACCCCATCTTGAAATGAATTCTTCCTCTGCTGCACTCCATTCCTGATTTAAATGGCAACAACAAACAATAACATAAATTCTTTTGCTGAACAACGTAGCCTTTTCATTTTATGATAATCACTAGAGCTAATGGTACAAAAATATCATTGATTTTAATTTAACACAGCCCACAAATTTTTTCAACAGTTCGCTGCTATCTTTAAGCCATGCTCACGGGATTCACGCATGTTCTTTACTGGCTTGTTTAATCTGCTGTTAGACTCTTTAACATATCATTTTCACATTCATTATTAGCAGAGAATCACACTTATTCTTTATTTAAAAACTAAAAACAAGAAATAAATGCATAACTGTAAAAGCGAGCTATTTATTGCTACCTAATTTTGCAAGGACAATGACTTCATGCTATGCACATCCCTGTAGTGTAAGTAGAGGCAAAAATTCCATGCATTTATCAAAAACAGCTAAGTGTATTACATATTTCTTAAATTGTGTTTTGCGCTTCCACATCATGATAATATGTTAGGAAATTATAAAGAAAAAGAGGATGCATTAATCCAGAAAAAAAAGGCAGCAATTTTGTCTATAATCAAACATAAAGAGAAAATGTAGTTTAGAAAAGCACATTCTCAGTTTTAGCCAGATGACAACTACAGTTAGACGTGATTGTGACGCTGCAAATTCCAAATGTCTGGGGCAGTTTTAATAACAACTGAATACTCTTTACAATACTACACGTACACGCCTAATAAACCTGATCTTTTCAACTTTACATCCTCAAAAAAGATGATGTTTTCCTTTTCCTTTGGCTTGTGTGTGTGTGTGTTTGTGGACAATCATGTTTATATTGGAGGAGCGGAGAACTAACCAGGAGAGAAGAAATGGTTCCGGCAGATTATTGTACACGTTGATTTCGATATTATCATTGGTGACTGAATATATATCAGGTCCAGGAAATTGCCCGTTGATCAGAATTCCCTGCAGCCATGAAGAAGACAATAGGAATAATTTTATAACAAGACTTAGAAAAACGTGCGTGATTGTTTCAGTATTTCTTAGTTTTTGAGTTTTGCGATGAACTTTCTGTGCATGCAATAAAACAGTACTGTAAAAGACTGAATATATTCCATATGATGAAAGGCATATATTTACACAAACCTGTTGGCGAACACCCAAAGGGTAAATGTCACCATAAGTGATATTCCAAGTGAAGAACCTGTAAGGATTATCAGCACTCACAATAGCCACAACACAAAGAATTGGAACAAGAAAATGCCACATTTTTGTTTCTTCAAGAACTGCGCATAAAAAGGATATATAGCTGCTTTTGTGTTCTTGAAATCAAGAACTCTAATCTTTGAACGACAGAGGAGAAGTGCAGATATGCAGAGGGTTGGAGTTATGAAGGGTTCATTTAAATAGGTGGTGGGAACATTTAAAACAAAAAAAATTACAAAAAAAAAAAAGGAAATTAAATATGAACTGGAAACAGAATGACATGCATGGTTCATGGAAACTGGAGTTTTCACGTATGTGAAAGGCAGAAGGAAAAGCCGTCAAGAGATAGATAGCTGTCAGTTGAGAACAAACATTACACGCCGTGAATGGGGCAGGGACCAAAATGCTGGCACGGTGGCACCCCTCTTGCAAGGCACTGCTTCTAATGCGTATGGTACAACAACAGGTCTGCACTGAATTTCCCTGAACTGACAAGAATGCCCTTCTCGAGCATTTCAGCTAAACAAACGCGTTCAGTTGACTTCACATGTTCTTGTTTGAAGGGTCTTTCTCTTTTTTCTTTTTCTTTTTCTTTTCCTGTTTTGTTGGGCTTTTAGCTGGTAAAATACGGCTCGTCCGTGATCATTGACGGGACACACGGAATTTTCATGTGAGCAGTTAAGCATATCTCGACCTTTTGGCTTTAACAGTTCGAGGCTTCAAATTCTTGATGGCATTGCCGTAATTAACTTGGAAGTCTACTTAATCTACTCCTAGTAATTCGTAGGATTGGTTATCATTATACTAATCCAAATCTTTCTAAGATTTTGTGGGATAATTTGGAGGATTGATTAAACTATGAATAGTAGAGACAGAAAGGATAGTGGTGTCATGAGTAGGATGGTTAAGAATTGGGATACGCGGTTTACAACTAATTGTATAATCAAGAATGAGATGATTGATATATATATATATATATATATATAATCTTTGACTTGTCTCTTTTGTCAACTTGGCTTTCATACTATATTGTTATGAATAGTGGTTCGACTAATTAGCTCTCTAAGTTACGTAACGGTGCAATTTTTGGATTTTTTTTTGTTTTTTTTTAATTTTGAATTTTATATTTTATTTTTCAATCAAATTTGCTATATTTATGTTAAATGTACTTGATTTTTAATTAATTATTTTACTAAAAAATATTTAATATATATCATATATTTATGAGATGAAATAGAAGATTTAAAACGTTATTTTCCCACTTTGTTCTTGGCCAATGTAGATGTCTTAGAGCAAGTTTGCCTTTACTAATGATGTTTTTATTGCTTTCAATCTACAACTAGTGTTTCTTGTTAATTTTATCTTCCAACACTTGTCTTTAACTTCACTCATAAAAGCTGGTTTTTCTTTTCCTATCTCTAATTATTATTTTTGAGATACCATCAAATGATTTGATATTTCATGACTAATTTATAAACAAAAAAATCACCAACTATTAAATGATAATATCTCTTTTTATTCTTACTTAGATATGGAATTAACAATAAACTAATCTTTTTTATATCAATATAATTTGATTGTATAGAGTTGAGTGGTCTCAAAACTTAACAAGCATTCTTCTTTTAAAACTAGGTTTGTGCTCAGTGGCCTGTAGCTCGAGTGGTATTAGTTTCCTTTTATTATGTGGGAGGTCTTGTGTTCGACCTCAAGTGGTCGTGTTGTGTGCACTTTATGTGTATTGTTGGTAGTTTATATGAGAAGTCTTGTGCTCGACTTCATGTGGTCGCATTGTGTGCACTTTATGTATATTGTTGGTAGTATGATGATAAAAAATTCCTCATTTGTAATACTCTTTTTTTTTTAAAAAAAAAAGGATTTGCTAAAAATTTACTTTCTAAACAAAAGTTTTGCAATTTTGTGCATGTTAGCCCAATTACTCTCCTTTTGTATCTATTGATCATGGGCTTCAAAAATAGCCCAAACGTATGGATACTTGCTTAGGTAGTGTTTGGTTTCATTTTCACAAGCTATTTTCACAAATTCTACTATTTTAGAATTAAAAATCATCACTTTTTAATCATTTTCATTCCATATTATTTTTATTTTTATTTTCAAAATACATTCTTAAATAACCTATCTTCTCTCTCTCTATTCCATTATTTTTATCTCTCTCCACCTACAACCTATTAAAACTAACAAAATCATTACATTTACAAATATTTCATCCAAATACATTTTTATTTTCACATCACATCACATAAATAATTTCCTTCAATTTAAAAATGCTAGAAACTGAAAATGGAAATGAAAATGAAACCAAACACTCCCTTAGCGGACATCTTAGATCAGGTTTTTTTCGGCCAAAGTCCAACTGCGCACATGGATGACCCTAATGCAATTAGGCCTCCCACTCCATGGCCCAATAGATTTGGGCTTTGCTTTGCTTTTATTTTTTCTTATCAAGAATTGGGCTTTGCTTTCAATATGTTGGCTTCCCATTCAATATAGAATTGGGCCTTCTTTTGATTTAAGATATATTGACTTAAGTGTTGGCCCAAGTTTGTAATGGTCCTATATTGGGCTTGTCAATTGCTGATGGGTCTAAAAACTGATACCCACGTCCGACCTGCATTGGGTCCCATTTGGGCTATCAACATGTGGATTTGGATTAGATTTGTTATATCCGAATTCGAATTCAATTATCAAAATTTATATACGAAATTGATCCAAAATTTTATAGGTTTTTTGTTAATTAGTACCATATCCAAATCCGATTAAAAAATTCGAGCCAATTTATTTTTTCTTTCTTTTTTTCTTTTTGAATTTTTTAAAAATATTGTATTTATAAAGTAAATATATGTCATATTTGAATTATTAATAATTTTTTTATTATATATTAGTCCAAAAGTTAAATATTTAAATATTAAATTCATATCTCACGTTATATTAATGCATAAATGAATTATTATATGTTATTATATTTGATATTTTATTAATATCCCTATTATTTTTTAGATTAAAAATTCAATATTAATAATATAATATAGACGATAATATAGATATTAGATCAATATAATATATAGATTTTATTTTAATATCTTTATTAATATTATATATATAAGAGTATTGATATATTAAAATTTGAATTCGGATATTTAACGGATCGAATTGCTTAATTTCATATTTAATCCACTTATTTCAAATTGTGAATATTTTAATTAAATATGGTTCATAGAATATTTTAATTAAATAAAAATTTTAATATTTATATTGAATTCAAATAAAATTCGAATTAAAATTCAATTCATGGAAAATAGTTAACATTATAGCATAGCCGCACTATGTTTTAATTGGTTTATAAGTGAATTAGTAAATGCACTATTCTATCAACTTGATTTAATTACCTTTATAGTGTAATAATATGTACAAAAAAGTTGCAAATTGCACTAATCCACGTGCCGAACATAGCCTTAGATTGAGACAACAGCTAAGGCAATGTTTGGTTACATTTTTTCCAAACACTCTCCAACTCTAGAAAACAACAACAAACAATATCCATATTCCCCAATTTTAACTCTCAAAATACATTTTTTTATGTCCAAAATACCCTTTAAAAGTAAAAAACACCACCACCACCTCTATTCTATCAATTATTACAAATAATTACATATAATACAATTAATTTAACAATATATTTTCACCATATAAACTCAATAAAAAAATAATTGATTTGATATTTATAGTAAAATTTATCTCTTACGCAACACTTCTAAAAAAACAGTTCATTATCCCGAAATATAATCAAACAGTGAAATCATTTTTTTATTTTAACTCCCAAAATTCCTTTATCCAAATTTTTTTTCAGAAAACATCCCAAAAAAAATATAACCAAACATAATCTAAATTGTCCAGCAGATGATGAAGCTGGCAGAAGCAAAAATATCATTTTCAGTCAAAATCCCATGTAAAAATGTTCAAATACAATCTCCATGTTTTATTTTCTAGCGCCCCTAAATCCTGTTGTCTATCTTTATGGCGAATTGCGACAATCCTCCTCAATCCACAACCAACACCACTCGCTGTTCACGTGCGTTTTCTCCACGCCCCAAAATATTCAACACCATCAGCAAGGCTTTGTTTGGCGCAAGTAAATGAAAAATCAAGGGAATAGGTTTCCTGTCTTCTGCTTCTCCCTTTCTAACTTTTTCTCTCAATTTTCACAGACAAACACAGCTCACAGCCTGTTCTTTCTGAGGTTCATACCTTCATGGCTTGTTCCTGAAAAAAGAAAAACATAGACAAGAAAGAAAAATTAGCGTAAATGTCACGTACAGGACAGGATGCCGCATTAACCTCGAAATCCACAGAAATCAGACAAATAAACCCGTCCAAAAATCCAAATTAGAAATTCATAACCGTGGCCCACGTTTTCAAAACCTTCCTTCTCTCTGCATTAAACCCCCCCATTCCCTGGTTGGGTTGCTAACTTTTTCTTCTCCTGGTAAGTTGCAACCCATTAACATTAGACAAAAACCCGTATATATTGCAGAACTTCTCTCCTCTTTCACATTTCTTTTGCATTTTTTCTTCAAATTCGGGAGAAAAAAAAGTAAAACTATGGGGGTGGGAATGCATGTGAAATCCGACTCAGAAGTGACCAGCATTGAAGCCTCAACGCCGCCGCGTTCTCCACGGCGGCCGTTGTACTACGTGCAGAGCCCATCACACTCGCAACAAGATCTTGAGAAGATGTCGTATGGGTCGAGTCCGTTTGGGTCGCCAACCCACCATTTTCATTATCACTGCTCACCCATTCACCACTCACGTGAATCCTCCACGTCAAGATTCTCTGCCTCGTTGAAAAACCCAAGACATTCTGGTGGAGTTGGTGGCGGGTGGCGGCGGATGCAGAGGAAGTATGATGAGGCTGGGGATCATGAAGAGGATGATGGGGAGGACGAGGATGAAGATGGAAGCAAGAGTGGTGGTCAAGTGAAGTTTTATGTGGTCTGCTTTTTGCTCTCGTTTGTGGTGCTTTTTACTATATTTTCCTTGATTCTCTGGGCTGCAAGTTTGCGTTATAAACCAAGGATAATCGTGAAGGTCAGTCCAAAATTTGATTTTTTGAGGTTTTGTTGTTCTCCTTTTTTTGGTGTCTTCCCTTATAGAATCACCGATGCACGAGCAATGCGGAGCTACAAACACAAAAAGATTGAAAGAGTTGAGTCAAGATTTGATTTTTTTGGTATCTTTTGTTTTTGTTTTTTTTGTCTTTTGTCCTTTCTTTTTGATCTTGTGGTGAGGTGTTACGAACAACTTTCCGATTTAACCCAGTGTGTAGAATCATTAAATCATGGGCACGCCCATCACTGATGAACCTTTGATGGAAAAAGATTCCAACTTTTCGTTTTGAGTTAACTCGGAGAATCTGTTTCGCGGGCTGGGGATAGAATTTCTAGAGAAAAAAGAAAAGAAAATATTTGTGCAAAAAATTCTCTTTTCGAGCTGTCCTTCACTGTGTTGCTGAAAATTATCTTTTTCATTTTCTCATGTTTTGCCTTTTGCTCTCATTTACTCCGATTGAGGCAACACAACAGTTCAATCTATAGGAATCCCATCTCAAATAGGGGTACATGGTGGGATGGGACTTGGGAGGAAGAAATTTGGTAGCTCTAATAATGACTTGTAATAATGTGATTTGGCTTAATTCTTAGCATATAATTAATTATTGGTGGCATGGTATTGGGGTACTGGGGATAGAGTTCCTCATGTCAGGCCACTTTCACAATAAATTACAATTGCAATACTCTTTTATCAGTCTGCAGTCTTTGTTGAGTACTTTGATGTGGTGCGTACAGACCATTTCCTTTGAGAATTTCTATGTACAAGCGGGAATGGACGCCACAGGAGTGCCAACGGATATGTTATCGTTGAATTCGACGGTCAAGATCTTCTATAGGAATCCAGCAACCTTTTTTGGCGTCCACGTCACAACCACTCCTCTTGAGCTTCATTATTTTGACCTCAAAGTTGCATCTGGTCATGTGAGTAGTAAGATAATATTATCCCTTTTGTTATTCAAGTTATTTGGAATTTGTACAGAAAAAAAAACCAACAGAAGATTGACTTTTGCACACAAGAATTCATTGAAGTTGGATAAATAAACTTTGTCACCAAAGAAATATGAGATACACAAAGAAGAATAATAGCTTCTGCCCCTTGTATAGTTTATTTCTGAATGTTGTTTTAGCATTGGGATAGATTTTTCACAATTTTCTTGCTTTCCCTTTTTAATTATCTTGCTTACTTATTCTAGTTCTCTCCTTGGTGCTTTGCGTGATGAATTGCGCAGATTAAAAAGTTTTACCAGTCCAGAAAGAGTGAGAGAAAAGTGATAGCAGTGGTGCAGGGCCAGCAGGTTCCTCTTTATGGGGGAATTCCAGTGCTTAATAGTGCTAAAGGTCATCCTGAGAGCATGTCTGTGCCACTAAACCTGACGTTCGTAATGAGGTCAAGAGCCTACATTTTGGGGAGGCTGGTAAAGCCAAAATTCTATAGAAGTATCTTATGTGAAGTTACTTTGAGAGGAAACCATCTGAGCAAGCCTCTTAATCTGACGAAATCTGAATCTTGTGTTTATCATTAGTCGTTGCTCGTTACTGTCTAAGAGCCAGCTTATATGATGGGGATATATGCAACTATACTCCTCCTGATGTTGTGGTGCATTGGCATCAGTTGCTTTCTGTGATTAAATTCTGTACTGAATTGTATATTTGTTAGCTGTCAATTTCTTTACCAGTTTATTTTTCATCTTATAAAGCTAATTGGCAATTCCTTTTTTTTTTTTGGTTAAAAATGCTTTTGTGATTGAGATTTGGCCCTTTATAAGGATGTGAAACTCAACCAATACTAAGGTTTTTGTAGTATATACTAAATGTGTGTGATAAATTATGCTTACATATCTTTCGCCGTTGTCTCATCATAGCATTAAATAGGCATGTGATGACTTGCTGGCTCTCTTTTTTGATTAGTTGATAGCTTTGCAAGCTTTCTTTGTGCAACAATTCTTAGACTATATAAGCACTTATAGAGTGCGTAAACATTTACTGGTGGATCAAACTCAATTCAATCTGTAATGTTTTAATGCATGTGGTTTCTGATTGCATTACCATACTTGGGAACTTTTAAGAACTTGCGTTATTTCATCAAGAAGTGATCCTTTTGTCTCCCAGAAAGTGTATTGTGCTTGGCTTCAATAGTGTCATGTTTCTGGGAGGATCTTAATAATATCAACTTATGTCTAAAGCTTTCTGATAATCCTACCATTATCACCATCTTATTATCTCTGTTGAAAGATCATTTGAAGTGTCAATGTAAATTTCAAGACCAAAGCACTGTAAAAACATTGCAAAAACATGCATTCAAACCCACTTGCACAAAGAAGGTAGAAGTTTGGAAGTTTAGAAGATGAGATGAGTAAAAAACCTCATACTACGATTCCTGCATTTCTGATGAGAAGTGCAGCTAATATAACCTAAGGAAAAAAGATTGCCAATCATCATGTTGAGAAAATTGCTAAGCAGATTTGTGGCATTTTTGGTGGCCAACTTCTACATCTTGTGTATTATTCCTTCTACTCTGTGTTGCTTACTGGAGAATGCTCTCATGTTGGTGGATTTTGAGCATCTTCTTCACCCTTCTTGTGCTGGCCCGGGAGTTTCTCCTTGAACTTCTCTTGAAAGCTTTTCTTTTCTACCGGACGAGCTGTTTCAGCATTTTCTTCATTGCATTTCTCCATGGTCACACGTGTAATTGTGCCGAGTCTCTTCTCATCCCCAGGTATTAATCTATACTGTATTGCCTCTTTCAGACGCTTCCTTTTCTTTCTCCTTTCTACTCCCTCTTCTGCCTCTTCTTCGCTAGATGGTAAGTTAAGTCAGAGAAGCTTGTAACTGCACAGGCCGTGAGAAGAATCCTTCCGCGACCAAATTTCAGTCAAACAAGACACAACCTTGGAAGTTGCTGAAGTCTTTTGTGAAACAATTCTGATAAGTGTAGATCAAGAACTTTTTCGCAAGGACCCTGTCTCTGTTTCTTTCTTAGCACAATGCTGACAGAGTGTACTGACAAACACAACTGCATAAACTGAAACCAATCTACTCTAGATTGAATTTATAGTGATTAGTTCATTAATGATCAAGCTAAACATAGCTCAGGTTCTTTGTTTTATCTTCATCAGGGATGTCCATAAAGGGGAAAAGAATTGTTTTAGAATAAGAAGAGAAGATAAAAGAACGTAGATTGTTGAAATAAAAAGGACCCACTGAGTATCCTTATTATTCAAGTCCATGAAAGATTCTAAATTGTAGAAATTAGTAAGGATACATTCCTGATGGTGGGGTTGCATATTGACATGTTACAAACTCACATCCTGAGGCCCGACCCTCCTGTCGTTGATGTATTCTGAATTAAAGAAAATCTTGAATTATCATTTCCTATTTACACTTACATCAGATTCCTCATTTGGGCTTGAAGAAATTGGCATCTAGGCCATTAACTATCAAAGACCAAAGACCTGCACTAGCTAGCACTACACTCAACACTATGCCTGAAGAACCAAGCGCCAGATTGAGGCACCACATTCTGCAAAACCTGCGGGGTTTCTTGATGGAAACCCACATCAGACATGGATAGGCCAAAGTGAGAGGCAGAGCAAACGAGCCTATGAATGCACCCAAGCTTGGCAAGAATGGGAAAGCTACTGCTATGAAATATGTTAATCCTCCAAACATGACTTTGATGGCCGAGCGGACCCATCTTGGGCATGGCTTGTTTTTCCTGCTTATGTAGACGCGCTCTAAGTTGTCAAACGTGGGCATGGCATAGATTTGGAAGGCACACAGATAGCTGATTATGATCATGAGGTATATGGTACCAATAATGTACTTTGATGTACTGTCCTTGTGGAACGTTGTGAAAGCTGTAAGAATTCCTCCGTTTGCAGGTATCTGAGAAACCAAAAGATTAGAATTAGCGTTATATAAATTTTATGGTAAGTTAAACAGATTGAGACAAAGGTTATTACCTTATCTCTATAAGCCCAATGTCCAACAATTGCAAGTGGATACAGACACATAGCGATAAGTAGGTATGAAATTGTTACTCCTCTCCACATAGACTTACGCGATGGTTGTTTTCGATTTGTGGGCATTGTCCCCTGCAATAAGCCAGTAGCCAAATGAGTTTTTCATACTAAATATCAATAAATAAAGGTCCCCTGTATTGGACCCACATGTAACAAAGTTCACCTATTACTGGTTATGTGATCCAAGCGTATAAGCACTGAATTAATGGCACAAAGACTTTTGAAGACGACTTAAAAAGCAAAATCAGTGCAACAAACAGGCCATGTTAAAAATCCTGAACTGAATTGAATTATACCTGTATCTCCAGCACAAGATTGTGCCCTCTGAAAGCAAGAGCAATGATCCCAATACCATTCAACACATTACGAATCCCAGGACCATCACCACCACCACCATCCAATATAGACCCGGCTTCCATCAGACGTTCATGATCTGGCCTGCCCTTGCTGATGGACAGAGCCCATAAAAGGCTACAATAGACAAGCACGGTGATGGACCCGATGAACGAAATGGAGGCTAGTGAGTTGAGGTTAGGGAAGAACTGAGCAGTGAAAATGGCTAAGCATATGAAGATGAGGAAGCATTCAGCTCCAGTTAGCGCCTTAGCCTTGCACTGGAGATTGTTCTCACACATGGCTTGGTAGAATAGTTCAATGATGGTGCCTCCTGTGATTATGTACAACACGCATGCCCCGCCTGATAAGTACATTGTTGGGAATATGGCCAGCAACTTCCCCAATTTTTCACCTGTAATTATCATTGATAAGACATACACACACTACTAATGTCATTTTCACATAACTTATATGCAAAAGCTAATTAATATTCGAGCTTTAATTATTACAAGTATTTATAATTAAGAGCGTGCTATATATATTTATATGTGTGGTGAAAGAAGTGATACTAACCGAAGGCTACCATTGAGAGGTGAAGAAATCTGCTGTAACGAATTCCAGTTGGGGGAGATGACTCATGAAGATCGACAAGAAGCCATATGGTGTAGAGCTGCCATGAGAATACCACAGACAAGCAAATAATGCCCCAGGTCCTGTTCGCCATTTAAACCAGGAAAAAAGCAACTTAGGAACATACTTGCATACCACATAAATATTTATTGTATGAATTAATCTTTTCTCTGTATATACTTACATCCAATCAAAATAAATAAAGTTTTTATTTAAGTAACAGGAAGATAAATTTTTATTAAGTAAGACAATATGTATAGGTTAAAGTTCGTCACAGTGCCTGAGATATTAATTGTCGATAATGATAATTTTTACACATCTTTTACGATAAAACATAATCTATATTGTTACTTTTAATCACTGATATTTTTTTTTTTCAATGCATGTAAACTTTTAATTTAAGCAGGTCATGAAATATGATGTCAACTATCCATTAATGACCGAATATTGCGAAAAAAACAGTTACAAGATGACATAATTTAATTCTTAGATGCTGGTAATTTCCAGGCTTCGAATGGAATATATTACAGTATAAAATATTCAATAATTAAAAGTTAAACAGATTTTTTTTTCTTTATTCTCCATTAATAACCTCAAACTATTGCGTAATGGGAGTAACTACGCAACTGGAATGTGTGTTCTTTCTAGGTATACTTGCAACTTATAATTTGTTATATTTTGTATTTATTAAAATTAATTAAATATTCAAAATTACACTGAAAAGCATAGTCAAATTAATTGAACTCTGAAAATGAAAGGTGCAACTAAAACACGAGTTTTTCATTTTTTTGTGGGAATAAACATAGAAGTGAAGACCGTTGACATTACCATCCAAGTGAAGCGAATGCTATTGGAAGTAGAAGCGCTTGAAGTCCAATCCCAGAACACAGCAGATGAAATGCAGCAGACAAAGTGTTGCCCTTTCTGGATTCTGTAATGGGCAGCCAACGATCTAGCGGATTTCGCTCGCCGGAAAACTCATCGCCGTCGTCCCCGGGCGGCATTACTATATTAATTACACCATCATGCTGCAGGTCCAGCGCCGACGGAGTACTTTCTGAGACGTCAATCACTTGTTCTTCCCTTTCGCTGTCAGTTAACGTTTCGTCCAAAACCGGCGTCACTCTTGATGATCCGCCGAGTCTCATTGATTCTACACGCACATTCATCATTTCTGCCATGACTGCAAAAACACCCACGACTGTGTGTTTCTGATCTATGTTTGTGTTTGTATAAGCGAAAAACAGACACATATATATAGATATTAGCTGTCGACTGCTTGACGTCGAGAGGTGAAGGAATTACGTACGTAAGAAAAGCAAACGCAAGTAATGATGCATGTATTTGGAATGAATAGTCTACGACTCTATGGTCACGGATTTATCTCTTACAAGTTGTCGTCGTGATTGGGGTATGACACTATGCTATGAATATAAAAACGGGTTTATTAAAACTCATTACAATACTTAACACGATTTATTAGTATTGGTTTGGTATTTAAAGTCATATAAGATACATGTAAAAGCAAAATCAAACAAAAACTGGTTGTTGCAGGCCAGGCAAGAATAATACTAAATAGAAACGTCAACCATTTTTGTCAATAAATGCAAGCGAGTATAATGATGGTTCGAGGTATGGAATACATGAAATAATGATGTCTTACTTTGATAAAATCAAATGAAAATATTATCTTTGATATTGCTGTGACCAAAAAAAGATAGAAAGAAAGAGAAAAAAAGAAGACTTAGTGTCCATTTGGTTTTGTTTTCAAACACCTTTTTCGTTTTCTGTTGAAAATTAAAAAAAAAATTATTAATTTCTTTTTTATTTTCACAAATATTTTTATTTTCAAAATATTATTCTAAACAAACTCTTAGAGGGGCGTTTGGTTTCATTTTCAGGTGAAAATGCATAGTAAAAAGTTAGTTAGAAAAAGTGAATGTGAAAATAAGTTATATTTGAATGTATTGTTTAAAATTATAGGTTTATATATGTATAAAAATGAGATGAATTTGGATGTTTGGTGGTGTTGTATTAAAAGTTGTGTAGTTTTTTAATTTGAATTGATGTTGTGCTATGTGATTGTTTGAAAAAATAATATTATAATTTGAATAGTGTATGAAAAGTATTGGGAAGATAAAAAATAATTCAGGCAAAACAAGGGTTGAAAAGGGCGATGAAAAGGGAGAGATAATATAATAAAAAATATTTTTAAAATAAAAATATTTGAAAAAATGATGTAGATAGTGATAGTTTTAATTTTCATTTTCAAATGAAAATGAAAATGGGTTGTGAGCACGAAACCAAACGGCCCCTTACACTCTGTCTCCATTTTCACTTTTTATTTTTTTTTACTTATATTTGAAAAACTTTTAATACAAAAAAATTACATTTTTCAAATACAACTCATTTTCAATTCTACATAATTATTACATTTTACATACCTCCAAATAACATTTTATTTTTGAAAATACTTTTACAATTAACTTTTTATTATTTATTTTTACAAAAATAAAACTAAAAATACTTTCAAAAAACAAATCCAAACGACCTGTTAGATCCGAGGTTAAAAAGGGTTGTTGGGCAAGACCAAATTTCAGGTCGACTTGTGGAAAAAATGTTCAGATGGGATATGCCATATACACTGACCTAAGCAGGGTGACGTAAATACGTATGAAATGCTTATGTAATTCCTTAGGAAAAATACCTGTGGTGGACAAGTGGACTTGCCTTTGCTTTCATTCTCAAGGCCAAGGAAAAATAAAAAAATAAAAAGAAATAAAAAAGAATGTTCTCAATAAAGTTAAGGTAATGTTTGTTTACAAATTATGCATTTTGAATTATGTGTTTTGAGATAATAAATTTTGAAAGTAAGGTTGGGGAATGTGATGTATGTTTGTTTGTGATATAAGAAAATTATTTCGGCAAAATTTGATATGTTTGTTTATTTCTACTGTAGGGGTCAAATTAATGACTTTTATTGGGTTTTGAGAGTGTAAATTGATTTTAGTAGTATTTTTTATTATGATATAATAATAAAATATTGTGATATGTAAATGTATGTATATTTAATTGATAATGATTGCGATGTAAATAATATGAAATTTTTGGTCATTTACTAGTTAAATTACAAGGACAATTTGGATATTTTAAGAGCCCATTTTGGAAGAAAATGAAGACACATATTTGATTACATACTCTCGGAAGGGTTTTATTCTTAAGAAAGATAAAAGAAAAGGTTTGGCTAAATATTTTGCATATTCATCTTTTGAGATTCGTAGAAGGAAACGAAGGAAGCTTTGAGAGGAAAGAGGAAAGAAGAAAGCATTTACTTTTGGTGATAAGTCAACATTTGATCGAATTGGATGGTGGAAAGGTTGGGGGGAACGCATAGAATTTGTCCCATTTAGGCAGTATGAATATCCTGCATGGGGGGGCGCGGGGGGGGGG
>JACGDI010000938.1:264877-307266 GCA_014898725.1 Jacaranda copaia | reverse complement strand
GAGTCAAAATTCATAATTAAATATGAAACCCAAAATAATGGCCCAAACACTTCATCAATTAAACACTTAATTTTTTTTTAAAAAAATTAAATGGGTTTATTCGATTAGATATCGGGTACTCTAATCCAATACCAGATACTTGACTCCCAAATTTTCAAGTACCTCCTTAATTACTCGTTCGAGTTTGAGAGTTAAAAATACCGAACCTAAATGGGAAAACCCCGATGAGGTTATGTCAGATACCCCCATATCCGAACCCATTACCCACCCCTAATCATACCACAAAAGTATCATGGACATAATTATAATCACTAAAAGTTTGTAGTGTACATATAAGTATATGACCTTTCTTACATTCTTGCTTGTAGTGGAGGAGGTTGCTGGTGAACATGAATTTCCTTGTCCTTGATCTCAAGTAAGTGGCATGCAAAATGTTGGGACACTATCACCAATTGGAGTAGCACAAGGGAATTTCCTTTTCTCTCCGGCCGTTCTTTCCACTACCCAGTAGCCAATATCATACGTGAATCTGTCCATCCATTTGATTTTATCAATATATATGTGATCTAGAGCATTAGGGATCCATCGAATCAAGGGAGCATTAGTGCCTCCATGAATAATATTTAATCTTTTTCATGCAAGAAGAAAAATATACACCTCACAACTTTCGTGCTTGTCTCATTTACACCTCCATGAATAATATTTTATTTTATTTTATTTATTTATTAATAAAATGTGTCTCCTAAAACTTAATTTTTCCGTAATACTGAAAATGAAGAATATGAACATATAGAATACTGAAATGAAGAATATGAACATATTACTTTCATCGAAATTTATATTTGTGCAGGTGATGGTGCATGCGTACTCTTGTTAAAGGGTGTTTGTGTGAGGTTATAAACTCCTCAAAATATCTTATAAGATATTTAAAAACTTACAGAATGTCAAAAAGTGTTTGATATTTTTTTTTTTAAAAAAAAGAATTTATAAGCTCCTAAAATAAGATGTTAAGAACTTATAAATTCTATTTAAAAAAGTAAGAAGTTCCTAACTTATTTTTAAAATTTTAACTAGATCCCTTAATTTTAAATTATATTAATTACAAAATTATCATTACAACATCTTAAAAGTTCCAAAATTTTATTTTATCCACACTTGAAAAACTTATTTTTTTTTAAAAAAAATCTAACATTTTATAAGTTTCAAAAATATCTTATAAAATATAAAAAATTTTAAATCAAATACCCTCTTAGTTCATAGGATAGCCAACTTATTGAAAGGACAATATTACTTTTTTTTTTCCTGATAAAAATTAGTTTTATTAGTTCTTTTTTTTCTTTTTTTTTGTCATGACGGGGGGTTTGGTAGAGACCCTACCTATCAATTAGCATCAAATGATAGTTATAATGTTTACATACATCAACAAAGGAGGAGAGACATACCACCCCGAAACCTATCATTGAAGCTATACAAAATGAGCCAAAGTGCAATCATACTATTAAAAGAGTAAAGCTATACAAATTATCCATGACTGTTAGTCTTGTAGCGGATATATGGGATTGCGCGCATTTCGAGCTCCACAAGCTATTTTGCTTTGATTTGGAGTTCATGCTCTTGTCAATATGCTTGAAGTTGTAGTGAAGCTACCTGTTTTGCCAAAAACTCTGCCACTGCATTGCCCTCTCGGTAAGTGTGATGAAATGTCACTGATAGAGCCCGACTCCGTTCCCTAATGCTGCCTACAAGATGGGCAAGTGACCAATGATACATATATGTGCATCTCAGCTGAACAATATTACTTTCTCCTTTGCGCACTGTATTACGTACCAAATATCTACATTCGATAGAACAACTTCCCCCCTCGCACCATACATGGACGCCACTCGTTTCATGGAATTGTCAATTTGAGTGCATAAAACTTACGAGGATGGAAAAGTAAATCCACATTTGAGAGGACTACAGTGACCCGACGCTGAGGGAAATATCGTTGGTAATTACAAGTATAATTAATGTGATGAAGAAGAATTATCAAAAGATTAAAATACCTCCAATATTAACCAAAACCCCAAAACAATCTGAGGATCCGTGTCTTTTTGTATGGATCGATCCGACCACCCAACCCAAACTCATATGTTTGGAGGAGCTCAGCCCTTCAAGGTGGCCACCTGTACACTCGAAAAGTTGAACACATGGATCTTATAGTATCAAACCAACTGGACCATTCACTATAAATATCCTCTCATTTATTGCCATGAGAATTAATTAATGAGATCAAACACCCACTTTCATACTAAAATTTTCTACCTAACGACCTATACACTCGAACCTCACTTAACATTCTAATCCAGAAAACCCTCGGCCGAGTTTTCATCTTTGATCGATCTATTGATTGTCGACAAATATACTGAATGTCATTTCTTGTAACGTCATAATTACTCATCTCTCTTCCAATCTCAATTATTATCAATTTCTCCATTGAAAAAAAAGGTAAGCATGTCCTTTCGGCAAGTTTTAAGAATTAATGTCTCAACAATATATTTTTAGGTAATGAAGAAGCAAGTCGACGTCACTTAGCATCATCAATTTCACTAAATAAGATGAATGCAACACAGCGAATAATTCCAACCGAAGAATGGGACTTTTTGGGTCATATATGGAGGGCTAGCCCAAAAAAGTTGTGTTGATTCAAATTTTAGAAAACAATTTAAAATTGGAATGTGTCCATTTGATTTTGTTTTTGCTCCTCATTTTTATTTTCTTCTGAAAGTGAAAATAGAAAGTTATCAATTTTTTTCCCATTATTTTTATAGGTATTTTCATTTTCATTCTGAAATATTTTTTCAAACATATTTTTATATTTTCTTTCTATTTTCACACCATATTTTTCCTTACTCTCATTTGCACGACTTTCAATACAAAAATATAATAATATCATGATGCATCTCATTTTCAACCTTACATAATCATTTTATTTTAAACAAAATATCCAAATAATATTTCATTTTCAAACCTAAATTCAAAACTAATTTTTCACTTTTTGAATTTGGCAGAAAACAAAAAATGGTTTTGAAAATATATGCAAATGGACTCTAAGAGGCTGTTTGGTTTCATTTTTCATTCTCACAGCCTATTATCATTTTTACCTGAAAATGCATAGTAAAAAGTTAGTTAAAAAAAAATTTGAAAATAAGTTATATTTGGATGTATTGTTTAAAATTATATGTTTATATAGGTATGAAAATGAGATGTATTTAGATATTAGGTGTTTTTATATTAAAAGTTGTGTAGTTTTTGGATTTAAATTGATGATGTGGTGTGTAATTATTTGAAAAAATAATATTATAATTTGGATTTGAATTTATAATTTTTTTTGTTGTAAATGGTGTATGAGAAGTGTCGAAAAGATAAAAAATGATTGAAATAATGATAAGGGTTGAAAAAATGATAAAAATGGAGAGAATATAATAAAAAAATAAAAATATTTTAGAAAATAGTGTAGATAGTAATAATTTTCTATTTTCATTTTGAGATGAATATGAAAATGGGCTCTGAGAATGAAACCAAAGAGGCCTAAGTCCTTTTGTTTGGTTTATTTTTTATGGGCCTATTTTCAACGTAATGGGCTTATGGGCCTTCATAAAGAAACATGTTTCTTGCTTCTTTCTTTCTCTTTCTTTTCCCTTTTTCTTTCCCCTCTTTCTCCTTTTTCTCAGGGGTGTGGGGCAAAACTTTTAACATTTCTGGACTTATTGGAATTTCTTTTATCAATATTTAAATTACATATAACAAATACAATGAAATTTCGCTCAAACCTATTAATACAAAAGCATAAAACAAAATTAAAAAAAAATAAATAAAAAAAAGGAGCAAACGGAAGAAAGGTTGTCACACTTCTCATCCTTTCATCCTATTGAACATTTTATACTCAGGCAACCCTATATGTCACCATGTTCAATTAGTGAGGCTTAAAGAAGCTAACTTGAATTCCAGTGTCAATCACAACATAGACACCCGCTGCAATCAAGATTCCGCTCAATCCCATTCCAAGCAGCCCCAATCCCCAGTTCACCCACCATGTTGGGCTATACGTCTTTGGCTTCTTCATTTTAAGCCACATGAAACACGGGTACGCCAATGTCACAGGCAAAGAGATTCCTCCAATTAACCCGGCCACACTACCCAAGAACGGAATTGCCACGGCAACAAAGAAGCATCCGTACCCGAACATGGCGCGGATGATTGCCCGGAGCCACCACGTGCACGGCTTCTTGAACCTCTGTGTGTATTTGGACTCCATGTCATCAAACATCGGCATTCCATATAGTTGGAATGAGCTCACCGCATTAACTATAACAAAGAAGCTTATCAACCCCAGCACCGATCGTGCGACGTCTCGGCTGTGGAACGCGTAAATGGCCGCTAACATGCCGCCATTAGGCGGAATCTACCAATGCCAAATAGCCCATTTTAAGTTGGATAACGAAAAGATTAATAGATAGTACTGCTGAAATTACTAAGTAATGGATATATGTACACGTACCAAGTGACCATAAGCCCAGTAACCACCTATGGCTATTGGGAATAGACACGCTGCTACGATCACATATGCGGCTTTGACACCTCTCCACATTGGCACACTGGATGGGTGCTTCTCGCTGGAAGGCATGGTGGCCTGCGCAAGTCAAAATTCAATTCACATACTCAATTAGTACTGAAAATTTAAGTTTTATACACTTATCTAAATCAAGTATGAATTTGTCAATAATCTGACGATATGAGTGATCTCTATGTGAATCTTGTCAGTTAACGAATGTCCCCTTTTTCGGCTGGATTGGTCGCGAAAGTCAATTTCATACTAATGTTAGTGCGGGTTTCGTCCAACTTGTACAACATATGCATGATACTGTGTTGGACAGTTGGTCAAACTTTCTACCAAGTCATCTTAGAAGGGCCCATTAGTTTTGATTGTTTGGATGGCTAACTTTGAAAGGAAAGAAAATGGAAATAAAGCAATGGAAGACTTTCTGTACTGACTTTTCAAAGGCTTTGCTATCTTACATTACTTGCACAGTAAATAATGTACTACATAGTTTATGTAGTACTTTAGTTGATTTTAAATTTATTTCTGTTACAGATTCTCATTTGCATAATTGGAAAATGAATTAATTACCAAGAAAACATGGTATTGATGCAAGAACTTCAGCTCACCTGGATTTCAAGGATGAGATTATGTCCTCTAAAAGCAAAGGAAATGATCCCGAGGGCATTCAGCACATCGAAAATCCTAGCAATTTGTGTGCCAGCCCTGACCGGATTGTAGGAAACATTGGGCAGCCTGCCCTCCGCCACCGACACCACCCACATTGCGGTGCAGTACCCGACGGCGGTGATACCTCCGATCAGAGAAACTCCGGCGATGGAGTTCAAGTTGGGCAGCTGAGACAGCAGCACCGCCGCGCATGTGAACACTAGGTACCACTCCACGGTGGTCAATGGCTTGGAGGTGCAAGTGGCTCCACAGAGAGTCTCGTAGAACATCTTCGAGGTTGAGCCCCCGATCACGATCAGAGCCACACATGTACCACCGGAGAGGTACATAATTGGAAAAGCAGCTAGAAATTTGGATAGTTTTTCTCCTGTAATTCATATTATTGGAAACATGAGGATGAGAAGCAATTAATTACAACCAAGATTTTAGGTTTATATTAATTGCATGCTCACCAAAAGTTGCACTAGCTAACTGCATGTATCTGCTGTATCGAATCCCATTTTCAGGAGACTCATGGAGTTGCACCAGTAAATACAGAGTGTACATTTGCCAAATGAACGCCAAAGTCAAGCCAATAATACCCCATGTCCTGAAGAATAATCACAGAATAATTGCTAATCAATTAAAAAATTCATAAACAACAATGAATATTAATTATTTCTTAACAATATTAAAAATGATTATTACCAGCCAAGGATGGTGAAAGCAACAGGGAGAACAAGGGCTTGAATCCCAATCCCAGAACACAAAGTATGATAAGCTGCATAGTAGGCATTTCCATTTCTTGACTCAGTAATCGGAAGCCATGCATCCTGAGGATCAAGTTTGGTGAGTTTAATTGCTTTTCTCAAAGGGCTGCCAAGTGGAGTGATGAAGCGTGGAGTCCTAATTCTGGGGGTTTTTCTAATAATATTTGTGCCGCCGGGAGAGAGGAGCGGCGACCGGGAAAGCGAAGGCGAGTGGTATTGGGAAGGAGGAAGCGATACGATGGGCGGCGTTTGGGCCACCGGAGGTGTTGGAGCCACTGAAGCAGGCCGTGGGGTTATCGGAGCTGAGCTAACTGTATCAGCATCATGATTCGGATGATCACCCATTTTCTCTTTTCTTGGCTCTTTTCCCTTTTTTCTTCCTAAGTTTTCTCTGTGATGAGAATTAAGTTAGCTTACTCCTTACCCTCACAAGTTGTGTTGTGGAATTTGGGTCTATATATATAGACAAAAGGTGTTGCATGTGGTTATGATAATTTGTTTGTTTAGTGTATAATTTTGTGCCACGATGAAAATGAGATGGACTATATGGGATGGAATTAATTAGATTAATCTAAAGTATGGTTGAGCACATAATAAATTAAATAGAAAGGCAAGTCGTTAGTGTGTGTAAGTTGACCAGATTTTGGGTCGAGGACGAAAGATTGACGACTGGTTCATTTCAAGAAAATTAAGAGAGAACAAAGCAAACAGATTGACAAAATTGGCTGGCTGGCTGGCTGGCTGGCTGCTGGTGCCATCCTTTTCATAGTCTTGAATGTGCTCGGAAACTGCATTCTTTTCTTCATACAAGGTCGTATTTGGGTGCTAAGCTTAGGTCGGTAAATGGGGGAGAAAAAAAAACAAAAGAAAGAAAGAAAGAAAAAGCAGAAGCTCAGCTTGGGCCGGTGGGCGGGAGAAAAGATTAAAAAGAGAAGGAAATGGTAATTTATTTCGTTCTCCACCTTAAAAATCAATTTGGATCCTCTATTGCAATTTATATTTTATTTTTTGTTTTATTTCATGAATATATCACATTTGTATTAAATATTTTCTTATAAAAATAATTTATTGAGATTCAGATACACTTGGCATATACAAATCAAATTGAAATAGGAAATAACACGTTGAATGAAATAGAAAATCCAAAATGTTTAAAAATAATATTCGAAGTTATTTCATTCTCTATTTCATTTTTTATTACATTTCATCAATACATGATGTATATTAAGAATAGAAAATGACCAAATTCTGGTCGAAAGAAATAATCGAACAGAAGATTAGGAGCGTATAGTGTATTTGACATTACCTAGAGAGTGGCTAGTAGTGAGGTATTTATAGTCTTCTTCTAACAGATGATATGTCTAAAATGCTCTTATCAAGTGTATAGGGCTTTTGTCCTTGTCTGGGTATTATTGGGCATTTCTAATTCGAGTACTATTTCAGGTAGTATCATCTTCTGATTTTCAGGATGAACAATACTGTGGGTAGGCGCCTCCCTACCAAAGTTGATGGTAGAGACTGCACCGATTGCACGCGCCATTAATACAAAGGCATGCTGTTTGTCAGAATATTGAATGCGGTAAGGATACTAGTCAATGTCGGAGTGAGCACTCTGGTTGACTACCGTTGAACAAATAAAGCGGTTGACCATTTGGATGGTTGAACGGATGAAGCGGCTTAAAGCCTTTCGTTAGATGTGGTCGAAGGCTATTTGCTCGATCAGACAACTGTGGTCGAGTGATTCCGGCCCAACTGGCTCCAGGAGCAACGTTAGGCCGTACATGTTAAATGGGCTTGGGGGCCGTCTTTGAGGTTGAAAAC
Source organism: Jacaranda copaia (assembly GCA_014898725.1). Lineage (NCBI taxonomy): Eukaryota > Viridiplantae > Streptophyta > Magnoliopsida > Lamiales > Bignoniaceae > Jacaranda > Jacaranda copaia. The sequence continues at coordinate 299,427 of JACGDI010000938.1, read as the reverse complement.
TTATTGAGCTATCTCATATCAAATAACCATAATTTTTTGATTTATTGATATTTCTATACCTACATAAAGTAATTGCATTCTCTTGACAACAAAACCAATAAAAAAATAAATTATTTAATATATAATTTTCATAGGTCTATTTCCTTGGTGTGCATGAAATTGAAGGCATATCTATATGTGCCATGTTTATCTCTTAGGAGGCTTGACTTGCATTGCATCAACAACACGTAAAGCAACGGGAGCGGGAATGAACAGATGAATACATAAATGAAAGTGAGCCCATGATGAACTCACCAGCCAATAGAAAATATGTTCATATCTATTTGCTCACATAGTTTGAATTTAGGTGGGCAATTAATACAACAGAAACAGACACTACACATCATCATAATGTATAAACACAACTAGCTAGCACACACTTGGAGCTGCCATCTATGACTTTTCCCCTTCATTAATCACCATCCCTGTCCATGATATTAAATGCATCCATATCACCATTGGTATGGATATTAATTGTGTTGGATTTAATATCTGCATCATCTTTTAATTCGAAAACTAATAACTTCAAGTTGATCGTAATCTTATATTGTATTTTGAGCTGTCAAATATATATAAAGAAATAAGATTGGGTCAATAGTAACAATTATAACTCTTAACCTCATGGTAAGCGTTTGATTTTAACAAATTATTTAATTTTTAATTATTATTTTTTTTAAGAAAAGCTTTTAAGTTTGATTAATTAGATATGCGGCGATCAAATCTTTGCTAATTTTGCTAATTTAATTTCAGATTAGTTGACTTTTGAGGGTCAACTTTTATTAATTTTTTGGTGATATTAAGACAATATGCTAAGAGCAATACAAACATGTTCTTCATGAATCAATAGTGTGCAATATAGTGAGAAATGATGGTCCTAATTAGAAAATTCTAAAGGAAAAATGAGACAACTCTAAAGTACGTAGACATTGTCCCATCCATTGTGTGCTTTTTCTAGTATGTGAATTTGGTCAAGTCAGTTGGTGGCTCTAACAAAATATCTTTTGACCTGACAAGTGAAGTTTCTTTGGTAACATTGAGTGGAATATTAGCCGGGTTGGCTGGCTAACTCACCTTTTTCTAGAACTAAGATTGAAGTAAGAGCATTACATTTGAGCTTAACTGAACTTCATCCATGTCCAACTAACAGTCTTAAACGACAATGGGCCCTTTTGATCCATCTTTGTTGGGCTCTCATAAGACACTTGGGAAAGCTGTACAACCATTATGGTATGAAGGGTCATGGGGCTCCTGTGTTGTTACTATAAACAATCCAATGCCTATTCTCTGTTGGGCTGGCCTAAATACATACAGGAAACATAGGTGTGACCGTTCAAATCTGGTTTTTGGGCCTTCAGCTCCAACCCAACTGGGTCGACAACATTCAATAGACTAGTTCAGTCTTTTTATTGTTTTTTCTTTTCTTTTCCTTTTAATATAAGAATGCATATCAGAAGTCCTTGAACTTTTTTCAGATTATTATTACCTAATTGCAGATTTATAAATAATAAATGGATTGAGTCTGGGAAGTAATGACTCCAGGCAAAGGTAAGTTGATAACAATTTATATGTGAAAAAAAATTGCATATTTTATAGGATAAAAAATGTATCAACTTTACAAAAATTGTGACAAAAACCTTAGCAGCCACATAATGATATGTGGTTTGCCTCTTGGTGATGTACATAGTAAAATGATGAACATCTACAAGAAGCCATGGACAAGAGTAGAGCCTTCTCAACATCTTTGGCTGCCTTCTTTTTCATCAAAGAGGTCACATATTCCAGGAACTCTGAATCACAGGGTAATGTGATAGGCCCATCACTCGGTAGTCCAAATTCTTCTTCAGACATTCTGAATAGCTCCCTGAAAATTGAACTGTTAAGATAAGCTATGGGGAAGGCGAATCGCCTTTTATCGGTTGTGTACACGATGAAATGGCCTTTCTCAGCCAGTTCCGAGGAATGGTCGTCGCTTGTACTTACTTCATCGGTGTTTCTTGGAAAAGAAATGCGTTTTCTTCTGAGGGCTGCCACCCTTTGCCATTTTCTTGCCATCTTGATGAGTTTTCTTGGACTAATCATCATGGTTGCTGGATTTCTTAGCTGAAATTTTGAGGGGAGGAGTTTTCTTAATCTTGAATTCTTGAATATTGAAATGATCTTGTTGTTTGTGTTGAGATGAAGGATATGGTGAAGGTGCTTGCTTTATATATTGCAGGGCCGTGGCCAATGCATTAATTGTGGCTTTGTGAGAGTTGGGGCTCAGACGTGCAAGGCCATGTGAAATTTGAGGAAGAGGGGAGGTGGATGAGGGCGGCAATGTCGGTTTTTTCCCTTTATTTTTGCTCTGCAGTTTAGTTTTTCGTGTCTTGTGTTGAGTGGTTACATGACAAGTTGGGTCCAAGCTGCTTAAAATGATCAATAGCCTGAAGGCTGAGAGCCACAAGAACAAAAAGCTGGAGATTTGATAAATCTTTTTGTGCTGCTACGTATGTTGATACTTCTAAGCTAATATTCCATAGAATTCTGGTTTTGGGTTGAATGAGAAGGGAAATTTGGCTGGTGATAAATGAGGCATGTTGGACCCAGCATGCAGGCGGAGGTGCCAACCAAGGCAGAATTTGTGGCTCAAAGAAGCAAAGTTAAATGACATAATAATTGCCAAATGCTCAAACACCAAACTGTGGACCCTGGATGAAAGGTACTAATCCATAAAAGGCTAGACAATAACTATTCACCAACATTTGGAGATTTTACCATCATATTGCGATTATAGCACTTCTCCTAGCAGTATGTAACTGTCAAATCCGTGGAAATAATAGTAATTCAGTAAAATTTACGAACTTCAAATTTGCTAGTGAAGAAATTCTTTCTGCTGCCTAGTATTGATTACTACAACATCGTAGAAAGCCAAAAAGAGAGTTGTCATTACATTAGAAGTTCATAAGGATAGTGTAGTGTTCTATTGGCGTTATGTAAGCTTTATCTTTTCTCCTACCATCTTAGTATGGATTAATGATTTTATGTGATCAGTCATTGGTGACATACTGTGTTATTTGGAAAGGAGATTGCAAGAACCAGTTTGCACATATGCAGAGGACTATATATTTCATGTGACAAAGTTGAAAATTTTCATTAGTTAATAATTAGTTGCAAATGTCACCATCTATAAAATTGAACAATACATTCATCTCAGCATGTGCACATTGGCAATGTATGATTTACATTCCCTTGTAGGATGTCCAAAGATAATAAGCAGCAATTTTAGGCCATAGATATTACAATTTACAAGTGCTCTCTCCATATGTTTTGGTGCTTTTCTTTGGATAAGAGCGAGTGCATACTCCATGAGGACTGCATCACATGGCGGTGTAATAGGGCCATCCCTTGGCAATCCATATTCTTCTTCAGCTATTTTCAGAAGTTTTCTGAATATATAACTCTGAAGATAAGCCAAACGAATCACAAACTGTGTCTGATCAGAAATGTATGCATCAACCCTTATCTATCTTTGATGATGAGCTGCAACTTTCTGTATCTTCTTTGCCTCTGGGAAATGTTATTTGCTTTCGTCTGATAGCTGCAAATTTCTCCCTCTGCCTAGCCGTTATAATATGTTTCTTTGGGCTTATTGTGTTTTCTTTCTTTAGCAGGAGCCATAAGCAATCTTGTGACATGGAGAAAATGAGGAGCTTTTGTTATTTCAGAACTGAAATGCTGATTCTTGACTGAGGAAAAGAAGCCAGTTGCTTAATATATGTATAGGCCAGTGATGGTAGCTAGTATTGTCGTTCTTTATGCCTTCATTTATGGGAAGCAAAAGCACGTGATAATTTATGAATTAGTATTTGGTGGTGCTATGTTTGGTTGTGATTTGCAGTAATATCCATCTAGGAAGATCATATTGCTCTATTGATCCAGTTATTTGTGTCGTTAGTTTGATGAATGATTGGATCCAGAATTGGTGATTTATACTTGAAATAATCCCCAGTAGTGAGGATAAAAAAAACAGATCAAGAGATAACAAACGGTACAGTGGTATTATTGATCTATCTACTTCACTATTTTTGTGATAACTGTCTGATGGTTTGGCCTAGCAGACCATCATCTTATCTCTGTCTGGTTGCTTGTATGATATTGTTACATTTGTTATGGATCATACTCCATCAGTTAAGGAAAGCTGATCACATGCATGTATACCTGGGACAATTTTACAGTTCCAACTTTTGATAAGCTACTAATGCAGGTAGTATATGTGCTAACACCGCAATATCTGACAAGTTGCCTAGTAAATGCTAACATAATCCATCTCAGCAATTTTCTTGAATATTTCTAGTGGTTGAATTTGGATAGAAAGTTTGCATTTTTCTGGCATTCTGTGAGCTCAGGAAATCTGAGAAAAATGTGTAAATGAAGGGATTGTAACTAGTGGGTATTAACTTAGGCAAACAAGTTTCTTTCTATTTCTAACTCTTTTAAACATATATAGTTCAGTTATCTTCAGAAAGTTCAAAACGTTTATTGTTTGTAGACCGTCGCTCCGTGGTGTTTTATATGGATTTCTGGCTGTAGTTCTGCATAAATAACCAGAGATCCCTGTTTAGCTTATCAAGAATTGCAGCCAACACAAGGAAGAATTTGAGAGAAGTCACCAAAAGCTTTGTACTGAAAAAAAATCCTCTTTCCTTATTGTAAAATAAGTTTTCATTTAGCATATAAATAATGAACTCATACAATTGAGATTCAATCTCATAGTCTCACAGATGCGTCTGTGAAATCCTTGGAGCTACCTTAAACAAACATAATTTTCAGCATCGACTTTGTTGATGAAAGACTTTCATCAATCATCATGAAGTAATCTATGCTAAGTATACATCTCGAAGAAGATGTTCATAGAGCCAATTCAGTGTTCCAGATAAGGTAATAGAAAGAGTTTGTGGTGCAAAATAAAGCAGGGAAAAGATGTACAGCAGTTGAGTATACTTGTAAACTTTCAACGTACTGGCTAACTAATAGAAACTTTACAAAGTTTTCGCTGGTTAAGTCAGTATACAAGCAATAGCTGATTAAAATCTCTATGATACAAATATGATGATGAGCAGTGAATATCAGCAACTGAGTTGAGCAAAGCTTTCTGAACATCTCCACCTACACCTCTTTGGATCAATGATATGATGTAATTCATGAAGAGTGCATCACATGGTAATGTGATAGGCCCATCACCTGGCAGCCCAAACTCATTCTCAGATATCGTCAAGAGCTGTCTGAATATCTCAGTCTGAAGATAAGCTAATGGAATAACAAAATGATTTCTATCAACAGTGTAGACTACAAAATGGCCTTTATCAACTACCGTTGATGTACTGCAGCCGTTTATGTTAGAATCTTGATTCTTTCTTGGAAAAGCAATCCTCTTCTTTTGGACAGCAGCAAACATTTGCCATTTCCTTGCCATCTTGAGTAGTTTCTTTGGACTGATCATTCTGCTTTTATTGAGAAATTTTGAGAGGGCAAAAGTGAATTAAGAAAAAGATATTCAAATCTTAGATTTCAACTCCCTTGGATGATCAAAATACAAATGGAAGTAAGACATATATAAATGAGTTGGAGACAATTTTCCAAACACTGTTTATTATTTGTTTTAAATCAAGGAGGGCAAAACCATGTGCTCAATTCTTGAAATCAATGCGAGGTGAACCAGAAACGGATACACCACTTCCTTTGTGTTATTTGGTAGGATGACATAAGGGGGCCTATTAGGTTGGCTGTCAGCTTAGATTCAAAGCAGGAGATAATCAAACAAATCTGAAGTGGAAGGCAGACTATGAACAGCAACCATAATTCTGTCTTTTTGGATCTAACTTTAATATTTTATATTATAGCTCCAAGACTTCTTAAGTATTGGACCTCTATTTTATCCTTACATATTACTGATCTGAAAACTGAGAAACCTTACCTCTAATCTGAAGAAGTTATGTGATCTTTTTGGTTTTAGTAACACTTCGCATTTAACTAAATTTGCTATTGTAATTCAATATTTCATAGCTTACTCTGGTTATACAATGAAGGCACAATGTCTTCTCTTTGTTTCCAATTTAGAATAAAGTAGTAAGTATGATTGGGCTAATATTACCAGAACAAATAGCCTAAAGCAGACCATTGTGTTTTAAATGCGTGGCTAAAAGTTCTGTGCAGAAGAAAAAGTATGCAAAATTGATAAATTGCAGCTTGATGAGTGGAAATTATGAGCTTCATGAAACTGAGACTGCTGCATGTATTCATATGTTTTGGACCATATCATTCTAATGTCAAACACTGACCTCAGAAATCATCAACATCCAACAGATTCAGTTCCCATGTTTTGTGAGGGAGAAAACAGTTCCTACCTGATTGCTGCTTTTGAGGAACAGAAGAAGAGATTACAGAATAAGTAACTTCACTTGAATTCTATCAATTTGATAATGAAATAATATTACAAAGACGTTCAAAGCCAAGGGGTACAATGTACTTAACCGCTCTATGACTTTTGAATGTTTGATACTATGGTTCCTGGCCAAAACATAGAGACTTTGGCCACCGAATTTGTTTACAATTTTGTTAAATGTTACTCTAGCCTAATCAGTAGACGAGAAACTGCTGGTTCATCTGAAATCCAAGATTGCTTGAAATCAAAGGTTGCAAAACCATGTGGCTGTTGCATATTTGGGAGCTTTGTATAACAAACATAGCCAATGAGCAATGTATGGGTCAAGCATGCAAGAGAATCCATGACTTTCATCATGCTGTTTGGTTTGAAAACATGATGGTCCTATGGTTTGAACAAATTTAACCAACCTAATGGCCTTGTGGAAGGAGGTATGGGTACAACTTCAGTGGCAAAAAATCAACCCATCATAGGACCCCCTCAATAGTATTTGCTGTCAAGTGACTTATAAAATAGTGGGATAAAGTTCCCAAATTTTAGAGGACGCCAAACAGGGCATTATGTTTTAACTGTTAATAGGAATATGGTCTTCCGGTTAAGTTTTAATCATGTGGATATCCAGAAAGGCTTATCCTTTCTCCCTTCATTTCCAACTTACATAACGGTCAATTGAAAACATACTGCCACAATACACGCAGATTCTCCAAGAAAGAGTAAGGGAGATGGGAAGCTTGAAGCTGCCCTTCTCTCTGCAAAGCAGACATAGTAGCAAATTCGTGCTCCCCTTTCCAACTTCAAGATTTCACTCTCCTTTTGCCACTGGTAATCTGTTCTTTTTTCCATAAAACTTCACACTACATAGAGCAACCCGCCGCCGGGGCACTCGGCATATGTGTTTCTATCTGTTTGTGAGTGTTTACTTGGAAGAATACTGTCTCAGGTGTTTTTTCTGTTTTGTCAATTTGATTTTACTCCGTAGGAGTTTGACCCATGTTTAAATTTTGTAGGATTTTCAACCTTTCCATTTATTTTGGATTGATATTGAGTTTCTCGAGCGGTCAAAGTTCATGTGGGCTTGTAGAGTTATTTTAAATAACCAAACATTGTTTGGAAAGGGAACAACTTTTTTCTTGTACTTGTCTCGAGCTTTTAGTTAATTTACCTCATGAGGCACCACAGGAATATGTAATTCTTATTGGCTTTAGCATTTTTTTATCATTGTATTTACTTGTGCTTGAATGAAGAAATAGCGCTCAAATTTGGAGTGCCAAAAGCCTGGTTTATCAGGCACTAAATTTTGGTGGAATTTGGAGCTGTTATAGCCTCATGTTTTAAGTTTTCTATCGTGGAATTTCTTCTTAATCCTGTTCTACTTGTTCTGATCAAGACCACATTTTATTTCTAAGTCTGAAAGTTCTGTCTTTTATGCTTAGTTTAAAACAAAATTTGATTATCCTGTTTTAATCGATGCAGAGATAGTTTAAGTTTTTCATGTCTTAAAAGGAAATCATCCTTGTATATCTTTAGACTTTCAGTATTGTATCAAGATCAATATAAATTTTTCCAAAGAGCATTTTTCATTTTCTCCATCCATGAAGTACTATTTTGAATTGAAATATAATACAATATGGTGCGAATGAACTTTTTGACAAACTCCAGTATAAAATACTATTAACCACCATAACAATCAGGACAAATTAGTGCCAGAATTTATCTGTTTTAATGGTCCTCTTGCTTCTGTTCTTTATAGTATGTGATAATCATAGCTATTCAAATACAGGTACTAGAGACTGTAGCAGCTTCACCATACAAACTCTAGCTTTAGTGGATCCTTGTAGGTTGAACTATAGGAGTTCCCATGTGAAAAGATCTCAACTTTTCACTCCAAGAGGTAAACATCTGTAAATCTGACAGGCAACAGTCCTTCTTTCTCTTGGCTTTGGAAGACTACAGAATGTGAATATAATTTTCTTTTCAGCTTCAGCACAATCCTTGACTGAGGAGGTTGTAGAAGATAAACAGTTGAACCTTTCCACTAGTGGTGACTCTATCCGCCAAAGATTTCTTGAATTTTATGCTGCAAGAGGTCACAAGGTTCTTCCAAGTTCTTCTCTTGTCCCAGAGGATCCAACAGTTCTGTTAACAATTGCAGGAATGCTTCAGTTCAAGCCTATATTCCTTGGGAAGGTTCTACATGTGCTTCTTCAGCTTTTAAGTTAAGGTCCATCTACATTGCATGAGTGAAAAGACAAGGGCTTAGTTGCATTTAACAGACACAGAGAAAATTCTTAAAAGCTAAAGTTTTATGAAACTTATTTCCCTTAATGTAGTTCTGGAACAGATTAAAACTGCTAGTTCTGTCCTACTTCTGGAATTTCATTCAAACCAGTCAAGATCCTGTGCATCTTGACATTTTATGCTCATCTCACGGCTTTCTCTTTGTGGGTGGGTGTGTGTGTGTGCATGTATCTTTCTGTGTGGTTGTTTCTTTGTTATTCATTAAGGTTACAGGATCTATATTGGAATCACGAACTTTAACTTTCTAGCAAGCACATAATAGTTTCCTTCTACATAGTAATATCTCCAGAACCTGCTTTCAGAACCTTATTACCATTTTTGCACTCATTTCGGAAAGAAAATGACTTCTATACAGATATAATCTGATGTCAAAAGAGGAGGGGAGGGTTATAAATTGATGCGTCATATGTTGCTGGACTCCATTAGGTGGTCTCAGAAATTGTGATCAGATGCCATTTTTACTTAGAATTTACTTTGTCATTTATATTTTGTCAGGTGCCTAGAGAAGTGCCCTGTGCTGCAACTTCTCAGAGATGCATACGCACAAATGATGTCGAGAATGTAGGTCGAACATCTCGACATCAGACATTCTTTGAGATGCTTGGAAATTTTAGTTTCGGGGATTACTTCAAACAAGAGGCTATAAAATGGGCTTGGGAGCTTGCAACAATGGAGTATGTATTAACCTGATGAAAGCATTGTAGTTATAGATATTAATTTGAATTCTTCAGCTGATTCCCGAATAACGTCTACAGCGAACTTCCATAGGAGCTTTGGCCTAAGAAATCTTTATTTTAAGACCCTGTTCGCAAAGTCTTAATAGACATAAGATAGAGACAGAGACATAATGCAAGGTCTTTGGTGTCTTAAGACTTTTGAAATTAATGCTTTGGACTAAGAATATCCCTCACTTTTGTTTTCCTCCCAATCTAAATAAGCTTTTGCATATCATTCCTTTAATATTGTCATGTGTGATAATGACTGCATGTAGGTTTGGATTACCAGCTGACAGATTATGGATTAGTGTGTATGAAGATGATGATGAAGCTTTTGCAATATGGCATGATGAGGTAAGGGGAATTAACATAACTTTCCATTTGTGTTCATGAGACTCCTTTTTGTGATTTTAAAATGTAATTTTGGTAATCTCAATGATGGCTGCCACATTAATTGCGGGCAAGCAATACGTAAGCACTCATACTCTCTCCCTTCATTCTTGTGATAAATCTGGACATCAGTTATCAAAATTACCTCCAAATCTAATAGGAGGCTGTTGCTTGATCTTACTGAATTAGTGCCTTATTAAGAGGCATATAAGTTTATGTGGCTGTTGCTTTTCAGATAGACAGCAGAATTGGCTATAATGATGTGCATATAATATTTCTACTTCACTTTCGTTCTCACAGGTAGGCGTTCCCGCACATCGCATAAAAAGACTTGGTGAAGAGGACAACTTCTGGTCAAGTGGAGTAACTGGTCCCTGTGGACCTTGCTCTGAAATTTATTATGATTTCCATCCTGAAAGAGGGAATTCAGATGTTGTAAGCATTCATAATTAGGAGAAACTCTAATTTTTCTCTTTTGCTTGAACTTCATTTCCTGTATCTGTGGGCAAATTTGTGCACCGTTTTTTGCTTTGTCTTTGTATTTGAAGTTTTTACTTATTCGTATATTTTTAATGTTTTTATTTCTCTTATTGGTTACTGTGATTTCATGTTTAATGAATAACAGGATCTTGGAGATGATGCTAGATTTATAGAGTTCTACAACCTTGTCTTTATGCAATACAATAGAAAGGATGACGGGTCGCTCGAGCCCTTAAAACAGAAGAACATTGATACTGGGCTAGGCTTAGAGCGCATGGCTCGCATTCTTCAACAGGCATGTGTTGCTTCACAAAATGAATGCTAACTAGTTCACTTGCAACCAGTCTGTTCGCTTGCTAACCTCCTCCACATTTTGCAGGTTCCAAACAATTATGAAACTGACTTAATTTTTCCCATCATAGAGAAGGCCTCAAATTTGGCAAACGTCTCATATACACTTGCAGATGAGTCTACAAAAACAAACCTTAAAGTATGTTGATGGTGTCGTTATCATATATGTTATCTTTCTTTTGGATGAACTGATTAACTTTTGCTTAATTTTAATCTCACCACAATCTCACCCTATACAGATTATTGGAGATCACATGCGGGCTATAGTTTATCTTATATCAGATGGAGTTTTTCCATCAAACATTGGGAGAGGCTATGTGGTTCGACGTCTCATCAGAAGGGCTGTTCGAACTGGCAGGCTGCTAGGTATAAAGGGGGATGGCATGGGAAACCTTGAAGGAGCATTTTTACCAATACTTGCAAAAGAAGTAATTAAATTAAGCACCACTATAGATCCAGATGTAAAGACAAGAACTTCCCGCATCCTAGAGGAGTTGAAAAGAGAGGAACTTCGCTTTGTGTTGACACTTGAGAGAGGAGAAAGGCTTCTGGAACAAATGCTAACTGATGCATTGTCCAGTGCTCAGGTGAATGGGACTGTACCTTGTATATCTGGCAAAGATGCATTTCTTCTATATGATACGTATGGGTTTCCGGTGGAGATAACAAAGGAAGTTGCTGATGAACGTGGTGTTGGTATAGACATGGATGGCTTTGATATAGAAATGGAGAACCAAAGACGTCAGTCTCAGGCTGCACATAATACAGTCAAACTCTCAGTTGAAAATGGAGCAGAGCTAACAGAAAACATTCCAGACACTGAATTTCTTGGTTACAGCACTCTTTCAACTAAAGCAGTTGTTGAGGGTCTGTTAGTAAATGGTAAGCCGGTAGGGCAAGTTTCAGAAGGAAATGAAGTTGAAGTGTTACTAGACAGGACCCCTTTTTATGCTGAATCAGGGGGTCAAATTGGGGACCATGGTTTTCTATATGTTACTGATTCTGGAAATGGTAAGGCAGCTGTTGTAGAGATTAAAGATGTCCAAAAATCCCTCGGAAACATATATGTTCACAAAGGAACCATCACAGAAGGTGTTATTGATGTCGGAAGAGAAGTAGAAGCTGCAGTAGATGCAAACCTGAGGCAACGAGCAAAGGTGTGAGCCTTTGTATACACATGTATGCCTTGATTACCGAAAGACATCACACATGTGAAATCAGTCTAGGAGCTGCTGATGTCAATCATGATATGCACTATGCTCTTCACAAATTTGTTTTATGTACATTATTTGTGTAATCTTGAAGCATCTTACTGTGTATGCTTCTTTTTCAGGTCCATCATACTGCTACACATCTGCTCCAAGCAGCACTTAAGAAAGTAATAGGCCAGGAAACCTCTCAAGCTGGTTCATTGGTGGCTTTTGATCGCCTTAGGTTTGACTTCAATTTCAATAGGCCTCTTCGTGAAAATGAGCTCATGGAAATTGAACAGCTGATTAACCAATGGATTGGAGATGCAACACTGCTTGAAACAAAAGTGATGCCGTTGGCTGACGCAAAGAGGGCCGGGGCTATTGCGATGTTTGGTGAAAAATATGGAGAACAGGTTCATTCTTGTTAAATTTTTGCCTTCTCAGTTCTAGCTTTAAGATGAATCCCTATCCTATTTAGTTGCTGGACTTTATGTTTGTGATACACTTTTCTGCTGCATAGGTACGTGTTGTAGAAGTTCCTGGTGTATCCATGGAACTATGTGGTGGCACCCATGTCAGCAATACTTCTGAAATACGTGGCTTCAAAATAATTTCCGAACAAGGAATCGCATCTGGGATCAGACGCATTGAAGCTGTTGCTGGCGAAACTTTTATAGAGTATGTCAGCACCAGAGATAACTACATGAAGCAGCTCTGCTCCACTCTAAAGGTATGCTGGCTCTTTCTGTAACTTTTACCATGCATAAAACTTTTGTCCGCCAACCTCTTTTACCTTTGGCACCAAGTTCACCATGTTTATCTCGTTTTGCAAAACATTTTAGTTTCCAATTTATCATTAATCAACATTCTCTCAAAAGTTATATATAAAGCCTAATTCACCTGCATTAAAAATTGTTCTTTGTGAAGGTGAATGCTGAAGATGTTACGACTAGAGTAAACAATCTTTTGAAAGATCTACGAGAGGCAAGGAGTGAAGTTTCAGCTGCACGTGCAAAAGCAGCAATTTACAAAGCATCAGGTGTTATTAGCAAAGCATTTACTGTTGAATCTTCATCAAATATAAGGTAAACATGTGTTACTTCCATCGTCTTCAATCGGCAACTTCCCAGTTTACCATCATTTTAACTTCTGATAAATTCCTTATTATCCAGGGTGCTGGTTGAGAGCATGGATGATATTGATGCTGATTCATTAAAGAGTGCTGCTGAGTATTTAGTAGATACTTTACAAGATCCAGCAGCTGTGGTTTTGGGATCCTGCCCGGATGACAAAAGAGTAAGTTTAATTGCTGCATTTACTCCAGGAGTAGTTGATCTTGGGATCCAAGCAGGGAAGTTTATCGGGCCGATAGCCAAGTTATGTGGTGGCCGAGGGGGCGGCCGGCCCAATTTCGCCCAGGCAGGTGGAAGTGAGCCTGAGAAGTTGCTGGTTGCACTTGAAAAGGCTCGTGATGAGCTTGTCTCAATACTTTCTGAAAAGACGGGCTGAAAATATCCTCCTCTTTCTTGTCCTTGTTCCATTTTTCCATCTCAATTTGCTGTACAGAGCAACAAATGATGGGCTATGAGTTGTAAATAACAGTTATATTGTGATATTTCTCCAAACAGAATGATCCATCACGCATGCTTATCAAAATCCTTTAGTCCACAGTTTCATCTTTATCATGACAATAATTATTTTTCTTAATTAGAAAGCATTTTTCCTGTGCACATCAGTTTGAACCAATGAAAAAAATGGTTTTTTCAATGAATTTCTCAAGAAACCAAACAATGTAATGGAAGAAAAGAATATCTTAGCCCATAGGGAAAATTGAATCTGTTTCAGTTTGGCAATGGAATTCATCTTTTGTATACCAATTGAGAAGAAATGAATTATCCCAAAACCATAAACCATCACATCTCAAAGGCACCAATTACTTTTCACCAACACATAATTTTTTTCCAAAAAGTAAATGCGCACAAACTCACAGTGAAAAAGCCTCTTGTTTGTGAGGAAAGTCGGTGTGTCCACACATACTCACACTGTCCACTGCGTGTTTACCCAAAATATATTCCCATTGGTTTTTTCAATGATGGGAAATCCGCGTCCAGGCAATTGCCTGCCTCTTTCCTTCTCGCATAATCAGCAGTTTCAAATATGAAATATATATCGCATATTACAGCAATATTTTACCTGTTTGAATAACTCTGACCTGTACTCCACTCCTCCTTTCTCCACTCTATATATACTCCAATTTTGATCATATCATTCCCATTCCCAACAAATTAACTAAACACACACACAAACAAGCACAAAGAATGGCTGGTTTTCATCTTCTTTGCTTAGCAACTCTTCTTCTTGCTTCCTCTGCAATTGCGTGTGATCGCTGCGTGCACCGATCAAAAGTTGCTTTCTTTTCCAAAGCACAAGCCCTGCAGTGTAAGAATCAAGATTCCCTCTTTTTTCACTTTTTTTTGCTAATTTGGCACTGGCCCAGATGATCTTTCTTTGACTATATAATGAGCGAATGAAATTGATGCAGCCGGAGCTTGTGGGTATGGTTCTCTGGCTATAGGATTCAATGATGGTCGTCTTGCAGCTGCAGCACCCTCCATCTACAAAGAAGGAGCTGGCTGTGGTGCATGTTTTCAGGTATATACATTACATATATTAATATATTATGCTATTTTTTCATTTTTCTTTTATCTTTTTAGTGAATTTGGAATTGGCTGATGGATTACATAACTGCAGATAAGATGTAAAGATGAACGTATTTGTAGTAAGGAAGGGACTACAGTACTAGTGACGGACCGGAATCATGACAACGCGACGGATTTTGTGTTGAGCAGCAGAGCTTTCACGGCCATGGCTAAGAGGGGCTTGGGTCCAGACCTTTTGAAGCTTGGCCTTGCTGATGTTGAATACAAGAGGTTAGCACATTATACATTACAATTATTAAAAAAATAAAAAACCACAAACAAACAAATGACAACTAATATTGTTTACTTTCAGATACGACCTATTATGTCAACCAATCAGGATTGGAATTAACTATCAAGTAGTGTAATAATTGATCATTTGTATATATTGATTGTTCAGGGGACTAAGTGCCTGTTTGTTTTTGTTTTCTGATAGAGGGGGTCATCAACTTGTCTTCCATTTTCAGAATATTCTTTTAAACAAATTTTTATATTTTTTTTCTATCTTTACTTTTTATTTTTTTTACTCATAATTTTACACAATTTTAATTACAGAAACACCGGTAATGTTTATTTACAAATTATGTATTTTGAATTATATATTTTAAAAGAATGAATTTTGGGAATAGAGTTGGAGAATGTGAAATTTATATTGGGAAATATAATGTATGTTTGTTTATAATTTGAGAATAATAAGAAAATTATTTTGAAAAAATTCAATATATTTGTTTATGTTTGGAGAAGATAAATTTTACTGTAACAGTCAAATCAATATTTTTTTGTTGGGTTTTGAGGGTATAAATAAATTTTAATAGTATTTTTTATTATGATATTTAAATATATGTATATGTTATAGTAATGATTGTGATGTAAAAAATATGTGATTTTTGATCATTTGTGTTAAATTACAAGAACAATTTAACCATTTTAGGAATCTCTTTTTGAGAGAAAAGGAAGGGACATATTTGATTATATTCTTCCAAAATAATTTTATTTTTGGAAAATATAACCAAACAAAGCTACTATATTTTTTGAATATAATTTATTTTTAATTTTATATAAACATTACATTTTAAATAAAATATTTAAATAATATTTTATTTTCAAAAATACTTTCATAATTGATTTTTCATTATTTCTTTTCACTTAACAAATGAAAACGCTTCAAAAAAACAAATCCAAACGGTCCGCAAATCTCAAAATATTAACTCTGATTTAATTATTAGAATTCGGTCCCTCTAATCATGAAATTTTTAATTTATTGCGCGTTGCTGCAGTACTTTAGAAAACAACTAGTGTAGGTGTAGCTCGTGGTGTTGGTACACCCACCGCACAATATGGGAAATAGCTGCGCTGGCCCAAACAATTAATGGTATGGGCCACGCCCTCCACTCGACATTGAGGCACATTTGGGCATCTATAGTCCAACGTATGATTAAATATTCTTACAACAGTTCGAAATTATTACTTTAATGCCCTTGATCTATAATTGTATCCAACGGTCATCCATATACATCATTGCTACTTATATAATTTCATTTAAAAAAAATAATTAATGATCAAATGTTATTGTGGTATGGTGCAGGGTACCATGCGACTATAAGAACAAGAACTTAGCCGTCCGTGTGGAAGAATCAAGCAAGAAACCAAATTATTTGGCCATTAAGGTCTTATACCAAGGTGGTCAAACGGAGATTGTTGCGGTCGACGTCGCTCAGGTTTGTTTAAAATCCTAGGAAATATTTGGTTATATTTTTTGTTTATATTTTGAGAGAATGAATTATTGAAAAATATAAAAGTTATTTTTTTTATATTTGTTTATATTTTGAGGGAGATATTTTTTATTGTAGCAGTCAAATTAATATTTTTTTGCTGAGTTTTGGGGATAAAAATAAAATATATATATATAATATGTATGTATATATGGGAAAATGTGTGTTTTGAAGGAAAAATAAAAATATATTTGATGATGTTTCCCGAAAACAATTTTTATTTTTATTGTCACTTACAAATATTTCTTTTTTTAGCACAATTTAAGGTAAGTTGGATCTTGGTCTTATGTATTATTTGAGAAAATTAAAAAAAAAAATTTGCAGGTTGGGTCATCCAATTGGAACTTCATGTCTAGGAATTATGGAGCTGTTTGGGACACGAGTAGGGTACCCAATGGGCCATTGCAGTTCCGGTTTGTGGTGACTGCTGGGTTCGATGGGAAATGGTATTGGGCCAAAACTGTCCTGCCCGCTGATTGGAAAAATGGTGCGGTCTATGATTCGGGCATCCAAATCACTGATATTGCTCAAGAAGGTTGCTCTCCTTGCGATGACAGCACCTGGAAAACAACAAAGTTAACCAGCTTAACACAGTAATCTGAGTTAACTTCACAGTATCAAGAATTAAATTACAAGAACGCTTAATACCCATTTTTTCTTTTTTGTTTTTATTTCACTTTTCTTTTTCCATTTAATGTGTAAAAAAGATACGTGAATGTTTAAGCTTTCCCTGTAGTTGATTGTAATAATTTCTTATGTAATAATAATGTATTTAGGGCTGTCAACGGGTCGGATTTGGATCCAATCTACCATATTCGATTATTACAATTCATATCCGAATTCGATCTGAAATCATATGGGATTTTTGTTAGTCGGTACCATATTCGAATCCAATTAAAAAATTTGACCCGATTTTTTTTTGTATATAAAAGTATTGTATTTATAAAGTAAATATATATCATATTTGAATAATTTATAATTTTTTATTTATATTAATCCAAATATTAAATATTTAAATATCAAATTCATATTTCACACTGTATTAATACATAGATGAATTATTATATATTATATTTATTATTTTATTAATATTACTCTTAATTTTTAGATTAAAAATTCAATATTAATAGTATAATATAGATATTAAGTCAATAAAGTATATAAATTTTATTTTAATATCTTTATTAATACTATATAGAAAAGCATTAATTTAATAAAAGAATATTAAAATTCATGTTCGAATCTTTAACGAACGAATTCCTTAATTCCATACCCACTTCATTTATTTTGAATTTTAATTATTTATAATCAAATCTAATTCATTGGATCTTTTAATAAAATAAAAATTTTAAAAATTAGACCGGTTAAAATTCTACCCATCGACAGCTCTAAATGTTCAAATCATTTCAATCAAATAATACGAAAGACAGGGCCCATTGGGCTGAACCCACTAACACCATTTCGAGCAAATCCGGCCCAACATATTTCAACCCAAAAATAAAAAAAAAAATTTACTTAGAAGTGGCGATTTCACATCCGAATAGGACTTGTCAAATAAATGAACGTGGAGAGGGGTACAGCACAGGCAGTAATGAAAAGCCATGGCCTGCGAGGATAGCTGAATAGACATATGGGATAGCAGGAGCAAATTGCTGGACGTGTGGGCATTTAGTGCAAAACAAAACATAGTTCGGGAAAAAGTGCTCATTAAAACCCGGAATAAATTCCAGGACAGAAGGGAGTTTACATGGGCAAAGAGCACGGCCGCCGCCGCCGCCGCTACAAAAATAAAAGCGCCGCCCTAGGATTTGCCCCACCACCAACGCCTTCCTCCCTTACAACCTCAAGTTTTTAACTTGCCAAATGGTCTTGTCCCTACAGTTTGCAATGATTGTTGTACTTTTAGATTAGATTTGTCCTCCCAAATTCTTTTAAAAAAAAGGAACTCTCCAATTTCCATGGCAAAGAACTACACACGCCTTAAAGAGGTTTCCACTGTTGGTGGAGCTTGAAGGTGCATTATTTCTGCACGACATTATCCCTAAAATTCATGGTGTGCATGTGACTCGGGGATATTCTATGCTACCAAGTGTCAAATAGGAAATAATGCACATAAATGTAACATTATTATTTTTTTTTCACTAAGACAAAATAATTATTTCTTATGTGATAATATAAAATCAAATCATTTAGGGAGTGTTTTCATTTCATTTTCATTTTCAGTTTCTAAAATTTTTAAATTGATGGAAATTAGTTATGTAATGTGATGTGAAAATGGAAGTGTGTTTGGATGAAATGTTTGAAAATGTAATGATTATGTTAGTTTTAATAGGTTGTAGGTGGAAAGAGATATAAATAATAGAATAGAGAGAGAGAGAGAAAAAAAATATATAGGTTATTGGAGAATGTATTTTGAAAATGAAAATAAAAATGATATTGGGTGAAAATGGTTAAAAAATGATGATTTTTATTTTTGAAATAGTAAAATTTGTGAAAATGGCTTATGGAAATGAAATCAAATACTATCTTAGGGCCATTTGGATTTAGAGGCATTTTAAATTTTTAGTGAAAAGTTAGTTATAAATATGTTTTTTAAAATAAAATATTGTTTGGATGTTTTGTTTAAAATGTAATTATTATATAAAATTGAAAAGGAGTTGTATTTAGACAATATAGTGTTTGTGTATTAATAGTCATGCAAATGTGAGCAGGAGAAAATAAAAAATAAAAAATAAAAAATAAAAAATAAAAAATAAAAAATGAAGAGAGAGTGTAAGAATTTGTCTAAAATAATATTTTGAAAATGAAAATATATGTGAAAATAATGAATAAGTTGATAATTCTCTGTTTTCATTTTGAGTAGAAAATGAAAATGAGCCTACAAAACAAAAGCAAACAGACCGTTAGGCTTTGTTGGGTTATATTCTCCCAATTTGTTTATCAACTCTCAATTTATAAACAAACAAATAGTCACATTCTCCAGCCTTACTCACCAAAATAAACAATTTATTCCCAAAAAATTCTTATAATTCCCAACTACACACCATTTCCAAGACACCACATATTTTTTCATCATTACAAATATATATACATACTACCACTTACACAATCTATATATATACATATATAAATAATTTTAAAATATTCATTTCACCCTACATACTCATATATTATAAAAAATTATTTTCTCTTAATTCATTCTCTTAAAACACAAATAAAAAACCATCACATTTTCTAACTCTACTATCTAAAATTCATTCTCCCAAATATTTTGATAGAATGATCCAATTCACAACCAAACAAAGCCTTAGTATTACACTTAAGATGAAAATATGTAATAAGCGTTAATTGCCTTCAAACAGGGCCAAATTTCGTCCAGAAAATTTCATGTGGACTCGAGAAAGGAAAATGGAAAATAAAGAGGATAAGCCTAACCTGCACACGCTTTCGACATTCCAATTTGAAAAGGTGAAAGTGTAGTCAGAAAATATACTGTATAAACAGTGAAAATATATGTGAAAACTGAAAAGTCATAACCATTAAATATGAAACAATGGGATCGAGCTGCATTTTTGTCAAGCATAGTCTCTTTAGCAAACCTGGCAAAAACTTACCCAAATCCACGGGTACCCAAAAAAATATGGATAATGGGACTTATTTTTTCTACCTAATAAAATACAAATAATTTTACTTATGAATACAATTACCCGTCATTTTTTTGCCCAACCCGCGGGGAACCTATAAATAATTATTTGTATTTTATTTTAATTTTTCTCTAATTTTTGCAATTATTTTGGAAGGTGTAACACTTTTTTTGTTAATAATATCAACAATATTTAAGTGGTATTTAAACTTTCAGTTCAAAAAACTTCCAACATATAATGAAATTTAAATTTAAATTTTGAAATGTAATATAATTTAAACTTAATATATGTTTAAATATTGAATTTGTTGTTTTCAAACTAAAGCATTTGACATGCTTTAAAATATTTGTTCAAGATAATAATTGAAATTTATAGCCTCTTTTATTAATTTTGTGGGTAACATTTAAATAATATTATGTAAATTGAAAAAAAAAATCTTTAAATATAAAAAAAAATTATTATGGATACTCGTGGATTACCCATTACCTGTAGTCACAGGTAATAGGTTCACTATCTCATACCCAATAAAAATCGGGTAATTTTACCCGTGAGTAAGTCTACCCAACCTATTTTTACCCGTAATTAGATTACCCACCGATACCCATTTGCCAGGTCTACTCTCTAGGAATGGACTGGTGCTCATCTAATCAACTTTAAAATAATTATAACATCAAAATTTAATTTTCTACCATTTCAGAAAAAAAAGAAGGAACATAAATGATAACTCCACCTTTTCTTGTCTTTTTTTTTGTCCCCAAGTGAGAAACAAAAGGAAACAAACAAGCCCTATGCTTCTGTAGGCTTAGTTTCAGCGATAGCAAATCACCCAGGGAGACCTCACCCTATTAACAAATCAAAAGTCCAAAAAAAAAATGGGAGAACCTATGCCAAAGCAGTAACGTGGGTCCACCAATAGAATAGAAATACCCAACTTACTTCACAACATCCATCCACCACAAATAGGCCCGTTTGGTTTTATTTCTAGAGCTATTTTCAATTTTTAGTTATTTTTAAAAATTAAAAAAGTAATTATAAATTTGAAATAAAAATGAATGGATCCACCAATAGAATAGTCAACTTACTTCATAATTTCCACCACAAACAAGGCCAGTTTGGTTTTATTTGCAGAGCTATTTGTAAAAGTTGAAAAGTTAGTTATAGATTTGAAATGAAAATAAAATTATATTTGGATAATTTATTATAATGTAATAATTAAAATATGTATAAAATTAAAAAGATGGTTGATTTATATTTTTTAATGTTTAAGAAGATTTATTTTTTAAAAATATATGTATATTTTATTAATTTTAAAATAATAATTGATATTTTATATGAAATCAAATTTGAATTTGATTGATGCGGCAATAGGATGATAAGGTAGATTTAAAAAGAGTTTGAAAATGAAAAAATAAATAGTTTGGGTGAAAATAGAGAGAAATTAATAGTTTTTAATTTTTATTTCCAAATGAAAATGAAAAGGGACCATTTGTTTTTGTTTTTAAAGCTTCTTTTTATTTTTTCCTAAAAATGAAAACAAATAACTATCAATTTTGCCCCTGTTTTCTCATATATTTTCATTTTAAGCACATTTGTTTAAGTACACCATTACACACTCTCTTCATTTTCACTATTCATTTTCTCCTACTCATATTTGCACAATTTTTAATATAAAAACACTATATTTTTCAAATATAGTTAATTGGTATCTAGAAAATTAAAAATTTACAATTAGCATTAAATAGATCAAATATAATAATTCTAAATCAAAAGAATTCAAATTTGATGTGTATATAGATCAGTTTAAAAGATCTATTAAAATGTTGTTAATTTTTATACTCTAATAATTTAGAAAATCAATAATTTTCTAATTAATGTTAAATAGCTAATGAGATTATTTATATTTGAAGATATTTTTAAATTTTAAAAATTCAACATTTGGTTAAAATTGCATAGTTGCAGTAAAAGAATTACTTCCTATATATAATAGTACGAATTTATGTGTGTATGGATAAGTTTAAAAGAATATATTAAAAGGTCATTTATTTGTATTGGTTGATATGTTTTGATAATTTAAAAAATAAAAAATTTAAAACAAATATTAAGAAATTGATGAAATTAATTAAAAATTATTAATGTTAATAATTCAAAATTTAGCTAAAATTATACTATGGTCAAAATCTGCGTTCTAATCATATAAATCAATCTAGAGAATTTAGTAAAATGATATGAAATTTTGTTATTTAGCATTTGTAATTATTATTTTAAATAAGTAAAGAAATTTTAAATTTTAAAAATTCAAAATTTGACCAAAATTATATACTTGTAATCAAAAGGCCATTTTATATGATAATATAAATTTATGTGTATGTGGATAAGCAGTTTAAAAATGCATTAAAAGGTTGCCATATTTTAATTTTGTTAGTTGCCATATTTTAATTAGAAATCTACAATTAATGTCAATTAACTAAGTAAATTATTTTGAACAATTCAGGAAACTATAGATTTGGTCAAAATTACACAATAAATAAAATATTTACTTAGTTAATTGACATTAAATAAGTTTAGAAAATATATTAAAAAGACATTAATTTTTTTGTTGACATATTTCAAAAATTTAGAAAGTAAAATAATTAGGCAATCAATGAAATGATTACATAAATTGAAAAGATTAAATTTAAAAAATTTTCAAATTTAGTCAAAATTACATAGTACTCTTGATAAGGCTTTGTTTTCAAAACAAAAATTTCCTCAAAAATATATCTTCTTCCTTGAAGGTGCAAAGTTGTAAAACTAAGGGAATGTTTGGTTGTTATGGGAAAACATAATAAAGTATATCTTTATTTTCTTTTTAAAATTAATTAATTTTATTTTCACCCTAAAAATTTAATAAAAAAGTATTTGACTTTACTGCTATAGTAAAAAATATCCCCCTCAAAATATAAACAAATATAGCAAAACACAACTTTCACATTTTTCAATAATTAATTCTTCCAAAATACATAATAATATTTGGATATGAATTATGTGTTTTGGATTAAGTCTTCTGGAATAATGAGTTTTGAGAGTGGGATTGGGGATTGTGAAATTTGTATTGAAAAATATGATGTATGTTTATTTATATTTTGACAGGAGATAAATTCTACTGTAACAATCAAATCAATGTCTTTTTATTGAATTTTTAGAGTGAAAATAGAATTAAGTGGCTTTTTTATTATTAAAATAATAATAAAATATGTATTTTGTGTATATATAATATATGTATGTATATATTGAAAAATGAAATTTTTTTGAAGATAACAAAAGATAAAATGAGATATTATGGAAAAATTAATTTGACATTTTAAAGGAAAAACTTTTGTACGATTGGTTATATTTTGGGAAAACAAAATTGTTACCTTAAAATGTAACCAAACATAATGATAAAAAATATATAATAAAATTATGCAAATATATATATATATATATATATATATATAACCAAACTTTCCCCACCTTTCACTAATCAATTTTTGACCATATTTGTTCTAATTTCAATTTTCAATGAGAAAAAAAATATAAATTTATAAGTTATTTTATTAAAGTAAAAAGAGTATATTGCTAACTTTTTTACATTAAAATCAAATTAATGGTTCAATATCTTTATTTTCTTTTTAAAACACACTTTTTCAATATATACGTATATTGTATATATATTATATATTTTATTATCATTTTAATATTAAAAAATTAATTAATTTTATTTTCACCTTAAAAATTTAATAAAAAAGCATTTGATTTTACTGCTATAGTAAAAAATATCCCCCTCAAAATATAAACAAATATAACAAAACACAATTTTCACATTCTCCAATAATTAATTCTTTCAAAATACATAATAATATTTGGTTATGAATTATGTGTTTTGGGTTAAGTATTATGGAACAATGAGTTTTGATAGTAGGATTGGGGATTGTAAAATTTGTATTGAAAAATGTGATATATGTTTATTTATGTTTTGGGAGAGACAAATTCTATTGTAACTGTCAAATCAATGTCTTTTTTTAAAAAAAAAAATTTAGAGTGAAAATAGAATTGAGTTATTTATTTATTATTAAAATAATAATAAAATATGCATTTTGTGCATATATAATATATGTATGTATATATTGAAAAATAGAAAAATTTTGAAGATAACGAAAGATAAAATGAGATATTATGGAAAAATTAATTTGACATTTTAAAGGAAAAACTTTTGTATGATTGGTTACATTTTGGGAAAACAAAATTGTTACCTTAAAATGTAACCAAACATAATGATAATAAATATATAATAAAATTATGCAAAAATATATATATAACCAAACTTTCCCTACCTTTCACTAATCAATTTTTGACCATATTTGTTCTAATTTCAATTTTCAATGAGAAAAAAAATATAAATTTATAAGTTATTTTATTAAAGTAAAAGAGTATATTGCTAACTTTTTTACATTAATGGTTCGATATCATTTTTCACTTTTAACTTTCCATCAAATTGAAATCGAACTTAAAAAAAAATAAAATGGAGTACCAATAAAAATTGAGAGTTGAGTGCACGTGTCTATGCCACCAGATATTAGAGGGAATGATTGCGTTGCAGTTCGCAGTTTGCAGTTTGCATTAAATAAGGGATAGGAATAGGACTGTAACTATGAGCTTAATTCCAGGCCAACTGATAATGCAACACTCTGCTGATTTGACTCATGATTTTATGTTGTTACATCGCCTCCTCCTCCCACTGCGTCCTCTCGCTCTTTCAATCTCTTGGAAGACAAATAAAGGGCTTGTTTTCCTATATTTTGGGTATTTTATAAAAAATAAATTTTTAAAAGAAAATTTAGAGAATGTATTAAGTTTTTTTTTATTTTATAAAAATAATAATTTGATAATGAATTGCTTATTTTTTATATTGTTGGAGGAAACAAACTTTATTATTAATGTTAAATCAGTTATTTTTTTATTGAATTTGTAGGGTGAAACATATGTGTGCGTGTGTTTATATATAAGTGAAGTGAGACAGTGATAAATAAATGAGTTATGTGAAAAATGGGTGAGAAAATGAGAGGGTAGGTGAGCTTTTTATAGTATATGATTTTTTTGGATAAATTGTGAAGGATTTTTTGGGTAAAAAAATTATAGTATTTTGAGGGAAAGATTGGGGAATGTGCATACATTTTAAAATTTTTTTGAAAGTTGAAAAATATTTCCCTACAATATTGGAGAACAAGCCCAAAGGTAGTGTTTGGTTATATTTTTTGTTTGATTTTATTACGTATTTATTATGTGTTTTGGAAGAATGAATTATTAGAGAATGTGAAAGTTATTTTTTGATATGTTAATTTTTTTTTGAAATATTTTTTTTACTGTAACAGTCAAATTAATACTTTTTTATTGGGTATTTTGAGTGAAAATGAAATTAAGCTATTTTTTTAATGTTAGAATAATAATAATAAAATATATAATATATATGTATATATTGAAGAATGTGTATTTTGGGGAAAAAAATATGGATATATTTAGTTATATTTTTTCAAAATAATGTTGTTCTAGGGAAACATAACCAAACAAAGTCAAAAATTCGAATGAATTATTGAGAAATAACCATTAAGTGGCTGTTTGGTATCATTTTCACACTCTTTTCAGTTTCCAGCATTTTTATTTTGGTGAAAATTAAGTATGTGATGTAATGTGAAAATGAAAATGTGTTTGGATGAAATGTTTGAAGATATAATAATTATGTTAGGAATATAATAATTATATTGGTTTTAATAGATTGTAGGCGGAGATAGATAGAAATAATTGAATATAGAGAGAAGATATATAGATTATTGGGAAAAGATATATAAATTATTAGAAAATATATTTTAAAAATAAAAATAATGTTGGGTAAAAATAGTTAAAAAGTGATGTTTTTATTTTTGAAATAGTTGAAAACTTGAAAAAGGTGAATTGGAAATGAAAACAAACACCCCCAATTCTTTGATTTCTAGCTACAATAATACGAGGAGAAATATATGTACTAGATTTTTGTTGTATTTAATGCAATTAATGACTGGTTTGGTTAATAATAATGGTAATAATAATATTATTATAAAATTAAAGGAATAGACACAGGAAATCCAGTTCAAAAGAAAAAAAAAATGAATTCAATTTTAATTTTGTGAAATTAGGTTGGATATAATTGAAATTATTGAATGCACGTCATGTGCATTTATGTAGGAAATCAACTCAATAATTAAGGGGTAATTTGGTTTTGTTTTTTAGAGGTATTTTTATTTTTTCATAAAAAATTAATTATTGATTGTGGTTTTAAAAATAAAATATTATTTAGATGTTTTATTTAAAATAAAATAATTATGTAGGGTTGAAAATAAATTATATTTGAGTATCGTGCAAATGATAGTAGAAGAAAATAATGTGTGGAGAGAGAGTGAGAGCGTGTGTGTGTTTGGAAAATATGCTGAAAATAAAAATATCTGATTTTCTATTTTTATTTTCAAAAAAAAATGAAAAGAGATTTTAAAAACAAAATCAAACCAGCACTAAATATATGTAATTAAATGTATAAAAAGACTTGGATATAATCCAAGTAATTTAAGACTTAATAATATTAGAAGAAATTATGCATTTATAATTCAATTACAAAATTCTCACCATATAGTAAGAAATCTACCATTTAAGATTTGGAAAGTTAACAATGGTGCATACCATTTATTCTCTATAAAAAGCCTATATATATATATATATATATATAAATCTGTATATTGGACATTGGCATGGCCTCACAATTATTTTTGCAAATGGTTATAGAATTTCCAAGAGTCGTGTTTTTCCTTCTCCTCTTGGTTTTTTGTAAGTGTGAATGTACATTTTATTTTTTTATGATTTACTTATTTAGCCAGTTTTTTTTTGGGGGGTATTAGAAAGATTAATCCTTTTTATCATTAACTTTTTTTTTGTGTTTTGAAGAAAAAATGAGGATATGTTTAATTATATTTTCTCAAAATAATTTTGTTTTGGGTAAACATAACCAAACATTCCTCTAATGAATAAAATTATACCAACGGGTATAATTTTTTTAATTTTAATTTTTTATATTGACAAAAATTAGTATCCGATTTTCCTATTTTACCTGTATTTTATTGTTATAAAAAATTTAAGGAAATATTTGGTTATGTTTTTTGTTTGATTTTATTATGTGTTTTGGAAGAATGAATTATTAAAGAATGTGAAAGTAATTTTTTGGTACGTTTGTTTATGTTTTGGGGGGATATTTTTTTATTGTAGCAATTAAATCAATGTTTTAGGAATGTTTGGGAATGTTTGGTTGTATTTTTTATTTAATTTTATTATTTATTTTGAGATAATGAATTATTGAAAAATATGAAAGTTAATTTTTGGTATGTTTATTTATATTTTGATGGAGATATTTTTTACTGTAGTAGTTAAATTAATGCTTTTTTTGTTGAATTTTTAGGATGAAAATAGAAAAAAATAATTTTTTTAATAATAAAATAATTTTTTTAATAATAAAATATATAATATATATTAAAGAATATATATTTTGAAGGTAAAATAAAGGTATATTTGATTATATATTTTTTAAAATAATGTTGTTTTGAAAAACATAACCAAACAAAGCCTTTACATTCTCGTGGAATACAACCAGTAAAATTATGTTCTGCTGATCCAAATTTTGATTATTATGCAAAATTGGTGAGGTATAATTGAATGCATGCAGTGCCACGTGTACGCTCGGGGTTCGAAACACAAACCCCAAGTCCCTAACCCCAAAAGAAAGTCATTTCTTTATTTTCTTTTTGTCTGCACTCAATCATTATTTTTCTTTTTCAAAAAAACACCTAAAAGATGGCTTCGGTTTATGTTTTCATTGTCACTAACAGGATCATGTATTTATAGTTGCAGGTGTGTGGTTGAGTTTCCAGAGTGGTAGAACCTCAAACCCCTCCTACCCTTCTGCTGCTGAAAACAATTCAAGAGACTCTCTGTCAAGAAACGAAAGCAACTCGAGAGACGACATTGATAGCGAAGAGAGGATGGAAGAAAAACTTGTGAAATCGAGATTCAAGACGGTCTGTGTGTACTGTGGAAGTAGTTCTGGGAAGAGGGACTGTTATAAAGAAGCGGCACTCGAACTAGGGGAGGAGCTGGTACATATTATTAATCAAGAATGCAATACCTATGATTTTTTACATTGATTTTTCACAGCTACTATAAAGTCCATTTCTTGATGCGTTTTCTGGGTCTTGATTACGTGAATATTTGTTTGTGCATGAAGGTGGCCAGAAGGTTGAATCTTGTGTATGGTGGGGGAAGCATTGGGTTGATGGGTTTGGTGGCTCAATCTGTTTACGAGGGCGGCGGACATGTTCTTGGGTATTTCTTTTCTTTTCTTTTCTTTTCTTTCTTGTTTTTTTTGGGAATTTTTGCAGATGTTTTTCTTTCAATCACACGAGATATTTGTTTGCTATATTTTCCCTTTTAAACTAAATCTTGCGTTGGACTTTCTATATCACAGGATCATACCGATACCTATGGTTGGCAGAGAGGTGTGGCTTTCCAAATCCATCTGTTGATTCGTTTACTCTCATCCAATGTTTTAGCATTAGGGTCTAGATGATTTGCCCTGGGGGCAAAGCCTTCATCTTAGTTGCATATTATGCCGTAAAGATTTAATTTTTACCTCTGTTTTTAATTATGATTCATTGCAGAGAATTGGTGATGGTGTTGGCGAGGTGAAAACCGTGGCTAATATGCACCAGAGAAAGGCGGAGATGGCCCGCAATTCCGACTGCTTCATTGCTTTGCCCGGTTCGAACCTTCTCTCCCTCCCTCTCTTTTAATCTCTCTATTCTGGCATGCATAGTCATTTTATCAAGATTTTGCATATGGTTTTATCAGGTGGTTATGGCACTATGGAGGAGTTGCTGGAAATAATAACATGGGCTCAACTGGGTATCCACGACAAGCCTGTATGGACGCGTTTGTGTGTGGAAACTCCTCCATTTTGTACCAAAATATTGCATTAATGTTTGACTTTCTAGTTTCATTAATGTAAAGTGGACTCTTACTAAGCCTAATACGGTACTAAATTTCATTAGGTGGGCTTGCTGAATGTTAATGGGTACTTCGATAGCCTCCTAACTTTCATCGACAAAGCAGTGGAGGATGGGTTCATACAGCCTTCACAGCGTCATATATTTGTATCTGCTCCAAATGCCAAAGAGCTGGTGCAGAAACTGGAGGTTAGCCTGTTGTTCGACAATCAATTAATTTTTCTTGAGGTTCTTTTCCCAATAGCCTCAAAGTTTCACTAAAATGGCAAAGACAATATGGCTCATAAGGGGAAAGAATCTCCACAGTTTTGCCTTTCTTGATGAATTTAATATGGGACCTTTTTTTGTGTGTGTGGGGTGTTGTGCTTATTCTGAATGATGCGTTTTTCGCTGTAAATCATTTTGTGTTGATCATAGGAATACGCGCCTCAGAACGGAGCGTCTTTCAAGTTGAAGTGGGACGTAGAAGTTGAACAGCCACCTCCTCCACCTACACCACCATCCAAACAAGTGGGATTCACAACCTTGCAGCAGGCTGAACTTGCTGAAATTGCTCTGTGAAGAAAAAGAAATAGACTTGTATTAAAATATATTTAATATAACCTAAGAAAAAAAACATTAATGTTTTGGGCTTCTTGTATTTGAAATTTTTAGGCATATGCTCTAATTATATTAGTGGCCCCGCCATAATGGTGTGGGGGTGTGAAGAATGACTAGGACAAGAAGGGGATGTAATATATAGTAACTTTTGTATGTATACATGTCTCCTCTTGGCTCTTTTTGAATATATTATATGTTTGATATTTTGCTACCAGAGTAAGTAGGAAGGAACAAAAGGAATAGAACAAATTTCTGGGGGCAGCTTTATAGAGCATGCCTGCCTGCATTTTGCCTGACTTGCTGTAGCTTACCTCTTATTTCAGCCAGTGTTTAAGGTACTGTTTGTGGTGTAAGATGATTTATGAGTTTGCACCCTTACCCTTTTGTGTTATCTTGTTTGGTGCCAACTGGGATTTCCTCTTAAGCAAAGGACAGGAGAAGTAACAGTCCAGCAGCCTTCACTTTTTTCGCTACTTGCACAAAAATGGTTAGCCCCCGCCCTCACCAATTTTGCCCGGTCACTCATTTATGGCGGTACTGGAGTTCAGTTCTTTTTTACCTATTGTTAGATTTCATAAAGTAGTATCACGCTATCTCCATCCATTTGGTTGTTCATCTAAGACCAAGACAACTCTCCGTTAAAAAAAATTTGAGTTTTTTGTTTTCCTTATTACATTATTCTTTTTCTAACTATTTTCTTTAATAATCAAACAATTAAATTTGTTTCTTTCTAATATTTTTTTTTGTTCCTCAAAAAAATTATATTATCAACGTGTGAATGGACTTGAAGCCAATACGTATACAATGTCATGGGCTGGATTGTTGGCCCAAAAGTTTATTGACTGGCCAAGTCAGAGCGGCCCAACTATCATTTCCAGTCATCAGTAGGAGGTTTCAATCTCCACGAGCAGGAAAGAACTAAATGATAGTGGGCTTCAAACCATGCCCATTGGGTTTGAAGTCAAGCGCTGTGTAATTTTGATATTCGGGAATCAAGAACAACAATCTTACAATATGCTTCTGCTTTTTTAAGTTGTAACATTTGTAGTTCGAAGAACTTTCAAAGAAAGCTACTTCAAATGAAAATAAGTATAATGTAGCCCTAGCTAGCTAGTTGTTTGGCAAGGTTGGTCATGAGTGAAGAAACTGGCCCGATTTAAGAGTTTATAAGTTGATAAAAAAAATTTTGATGATTTTTTTTTATAAAAAGAGCTTATATAAAATCCTAAAGTAAAATATTAGGAGTTTATAAACTCTTTTAAAAAAGTCAGGAAATTCTAACTTATTTTAAAAATTTTCACAAGTTTCTTTATTTTTAATTGTTTTAATTATAAAATTATCATTATTAACATTTTATAAGCTTCAAAATCTTATTTTATCAAAATACTTTAATATTTTATTTTAAAAATAAAATCTAATATTTTATAAAATATAGAAGTTTATAAAAAAATTTTAAACAAACTTAGCCAAACACCCTCCAAGACTACGCGGTTATCCTTTATGAACAAGTATTATTACTAATTAATAGTTTGGAACGGGAAGGAGCAACTTGGAAGGTTGCGCATCTTCCATCCGACAGCAATATCTCATTAATTTATTAAAATATGCTATGACTGTTAGTGTCGAGAAAGAATTAATTAAAAGATAATGACTGCAATCAAGATTAAAACGACAAATATCTCTCCGTATGTTGTGTTTCCTTCCCAATCCCATCATATTCGACAAGTCTTTGTGTTGCTCACGCCAAGAAAATAATATTAGTAGCATTGATTATGAATATCTATTCTAGGATTTTAATATTGGACAATGTAAAATTTGTATGGGCATTCAAAGTTTGATGAATGTGAAAATGCTACCAAGCTCCGGAGCAACCTATGAATGTCATTGTTGAATTCCGGTTCAAGACAACTAAACTGAGGGATCAAGACTAAAGTAGTATAGAAACCGCGTCAATAAAGTCTTTTTGTCTACAGGACTTGCACAATGGATTGGACCACGCAATGAACCTTAATTTAATCTTTCTTCCATTCTATATGTATATATATGTTGTGCTATATAAATGAGCCCTCCACCTGGTGATGTTTGCATAGATTGTAGATACACAGACATTTATACATATTTATGTATATGAGTGTGTTTGCAGTTATTAGTTAGTCATCGGGCATACATAAAGAACATATATAGAGCAAGTTAAGTTGCAGAAAAACGAATATCTGATATGTCCATGGATGAACCAAGATGTGAGGTAGAGTTGCCTGGATTCAGGTTTCACCCCACTGAAGAAGAGCTCTTGAATTTCTATCTCAAAAGTGTGGTATTTGGGAAGAAATTACGGTTCGATTTCATCGACTTTTTGAATATATACAATTATGATCCCTGGGAGCTACCTGGTAAATATTTTTAGCAATCTTGCATTCCAAAATTAAATTTAGAATTTGTTTTTCTTGCTTATGGAATATAGTTACTAGTATAGTTCAAGCAATATAACGATGGCTGTTGTTTTGTAATGAAACAGGGCTGGCCAAAATTGGGGACAGAAAATGGTACTTTCTTGTGCCTAGGGACAGAAAACATGGCAGAAGGGGGCCAATCCGTACTACTGAAAACGGGTTCTGGAAGGAAACCGGGTCAGACAGGCAAATAGCCAGCATATCAGATCCCAAGAGGATGTTGGGGCTGAAGAAAACGCTGGTTTTCCATGCGGGCAGAGCACCACGTGGGAAAAAGACTAATTGGGTGATGAGCGAGTATCGCTTGCCTGACAAATGCTCCCCACCCAAGGTAGATTCTTCTATTAAGGAGTCGGGCTGGAATGAGCTTATAATTCTTCTGAGTACATAACTTAAAAATTTGTTCTCTTACAATTTGGCTAATCTGATTGCATGTGCATAATAATGCAGGACATAGTGTTGTGTAAAGTATACAGAAAAGCAACCTCCTTGAAGGTGTTGGAGCATAGGGCTGCAATGGAAGAAGAAAGCAATGCCATTCTGGCTTATAGTTCGCCATCTCCACTAATTCCACCTATGAATTCCATCTCAATTTGCAACCAATGTGAGGTGGTGAATATGGAAAGCAATAACGTGAGATTCAAGAATCCCATGTCATTTTGAAGATTTGCTTGGGGTGGATAGGAATCTAATCTTTTGTCACAGTTCACAATTGTATAGCTTTTGTGATTTTTGCTCTCAATTTGTATAGGAAGTGAAGACTTGACACTGCCACAATCATTGTACTTCCCCCTTGTTTTGATTGATGAATGTACAGGTTAGGATCATCACCTTAACGGCTTAACCCCTTCAATTTTTTTTACCTTTTTAAATGGGATTCAAGAAAGAAAATGAAGATATAATACACATTGTGAATAAGAAGTATGATGAGTTACTTGAGGAAACTAGTAAATGGAGGGCTTGCTCAAGTCTCATGTTATCGAATGGGAAACAGAATTTAGCAGAGCTCCAGGTGCCTAAATTCAACATGACCCAAGCCTCTTTCTGGGCACAATTAAACCTCTGGCTCGACAATTTCACCGCTTTCTTACCAATGTGCTGTTTACAACTTCTGTATTGTATTAACATATGCATTACTATGCTTAGGCACTGCTAATGTTGAGTACTAAATCACAAAAACTATGTGATATCAGGTCATATGTTGCAAAAGATTCTATAAATTAATTCCATATATGTTGGAGTACAACAAAAGCAATTTAGATATAGGATTTAAAATATCAGGAAAGTTGAACAGCCACCTCCTCCACCTACACCACCATCCAAACAAGTGGGATTCACAGCCTTGCAGCAGGCTGAAATTGCTCTGTGAAGAAAAAGAAATAGACTTGCATTAAAATATATTTAATATTACCTAAAAAAAAACATTAATGTTTTGGGCTTCTTGTATTTGAAATTTTTATGCATATGCTCTAATTATATTAGTGGCCCCGCCATAATGGTGTGGGGGTGTGAAGGAATGACCAGGACAAGAAGGGGATGTAATATATAGTAACTTTTGCATCTATACGTATCCTCCTGGCTCTTTTGAATATATATTATATGTTTGATATTTTGCTACCGGAGTAAGTAGCAGGAACAAAAGGAATAGAACAAATTTCTGGGGGCAGCTTTATAGAGCATGCCTGCCTGCATTTTGCTTGACTTGCTGTAGCTTACCTCTTATTTCAGCCAGTGTTTAAGGTACTGTTTGTGGTGCAAGATGATTTATGAGTTTGCACCCTTACCCTTCTGTGTTATCCTGTTTGGTGCTAACTGGGATTTCCTCTTAACCAAAGGACAAGAGAAGTAACAGTCCAGCAGCCAGCAGCCTTCACTTTGTTCGCTACTTGCGCAAAAATGGTTCGCCCCCACCCTCACCAATTTTACCCAATCCCTCATTTATAGCAGTACTGGAGTTCAGTTCTTTTTTCCTGTTGTTAGAGCTGAAGCTCATAGAGGAATAGGAGAGTCACGCAGCTCCATCCAATATCCATTTGGTTATTCATCTAAGACTAAGACAACTTTCCGTGGAAAAAATTGAGTTTTTTATTTTCCTTATTACAGTATCTTTTTGTCAAATATTCTTTTTCTTAGTATTTTCTCTAATAATCAAACGATTTTACTTATTCTTTCTAATACTTTTTTTTTTCCTAATATTATTCTCGAGGCTTATCAACGTGTCCATGGACTTGTGGCGAAAATCTATGGAATATCATGGGCTGATTGTTGGCCCAAGAGACATTTCCAGGCATAGGAGGAGCCGAGGAGGTTACAATCTCCATGGGCAGGAAGGAACTAAACGATAGTGGGCTTCAAACCATGCCCATTGGGTTTTCAAGTTGAGATTTGTGTCATTTTGATAT
>JACGDI010000938.1:232169-264777 GCA_014898725.1 Jacaranda copaia | reverse complement strand
CTTTCAAATATCCAATTAAATTTGTATAAAAATTTTAATAATTAAATTTAAATTTAAATACGATCAATCTAATTCAAATCCAACTCGTCGACGGCTGCACTTACATCAGGCTTCTGCGTTTTTAAGCTGTAATAACATTTGAAGTTCTAAGAACTTTCAAAGGAAGCTACTTCAAATCAAACCTATGAAGTTAGAAAAGTATGTGGACCCAACTAGCTAGCTGTTTGGCATAACTGTTCATGAGTCAAGAAACGGGCCCCTGGAAGACTTCTCGAGTCAGCGATGTTTTTCTATTCCTGTTTTTTACCAAAATTACATGTTTCAATGATGCCTAAGGCGACGCGGTTATGCCTTTTTGAACGAGTGTTATTGCTGATTAATGGTTTGATTTGGAACGAGAAGGGGAAGGAAAAACTTGGAAGGTTGCGCTGCGCATATTCATTCTTCCGCCCGACAGCGATGTCACATTTTCTATCACATTAATAATTTATTCAAATGTGCTATAGACTATTAATGTCAAGAAAGAATTAATTGAAAAATAATGACTGCAATCAAAGATAAAAACGGCAAATATCTCTCCGCATATTGTGTTCCCTTCCCAGTCCCATCATATTCGAAAAGTTTTCGTCTAGTTCACGGCAAAAAAAGAATATAAGTAACATGTCTAAAATTCGAAATTGAAATAGATAAGATTTGATTTAGATACAAGACAAATAAATTGAATTCGATATTTTTTCATTTCTTTGTATTTTCGTTCTCATTTGATTGTTTTAATTCGTCTTGACATGACTTTTTAGAATTAGTCTAAGCAATAGATGGGTACTAGATTCATGATGCAGAACTCGTTTGACTCATTCTACTGGTTCTGTTCGTACGAAATAAGAAGCTTCCAAATAAATGTAAAAAATCAAACTAATTCATAATTATGAATATTTAATTGATATGAGATGATCTAATAGGTTCAGTCTAATGGTACTCGACTTGGATATAGATATGGTGTAAGATGGTCCAATTACCTATTAGGTCTAACCTATTACAAGCCAGCTGTGTTGGCAGCTAGCGGTTGACCCTAGTGGGCTTATCTATCGAAGTGAATATCAGCATTCGCCTTACCGATTAGGTTATAGTTGATTACCATCGTGGGTGTGTTGTTCAACCTTCAGCTAGAGAGTCTTGAATACAATGGAGTCCACTCTCCCTCGACCAAAGTTTGCTACCAAAAGTATTTGCCTCGACTAGGGAGGTTGTCGCTCCTCTGCTGCATTGAATGCTCTAATAGGCACACTGCTTCTTATTAATGGCGTGTGCCACCACCAGTTCCACATATCCTACTGTACTTGGCTAGTGTGTGCCTCCAACATGCCATCTTGTCCTGGAAAGTCAAAGATGGCGCCACATGAAATAGTACAAAAATTAGAGAAGACTTAAAGGTCACCAAGCAAGGATAATAACCCTTTCTGTGCAACAAGAGTATCAAAGACATATCAGTCATGCAGGGAATGTTATAAATACCCTATTCCTAATCCAACAAGGTATGCACATTATTACTTAAAGCCTTCACTTTGCTGCTTTATTTTCTAGTCAATTATACTAATTTGAGCGTCGAAGTGCCTTAATTGAGGGTCTCTTAGCAAAGCCCGACGTTTGTTATTGATTGCAGAACTCAACTCTGTCACTTCTCTAAGCTCTTCTATCGACTTGCCACCTAGTCAATTGGATTGGACCTTAGCCCAATACATCCCTAAACAATTACACCCTTATCATTAATGTTGGACAATTTAAAACTTGTATAATTAATAAAATATCGGCATTCAAAGTTTGCTGAATGTGAAAATGCTACCAAGCGCCGGAGCAACCTATGAATATCATTGTTGAATTCTAGTTCAATTCAAGGCAGTCAATGTTCTTCACTAATAAGTTCGACTCTCTAGAAAATCTTTTCTGGTTAAACATCATTTTGCATGGACTGTCGAGGAATCATTTTAATGTGAAATGAAATTTATCATAGCTGGAATTCCATTAACGAGGTGTAGAAACCTGAAAATTTTAATCACCTCAAGTGATTCAGTAGTTCATTAAACACGTATATTTTCCTTGCATGGACTAATTCCACAACATCTTCCTACGTTGATCAAATTTTTTGACTGCCAAATAGTCATTGCAACTCAGATGGTATACTTCCAAGTTCCAACTATGCTTTTCAATGATGGAAGAAATTAAAGCGGAAATTCAGTGGTAAAAACCAGAAAGATGAGGAGGAAGAAAAGTGATCTGTTTTTCAATAAACTGAGGGATCAACACTATTTAGTACGGGAACCGCGTCAATCAATTATTTTTGTCCGTATCTTCACAAGACTTCACAATTGATTGGCCCACATGATGAACCTTAAATTAATCTTTCTCCCAGTCTGTATATATTGTGCTATATAAATATGCCCTTCACATGGTGATGTTTGCATAGATACACACATATACATACATATGTGTGTGCAGTTATTAGTTAGTTATCGGGCACACTAAAAGAACATACATACAACAAATTAAGTTGCAGAAAGACAAATACTTGATATATCCATGGATGAACCAAGATGTGAGCTAGAGTTGCCTGGATTCAGGTTTCACCCCACTGAAGAAGAGCTATTGAATTTCTACCTCAAAAGTGTGGTATTTGGGAAGAAACTACGTGGCGATGTCATCGGTTTTTTGAATATATACAATTATGATCCCAGGGAGTTGCCTGGTAAACATTTTTAGCTACCTTGCATTCCAAAATTAAATTTTAAACTTTTTTTTTGGCTTATGGAATATAGTTCTAGCATGGTTCGGGTAATATGACGATGACTGTTGTTTTGTAATGAAACAGGGCTGGCCAAAATTGGAGAAAGAGAATGGTATTTTTTTGTGCCTAGGGACAGAAAACATGGCAGTGGAGGGAGACCAAACCGTACTACTGAAAACGGGTTCTGGAAGGCAACCGGGTCGGACAGGCAAATAGCCAGCATATCAGATCCCAAAAAGATATTGGGGCTGAAGAAAACTCTGGTTTTCTATGAGGGCAGAGCACCACGTGGAAAAAAGACTGACTGGGTGATGAATGAGTATCGCTTGCCTGACAAATGCTCCCCACCCAAGGTAGATTCTTCTATTAAGGAGTTGGGCTGGAATGAGCTTATAATTCTTCTGAGTTCATAAATTTTAAATTTGTTCTCTTACAATTTGGCTAATCTGATTCCATGTGCATAATAATGCAGGATATAGTGTTGTGTAAAGTATACAGAAAAGCGACCTCCTTGAAGGTGTTGGAGCTTAGGGCTGCTATGGAAGAAGAAATCAATGCCATTGGGGCTTATAGTTCGCCATTGCCACTGACTCCGCCCATGGATTCCATCTCTTTTTCCAACCAATATGAGGAGGTGAATGTGGAAAGCAACAACATGGAATTCAAGAAAGAAAATGAAGACATAACACACATTGCGAATGAGAAGTATGACGAGGTACTTGAGGAGAATAGTAAAGGGAGGGCTTGCTCAAGCCTCATGATGAACAATGGGATACAGAATTTAGCAGAGCTCCAGGTGCCTAAATTCAACATGGACTGGACTCAAGACTCTTTCTGGACACAATTAAGCCCCTGGCTCGACAATTTCACCCCTTTCTTGCCAATGTGCTGATTAAAATTTCTGAATTCCATTAACATATGTATTACTGTGCTCAGGTGCTGCTAATGTTGAGTACTGAATCGTGAAAATTGTGAATTACTACCTTGTATCAGGTCCTGTGTTGCAAAAGATTCTAAAATTAACTCCATTTCCATTCTTGCTAGCACCTGTCACTAGAACTGTTAGGGGTGTAAATGGATATTAAACGGATCGGATGCATTGTTTTTGTATTTGTATCCATTTAATTTTTCGAATATTCGAATACGAATACGGATTTGACCGATATTTAAAAATGATATCCGAATTCAAATTCGTCGGATATAGGTCGAATTCGGATATATCCTTATTCGATTATAATTATTTAAATTTATTTATATTTTATTAAACTTATCTGTATTCGAATTATTTTTTTATATTCATTTTCGATGATAATTATTTAGATATTTATTTATAAATATCCAAATACATGAATTTATGAATCTATAACAAATACATATTTTAATTAATAGAAGAAACTATATAATTTCATTGAAAAGAAAGCAATCAAACAAATAGGATAGTTTTTAATTAATAATTAATTTTATAATTAATTATTAGTACTTATTAATAATAATAATAATGGCATTGGAGTATATTAATCATAAAGTTAACCAACAATAATGATATTAATTAACTTTATTCTTCAATTTTTTTTCTCTATACTACAATAATTTTTTAAATTTATTCTGTTTTCTGCCCAATTCTTCATTTATAATTTATATACACATA
Organism: Jacaranda copaia; assembly: GCA_014898725.1. Taxonomy (NCBI): domain Eukaryota; kingdom Viridiplantae; phylum Streptophyta; class Magnoliopsida; order Lamiales; family Bignoniaceae; genus Jacaranda; species Jacaranda copaia. Next base: position 260,350 of record JACGDI010000938.1, on the reverse strand, counting down.
TATGAATTATGAAATTTTTATTAAAAAATATAAATAATATATTATTTAATAAATATATATTTGGAGCGGATATTAAACAGATCGAATACGCATTTACTCTATTCTTATCCATTTATAATCGGATATGTACTAATTGAATACGGATAATATCCACTTTAAACGAATGTGGATAAATCTTATATAAACGGATACGAATGCGAACGACAAACGAATTTTCAAATATCCATTTACCGCCGTAATTGTTGGTTAAGAAGTATAGTTCTTGAAGTTTGATATTGCACCTTATCAGCTGACCTGTTCAAAATTAATAAGGAGGTTTTGCTGTCTTGGTTCTTTTGTCCTGCTACAAAATTCCAAAGGAACAGATAAATCAATCAATTTTGCTTCTACATGCTCACCATGCGTTGTCTCTACAGAAAATGATGTATGTTAAATCAACATGGACCACAGACCAAACAGCTACATATATGTGCAAACTCCTCTTACAGGCTAGAGGCGTGATCCATGGGGCACGCCAGGAGAAACTGTCAACTTTGACCTCCAAAATATAATCGAAATAAAGCTCAAAAACTACTGTCATCTATCAAAATATTTTTGGTTTCATTTTCTAACTAACTGGAATATACAAGTATCTTTACATTTCAGGTATTACCCTGCATACAAAATGGATACTTATCGCATCATGACTAATGGGTAAGAGTGTTCAGGAGGAACACTCTTGATTTAATAAGATGCCTGAACAAGCATTCTAGCCCATCTTCAAGAGTCTGAATTCTTGAGTGCATCTTTTTCAATTGAACAACAAGTTCACCAACTCTTGGATCATCTTCTTCAGTTGTTTCCTGACCATTTATCAGTGACAGCAAGGATGCATCGACCTTGTTGAATTCATTTGATTTTGTTTATTCACTCTGACTTGGTGCTTTCTTGGTCTGCATGATCAGCTTGGGTACTAAAGTCCATCCAGTTTCCTTAGAATGAACCTTTGTCCCTGTCATGTAGGACAATAAAGACTGGAGTTGGCCTGTGTTATTGATTCGACTCCTTTAACATGTATGCAAAAGCCATATTTCCTGTTCCTTTTCCAGGGCTTGGGCCATGTGTTTGTTTTATAAACTCAAGTGTTTGATGGTATTCTTGATCATCATCTGTGACTTTCTTCTGAAAGACAGATAACCGTGGAAGTCATCCAAATCCCTTCTGAGAGCTGAAAGAAGCTCTTGTACTTCTTGTTTTGCGTGTGATAAATGGTCTTTAGCTGCTCCACAAGCATCGAGCAGCCTGATATATCTGTTCAAGATTTCACCGACCCATTTCCCTTTGCAGTCTTGTGAAATGATACGTTGAGTATGAGGCAACAAAAGCAAATCATCAATGTTAGAATACATGTTTTGAAGATCAATTAATTTGCTGCTGATTGATGTCAAAGAGGAAGGAGCAGCTTCAGAATCTCTTAGCCTGAACAAATTGTCATCAAATTGAGTCACAGCAGGATGTGATGCTGAAGGAAAGCTAATTCTACGTGTAGTGATGTGGTTTCAATCTGGGAGGTGACATTGACATTTTGCTTTCAGATTTAGGATTGGGAGAGGGAATTGATCAAGTATTGCTGCTTCAATATCTGTAGTTTGTCTTGGCATATAAAGGAGAATGTGATGAGGAATCATAAAAGAGTAACATGATCTTTTATCAGGATGTCTGTGCAATGTTTCCCACCATGAGAGACATCACAATTTTGTAAGTTGATTTCTCATTTATTTATTTATTTTCCATATAGTTGTTGTATTGAATGAACAGAATATTGCAGCTTGTAAGAAGGCTTTGAAGAATGATACATGCACGAGTTCAACTGGTGACCCGCCCCCTCTAACATGGAAATGACACCACTATTATTCCCTTCTTTAATATTTCTGCACAATTATAATGTAGCCAAACCAAATAACAGAGCATATATCATTTCCATTAAATGTAGTGATCATCTTTTAAATCCACATAATTTTCAAAGCAAAGCATGAGATGATTTCAGGTCCTGTGCTGGGAAGAAGAAACAGGAGACCAGAAGGCCAGAAATATAATATTTTTATGTTGTCAGAGGGTTGTCACTCAAACTTTCTTCACTATTCATGCAGAATAGTCTACATATAATTGGCACCTCCACCCATCATGTAGTCCATGATAAAGAAACAGAATTGGCAGGTTGTGATGGTGGGAAACATTGCAAAACATTGCATAGACGTAGCAGAATAATAGTGAATCCAGATCAAAATCACATTACTCCTGGTTGACAACAGAAATATGATTCCTCTTGTCCCCTTCACCCCTATGTAAACTTAACAATTTATAGATACAAGTGAGCAGAACTTTCTTGATTCAATTAGTATTAGAATTGAAGACCTTTCACTTTTGTGATGGAAAGCCCTTCACCATGGCCGTTCTCTTAGTTTGCTCTCTGGATCACATCCTACCAAGTCTCAATTTGATGAGAACTTGCTGAGAGTTAGAGCTTCTAAGGCCTCTCCTGTTCATCATTGTCATCAATGAATAACAAACTAAAAGGCCTCAACAGCTTGTACAAAAACATAGACGATTTGCATTGAAATTTGAATACAAAAGAGTGAGACGAAATTTGAATACAAAAGAGTAAAGTACATACTTGATAACTTGTACAAAAGAGAAAGAATCACACAAAAGGCACTGTGTCATACTTGATAACATTTCCAGCCACCTGCTAGCTTCTTCAGATCGACACCTTCTCATGTAAGTTACCTTTAAAATAGCAGATCAATCAATGAAGTTGGTTCCCAACAATTTGAGCTCACGGGTTCAGACAATTCATTCGAGCTGCTTACCAGTGTCTTGCATCTGATTAAAAATTGTTGTCTGATTTGATAGAGGGACAGCCTTGACATACTCATCAGGAGAGGGACATCATGAGATTTGGAGCTAGACCCAAATGTAATTGATTTCAAACGAGGATGATTACTGATATCTGCAGAGAGTTTTAGATATGAACCTTGGTAGTATATGCTAATAGCACGATCCACCTCTGGAAGCCTCAAGTGCAATTTTGTTGCACGTAGCTGAATGGATCATTAAGCTTTCTATGAAAATGTATATGAATTTCTTGGTTAATTTGTTGTTTAATTTGAATGAAGAAAGAAAAACAAAAACAAACTTTAGGAAATTAGAGTTCATCATTAAAGTTTCAGTTATTTTAGTGTCTTATATTTATGTATAGTAAATGTGATAAAAGTGTGGAGAGCATCACGAATAAATAAATAAAATGCTCGAACATGAAATGAGGCAAATCATGTAGGAGAAATGTTTATGCTTCTTTTTCTAGTTGATTATAAATTGAAATTTACATCTCATATCTCATGTACAATTATAAACAACCCTTTTCCCTGGCATACAAAACTTTCAATCACACTGTGAGTTCAATGGCTATTGATTGAGAATGTTGAGGAGGAAAACTCTGGTTTTGATTAACTGCCTGAACAAGAATTCAAGCGCCTCTACAAGAATTTTAACGCCTGAGTCCACCCCTTTTAAGTGATTCACAAGCTCCTCTGCCTGTGCATCTTTTTCTTGGCTGAGTTGCAAGAAGGAATCCAGCTTCTTGAATTCATTCACACATGCTTCTTCACCTTGATGTGACTTTCTTGGAGTGCATCAGCTTTGATACCTGCCATTCTTCCTTTCTTGAACCTGAGTCCCCATCACATAGGACAACAAAGACTTGAGCATGGTATAGGTAACTGACTCAGCATCTTTTAACCTGCGAACAAGAGCCATTGTTTTGCAGTCTTTCTCCAAGGATAGGGTGTTGTTTTTACTTCCGAAAGTCCTCAAAATTTTCAAAGACTTTTGGATCTTTTTCTCTGACTTCCTTCTGGAGGTAAGGTAACTATGGATGCCATTGATAGCCTTTCTCCTCACGGCAGACAGAAGCTCCCACAAATCTTGCTTTGTGAGTGAGATGAGATCTGCTGCAAGCATCCAGTAGTCTAATACAATCATCCAGTATTTGCTCAACCTATTTCTCTTGGCATTCCTGTGAAATGATCTGTTGGTTGGGAGGCAACAGAAGCAAATCATCATACAAGTTCTTAAGGTCATTTATTCTGCCATTCATAGACGACAGCGACGAACAAGCAGCCTCTGAAGATTTCATTCTGGACAAGTTTTCATCAAATTGAGACATTGTAGGATGTGATCCAGAAGGCAAGCTAAGAGAACGGCCATGGAGAAGGGCTTCGGATCGCAAAGGTGAGAGTGCCATTGCTTTTTCTTGGTGAAGGTGAAGATGAGACTTTTTTCTGCTTAAAAGCTAATTAAATGAAGAAAGATGTGATGTCTCCTAGCCATGCATTTACTCAATATATAAAGAGCCTATTGGGGTGAAGAGGACAGAAGGAATCCACATTATGTGCTCAACGTGGAGTTGAGTGATTTTGATCTGGCTGAACTATAATTCTGGCGATGTCTATGCATTGTTTCCCACCATTAGAACCAAAATAATTGTGTGTTTTCAAAATATTGTGGGATTATCTTCATTATTAGTCCAGGTACGTGTGCTGCTTGCCGTCTGTCTGCTCTAAGAAGAAATGACACACCATGAGTACCATTTTTCATCACTTCAACGTGAGGGGTGCTGTGTTATTTATATTGTCCAAGAAGTTCCCCCATGGGTGGATGCAGAAAAGACAAATTGAACATTCTTACTCTATGCTGAAAGCAGGTGATATTCAATATTTTTCTTTAAATCTCCTTACGATATGGTAAGTAATTGTTCACTCATCAGAGACAATTGGAATCTTGACAGCCTCGATATAGATAAACTGTACAACTCCCTCATGCGGCCCGAATTACTATGTTTTCTGATAATTGAGAAACTTCTTTAAAAGTGATTCAATCCTTATCCGTAATATAGGAAACTGAAAAGAGGTAGTTTCTCTTGAACAAAAAAGATAAAATAGGCAAAATTTATTGAAGAAATTAAAAATGATCAACAATGGTATAGTAGAAGGAACTTTGCTGCTACTCCTGCAGCCTCAAGCACCAGTTTATTGCATGTGGCTGGACAGATCATTCAGTTATAATTGTTTTATTATGCCAAATTATAGCTAATAGAAGGTCAACAATTCTTAAATCAAGTATCATGTGGTGCTCTTTTGGTAATTGATTGTTTGGTTTGAACAAAGCAAAAAGATTAAAAAAAAGAAGAAGAAGAAGAAAAAGAAAAAGAAAGAAACTGGCTTCAGAAATTTTTAAATCAACATTCAAAGTTCAGCTATTTTACTGTCTTAATGAGACTATTTTAGTATTTTGAATTGAACTAAGACGAGCATCAATCTGTGAATGAGAGAGTTGTCAGTTGCATTGAGAACCAATGAAGATGCTCATATAAAAGGAAATTAGACAAGCCATGTAGTTGAAATCTTCGGAGTTCTTTTTCAAGTCAATGATGATCAAAGGAAATGCACAAGTATATTCTCATGTACAAGTATAAACCACATATTTTTCCCAACATACAAAATTTTTTATCCCACAATGAATCTGCTGTCTAGTTGTTGAGAATGTTGAGGAGGAAAACTCTGGTTTTGATTAACTGCCTGAACAGGAATTCAAGCTCCTCTTCTAAAATTTGAATGCTCGAGTCCATTTCTTTTAAGTGATTCACAAGGTCCACAACCTGTGTATCCTTTTCTTGAACCAGTTGCAAGAACAAATCCAGCTTCTTGAATTCATTATAAGATGTTTTGTCAGCTTCATGTGATACTTTCCTGGAGGTCATCAGCTTTGATACCAATGACCAGCCACTCTTCCTTTCTTGTACCTTAGTCCCCATTGCATAGGACAACAAGGACTCAAGAACAGTAAATGTAACTGACTCAGCATCTTTTAACATGAAAATAAGAGCCATTGTGTTGTCACCATTCCTCAAGGGTAGGATGTTATCCTTACTGCTGAAACTCAAATTTTTCAAAGACTTTTGGATCATCTTCTTTGACTTCCTTCTGGAGGTAACGTAACTGTTGATGCCCTGCAGATCCTTTCTCCTTAGAGCAGAAAGTAGCTCTTGTGCATCTTGCTTTGCAAGTGAGACAAGATCTTTAACAGTGCTGCAAAAATCCAAAAACCTAATAAAATCATCCAATATTTGCTCAACCCATTTCTCTTGACATTCCTGTGAAATGATCAGTTGGTTTTGAGGCAACAGAAGCAAATCATCATACAAGTTTTTAAGGTCTTTTATTCTTGCATTCATTGATGACAGAGATGAACAGGCAGCCTCTGAAGCTCTTATTCTGGACAAGTTTTCATCAAATTGAGACATTGCAGGATGTGATCCAGAAGGCAAGCTAAGAGAACGGCCATGTTGAAGGGATTTTGACCTCAAAGGTGAGAGTGCCATTGCTTTTTCTTGGTCAAAATGAGTTTTTGAACTGAAATGATGATTGAATGAAGAAAGTTGTGGTGTCTCCTGGCATGCATTCGCTCAAATATATATAGCTGATAGGGTAAAGAGGACAGAAGGGATCCACATTATGTGCTGAACGTGGAGTTGGGTGATATCGATTAACTATGATTCTGGCGATGCCTATGCTATGTTTCCCACCATTACAACCAAGATAATTGTATATTTCCAAAATTTTGTGGATTGTTAGTTCATGTACATGTGCTGTTTGCAGTCTGTCTGCTTCAAGAAGAAACAGCAACAGCAGGATTCTTGTTTTCATTATTGCAACACGAGGGATGCTGTGTTGTTTACATTTTCCAACAAATTCCTCCATAAGATGGATGCATGATCATTGATCATATATAAATTTAGTTTTTCTATCTATTTATCTTTATGTAGTTTTCTTGCTCCCATCATGTTCTCCTCTACAAAGAATTGTCTTCTGTTTCCTAGAGAACGCACGATGATGTCTTATTGTTTTATGATATATGTATAATGTTGGCATACCATTGTCTTAGCATGATTGCACATGCAGCTAGTGTCATTTCTAATATATCGCACGAGTGGCTTTGACCTTGTGCTTCTAGGTGCACACCAGGCCACGATGCTTGGGCCAAGCAGTACTAGGATCTGGTCTCAAACTCTGGCAGGCATATTGCAATCATTCATCCCAAAACATTTTTTCTTTTTGGTGCCAAAAAACTTTTATCTGAACACAACAATGTTTGGCACATTTGATCATCGCCCAATCCTCAAAATATTCTTACTTAAAATTGATAATCAACTCTCTATTCTTACCAAGTCTTCCTCCCACATTCTTCCATGGCCCACAATCAGTCAATTACATTGCTCTCACAAAATTATGCAGTATATATAGTCTGGTAGGATTTCCATCATTCCTGGTCTCTCAACGGTATGCAGAAAATTACTGCATGGTATTTCACAAGGTGACTCAAATTGCTCAACAAACAGAACAGACAAATTGCAAACTCATCTTTCAGATGAAAGCATGTGATATTCTAAATTTTCTTTGTGATTTGGTCAGTAATTGTTCTCTCATGAGACACAATTGGAATATTGACAGCTTCGATCTCATCAAATCACACAAGTCCCTCATGTGGCTTGAATTACTATGTTTTCCTCAGAATTGAGAAACTTCTTTCTAAGTGAATTGACAATTCTTTTCTGTAATATAGGTAACTGAAACGATGTAAGTTTTCATGTACACAAGAGATAAGATCAATGCACTCCACCAAAGAGTTTCAAATTAGCAAAGATGGTATTTTTGCTGCTAGATAATCTGCAGCCTCAAGCATCACTTTATTGCATGTGGCTGGACGGATCATTCAGTTCTATTATTTCTTTTATGCCGAAGTTTAGCTGACTTCATTATTTGGTTCGAACAAGAAAAAAGAAAAAGGAAGAAAAACAGAAAATCTTAAGTCGATATTTCATTTAAAGTTTTTTTCTGTCTAATTTAAGGTAATTCACTATTGTGAATTGGATAGAAGCTTGAAGAGCATCAATTTGTGAATGTAAGAGATTGTTAGTTGCATCAAGAAAGAATAAAGATTCTCATGCAAAAGGAAATTAGACAAGCTATGTTGACGAAATCTCTGGATTTTCCTTATAAGTTAATGATAATCAAAGTAAATTTACAAAGTATGTATATTCTCATGTACAGGTATAGAACCCATCTTTTTCCTAACATACAAAACTTATTGATCCCATCATGAATCTACTGCTTAGTGGTTGAGAATGTTGAGGAGGAAAACTCTTATTTTGATTAACTGCCTGAAAAGTAATTCAAGCTTCTCTTCAAGAATTTGAATGCTTGAGTCCATCTCTTTTAAGTGATTCACAAGCTCCTCAGCCTGCGCACCCTTTTCTTGGCTGAGATGCAAGAAGGAATCCAGCTTCTTGAATTCATTCCCATATGTTTCTTCACCTTGATGTGATCCTTTCTTGGGGGACATCAGCTTTGATACCAATGACCAGTTACTCTTCCTTTCTTGCTCCTTAGTCCCCATCGCATAGGACAACAAAGACTCGAGCACAGAAGAGGTAACTGATTCTGCATCTTTTAACATGTGAACAAGAGCCATTGTTTTGTTATCCCTCTCCAAGGATAGAACATTGTCTTTACTTCGCACACTCCTCAAATTTTTCAAAGACTTTTGGATCAGTTTCTTTGACTTCCTTCTGAAGGTAAGGTAACTGTGGATGCCATTGACATCCTTCCTTCTTACTGCTGACAGAAGCTCTCGTACTTCTTGCTTTGTGATTGAGATGAGATCTTTAACTGTACTGCAAGCATCCAAAAGTCTAATATACTCATCTAATATTTGCTCAACACATTTCTCTTGACATTCCTGTGAAATGATCTGTTGGTTGTGAGGCAACAGAAGCAAATCCTCATACAAGTTTTTAAGGTCATTCATTGTGCCATTCAATGAGGACACTGATGAAGAGGCAGCCTCAGAAGCTCTAACTCTGGATAAGTTCTCATCAAAGTGAGACATGGCAGGATGTGATCCAGAGGGCAAGCTAAGAGAACGGCCATGGTGAAGGACTTTTGATCTCAAAGGCGAGATTGCCATTGCTTTATCTCGGTGAAAATGAGCCTTTGAATTGAAATGATGATTGAATGAAGAAAGTGATGATGTCTCCTGGCATGCATTTGCTCAATTTATATAGCCTATAGGGGGGATGAGGACAGAAGGAATCCACATTATGTGCTCAACGTGGAATTGGGTGAGTTTGATCTGGATTAACCATGATACTGGCGATGTCCATGCAATGTTTCCCATCATCACAACCAAGATAATTTTATATTTTCAAATTTGGTGGATTATTAGTCCACGTACATATGCTGTTTGCAGTCTGTCTGCTTTAAGAAGAACAACAACAGCATTTGATTCTTGTTTTCATTATTTCAACGTGAGTTTTCCAAGAAGTTCCCATGAGATGGATGTATGATCATTTATCAATTTAGTTTTTCTCTGGATTTATCTTTATGTTGTTTTCTTGTCACCATCATGTCCTTCGCTACAAGGAATTCTTATCCGTAATTTAGAGAACACACGATGATGTCTTATTTTACTACGATATATGTATAATTTTGGCATACCATTATCTTAGCATGATTGCACATGCAGCTAGTGTCATTCGCACGGGTGAGTTTGACTTTGTGCTTCTAGGTGCACACCAGGCCATTGCACCTCTGGCCATTCTTACTTAAAATTGATAATCACCTCTCTCTTTCTTTGGCAGTGACAATTCCAAGCCCTCCTCTCACATTCTTCCATGTCCCACAATTTGCTCTCACAAAATTAAGCAGTATATAGTCTGGTAGGATTTCCATCATTCTGAGTCTCTCAAGGGTATGCAGAAAATTACTGCATGGTATTTCACAAGGTGACTCAAATTGCTCAAGAAACATAAAAGACAAGTTGCACATTCTTTTTTCTGCTGAAAGCATGTGAGATTCTAAATTTCCTAAGTGATTTGGTTAGTAATTGTTCTCTCATCAGAGACAATTAGAATCTTGACAGCTTCGATATCATTAAACTATATAAGCCCATCGTGTGGCTGGACAGATCATTCGGTTTTATTGTTTCTTTATGCCAAAGTTTAGCTAACTTCATTGTTTGGTTTAAACAAGAACCCAAACAAAAAAGTCCACATTTGCATTAAAGTTATCTTTACGTCAGTATTGTGAATTGGATGAAAGCTTGAACGGCATCAATTTGTCAATGTAAGAGTTGTTAGTTGCATCAGGAAAGAATAAAGATTCTCATGCATAAGGAAATTGGACAATCCATGTAGAGGAAATCTTTGGATTTTCGTTTCAAGTTAATGATGATCAAAGAAATTTACAAAGCCTATATTCTCATGTACAGGTATAAGCCACATCTTTTTCCTAACATTAAAAAACTTTTTATCCCATCATGAATCAACTGCTTAGTGGTTGAGAACGTTGAGGAGGAAAACTCTTATTTTGATTAACTGCCTGAAAAGGAATTCAAGCTCCTCTTCAAGAATTTGAATGCTTGAGTCTATATCTTTTAAGTGATTCACAAGCTCCTCAGCCTCTGTATCCTTTTCTTGGCTCAGTAGCAAGAACAAATCCAGCTTCTGGAATACATTAAAAGATGTTCCATCGGCTTCATTTGATACTTTCTTGGGGGATATCAGCTTTGATACCAATGACCAGTTACTCTTCCTTTCTTGCACCTTTGTCCCCATCACATAGGACAACAAAGACTCGAGTGCAGAAAAGGTAACTGATTCTGCATCTTTTAACATGTGAACAAGAGCCATTGTTTCATTATCCCTCTCCAAGGATAGGGTGTTGTCTTTACTTCGCAAACTCCTTAAATTTTTCAAAGACTTTTGGATCATTTTCTTTGACTTCCTTCTGGAGGTAAGGTAACTGTGGATGCCATTGACATCCTTTCTTCTTACTGCTGACAGAAGCTCTCGTACTTCTTGCTTTATGATTGAGACGAGATCTTTAACTGTACTGCAAGCATCCAAAATTCTAGTATACTCATCCAATATTTGCTCAACATATTTCTCTTCATATTCCTGTGAAATGATTTGTTGATTGTGAGGGAACAGAAGCAAATCATCGTACAAGTTTTTAAGGTCATCTATCATGCCATTCAATGAGGACACTGATGAGTAGGCAGCCTCAGAAGCACTAACTCTGGATAAGTTCTCATCAAATTGAGATATGGCAGGACGTGATCCAGAGGGCAAGCTAAGAGAACGGCCATGGTGAAGGGATTTCAATTTCAAATGTGAGAGTGCCATTGTTTTTTCTTGGTGAAATTGGGCCTTTGAATTGAAATGATGATTGAATGAAGAAAATGGTGATGTCTCCTAGCAAGCATTTGCTCAATATATGTAGCCTGTAGGGGTGAAGAGGACAGAAGGAATCCTCATTATGTGCTCAACGTGGAGTTGGGTGATATTGATCTGGAGTAACTATGATTATGGCAATGCCCATGCAATGTTATCCACCATTACAACCTAGATAATTGTATGTATTCAAATTTTTTGTCGATAATTAGTCCGTGTTCATGTGCTGTTGCAGTCTGTCTGCTCTAAGAAGAAACAATAACAGCATGATTCTTGTTTTCATTATTTCAATGTGAGGGTTGCTGTGTTACTTACATTTTCCAAGAAATTCCCCCATGAGATGGATGCATGATCATATATCAATTTAGTTTTCTCCTCTATTTATTTTTGTATAGTTTTCTTGCCCCCATCATGTCCTCTTCTACAAAGAATTGTTATCTGTTTCTTAGAGAACACATGCTCATGTCTTTTCATTTTATGATATATGTATAATGTTGGCAGACCATTACATTAGCGTGTTTGCACATGCAACTAGTGTCATTTCTAATATATCGAATGAGGGGCTCGGACCTTGTGCTTCTAGATGCACACCAGGCCATGATGCTTGGAGGCAGTATTATTAGGATCTGGTCTTATACTTTGGAAGGCATATTTCTATCATTTATCCCAAACAATTCTTTGTACCAAAAAGCTTTTATCTGAACACAACAATGGTTGGCACCTCTGATCGTTCAATTCCTCAATACATTCTTACTTAAAATTGATAATCCAATTCCTCAATACATTCTTACTTAAAATTGATAATCAACACTATCTTCAGTAAGGACAATTCCAAGTTTTCCTCTCACATTATTCCACGTTCAACAATCAGTCAACTACATTTGCTCTATCCGAATTACGCAGCATATAGTCTGGTAGGCTTTCCATCATTCTTAGACTGTCAAGGGTACATGTAGAGAATTACTGCATGGCATTTCATAGGGTGACTCAAATTGCTCAAGAAACTGAAAAGACAAATTGCATATTCTTCTTTCTGCTGAAAGCATGTGAGATTCTAAATTTCCTTAGTGATTTTTGTCAGTAATCGTTCTCTCTCATCAGAGACAATTGGTATCTTGACAGCTTCGATATCATTAAACTATCTTATGAGTCCAACGTGTGGCTGGACGTATATCATTCAGTTTTATTATTATTTTATGCCAAAGTTTAGCTTACTTCATTTTTTGGTTTGAACAAGGAAAAAAAATTAAGAAAGGGAATTTCTGAGTCCACATCTGAATTAAAGTTATTTTTAAGTCAATGTTGTGAATTGGACAAGAACTTGAAGAGCATCAACTTGTCAATGTAAGAGATTGTTAGTTGCATCAAGAAAGAATAAAGATTATCATGCGTAACAAAATTAGAGAAGCTATACAGACGAAATCTTTGGATTTCCTTTTCAAGTATATTCTCACGTACAGGTATAAGCCACATCTTTTTCCTAACGTTACAAAATTTTTTGATCCCATCATGAATCTACTGCTTAGTGGTTGAGAATGTTGAGGAGGAAAACTCTTATTTTGATCAACTGCCTGAAAAGGAATTCAAGCTCCTCTTCAAGAATTTGAATGCTTGAGTCCATCTCTTTTAAGTGATTCACAAGCTCCTCAGCCTGTGCACCCTTTTCTTGGCTGAGATGCGAGAAGGAATCCAGCTTCTTGAATTCATTCCCATATGTTTCTTCACCTTGATGTGATACTTTCTTGGGAGATACCAGCTTTGATACCAATGACCAGTTACTCTTCCTTTCTTGCACCTTAGTCCCCATCACACAGGACAACAAAGACACGAACGCAGAAAAGGTAACTGATTCTGCGTCTTTTAACATGTGAAAGGGAGCCGTTGATTCGTTATCCCTCTCCAAGGATAAGGCATTGCCTTTACTTCTCGAACTCCTCAAATTTTTCAAAGACTTTTGGATAATTTTCTTTGACTTCCTTCTGGAGGTAAGGTAACTGTGGATGCCATTGACAGCCTTTCTTCTTACTGCTGACAGAAGCTCTCGTACTTCTTGCTTTGTGATTGAGATTAGATCCTTAACTGTACTGCAAGCATCCAAAAGTCTAATATACTCATCCAATATTTGCTCAACATATTTCTCTCCACATTCCTGCAAAATGATTTGTTGATTGTGAGGCAACAGAAGCAAATCTTCATACAAATTTTTAAGGTCGTTTATTCTGCCATTCATTGATGACAACGATGAAGAGGTAACCTCTGAAGCTCTTGTTCTGGACAAGTTTTCATCAAACTGAGATATTGCAGGATGTGATCCAGAAGGCAAGCTAAGAGAACGGCCATGGTGAAGTGCCATTGCTTTTTCTTGGTGAAGATAGTCTATTTTGAATTGAAATGCTAACCGAATGAAGAAAGTTGTGATATCTTCTAAACATGCATTTGCTCAATATATATAGTCTGTAGGGGTGAAGAGGACAGAAGGAATCCACATTATGTGCTCAACGTGGAGTTGGGTGATATTGATCTGGACAAACTATGATTCTGGCGATGTCTATGCAATGTTTCCCAATGTCACAACCAAGATAAATTGTATATTTTCAAAATTTTGTGGGATTATCCTCATTATTAGTTCTTGCACATGTACTGTTTGCAGTGTGTCTGTTCTAAGAAGAAATGAGACACCATAATTCTATTTTTCATGACTTCTACATGAGGAGTGCTGTGTTATTTCTATTGTTCAAGAATCTCCCCCATGGGATGGATGCAGAAAAGACAAATTGCACATTCTTCTCTCTGCTGATAGCATGTGATTTTCAAGATTTTCGTTTAAATCTCCTTAACAATATGGTTAGCAATTGTTCCCTCATCAGAGACAATTGGATTCTTGACGCTTCGATATCATTAAACTTGTGGCCTGAGTTATCATATCCTACTGAGAATTGAAAATTTACTTTCAAAGCAAATCATTCCTTTTCTGAAATACAGGAAAGTGGAAAGGGGTAGTTTTTCTTGAACACTGAAAGATTAAACAGGGAAACTTTAAATGTGGTTCACTTCTGGTAACTTGTTGCTTGGTTATTACAGGAAAACATTTTAGTAAGTTATTTTACTGTCTTACTGAGAGTATTTTAGTGTTGTGAATTGGACAAAAGCTTGAAGATCATCCATATGTCAACATAAGAGTTGTTAGTTGGATCATGAATGAATGAAAAACATCAGGAAATTGGACAAGAACAAGCCATATAGAAGAAAGATTTGGAGTTTGCTTTCAATTTAGTGATGATCAAAGAAATGTACAAGTATCTGTTTCCTAACATCCAAAATTTTTGATCCCATGAAGATTCTTCTGCCTAGTGGTTGAGAATGTTGAGTAGGAAAACTCTGGTTTTGATTAACTGCCTGAACAAGAACTCTAGCTCCTCCTCAAGAATTTGCATGCTTGAGTCCATCTCTTTTAAGTGATTCATAAGCTCCCCAACCTGTGCATCATCTTTTTGGCTCTGCTGCAAGAGAGAATCCACCTTTTGCAACTCATGGAGATCTGTTACTTCACCATGATATGATGCTTTCTTGTGGTGAATCAGTTTTGATAGAATTGAGCTACCACTCTGCATTGCTTGTACCTTATTCCCCATCACATATGACAACAGGGATTCAAGCATTGCAATAGTAACTGATTCCGACTCTTTTGACATATGTACGAGAGTCATTGTTTCATGTTCTTTCTCTAGCAAAAGGGCATTGTGTTTACTTCTGAAACTCCTTAATTCCTTCAAACATTTTTGGACCATTCTCTTTGACTTCCTTCTGGAGGTTTGATATTTGTGGATTCCATCCACATCCTTTCTCCTTAGAGCAGAAAGCAGCTCTTGTACATCATGCTTCGTGTGTGAGAAGAGATCTTTAGCTGTGCTGCAAGCATCCAAGAGCCTAATGTAACCATCCAATACTTGGTCAACCCATTTCTCCTCACAATCTTGTGAAACAATCTGTTGAATGTGAGGCAACATAAGTAAGTCATCAATGCTGCAATATAAGTTCTTAAGGCCCTTTAGTCTCTTCTCCATTGATAATAATGAAGAAGAAGTGGGCTCAGAAGCTTTTACTGTGCCCAAGTTTTCGTCAAATTGGGACGTGGCAGGATGTGCTTTAGAAGGTAAGCTAAGAGAACGGCCATGGTGATGGGTTTTGGATATCAAATTTGAAAATGCCATTTTGTTTTCTTCTTTTCTTGTTCAGAAGGGGCTTGGAATTGGAGTACTATGTGAATCAAGAAAGTTGTGACAGTCCATACAATGAATTTGGCCACAATATATATATGAGCAAAAAGGAATCACAGGAAACATATTTCTGCTCACCATGAGGGGTATTGTGAGTTTGATCTGGATTCACAATAATTCCGGCGATGTCCATGCAATGTTTCCCACCAGTAGGACCAACATTTCATATTATTAGTCCCTGCACGAGTTCCATTTTCCAAGTTGTTCGAATGGTTATGAAGAAAACTAAAGGATGGTAATATCACAAGGTGACTCCAATGGTTCAACAAACAGAAAAGACAACGCATGTGAGATTCAAGATTATTCTTTAAATCTCTTTAATGATTTGGTTAGTAATTGTTCTCCCCTCAGAGACAAATGGAATCTTGAAAACTTTGATATCAATAACTTAAACAAGGCCCTCGTGTGGCTTGAATTATTATATTTTTCTGTTTGTATTTTTTCCTTTCAAGTGAACCAATCATGTCCGGTAATATAGGAAAGGGAACGAGGTGAATTTTTCTTTTACATAAACTAACTTGAAGCGACAAAAGGCAAACTTGTTGAAAACTTTTAAATTATCAACTATGCAGAATAGAAGAAATTGTGCAATTCCTTCTGCAGCCTGTTGCATGTGGCTGGGCGGATCATGCCATTTTAAAAAAAAATTATGCCTAAATATAGCTAACAGATGGTAGACAGTTCCTAAATCAAGTGTGTTGTGGTTCTCTTTTGGCAATATTGATCCGTATGACAATTAATAGGACAAGGGGAAAAGGAGACTGCTGCTGAAAATTTTAAGCCAAAGTTCGAATTTCAGTTATTTTACTGTTTTATGGAGAGTATTTCAGTATTGTGGGCTGGACCAAAGCTTGAAGAGCATTAATTGATGAATGTGAAAGTTGTTAGTTGCATAATGAATGAATGAAAAGCATCAGGAAATTGGGCAAGAAATGTAGAAGAAATCTTTGTAGTTTCTTTTCAAGTAGATGATCAAGGAAATGTACAAGTATATTCTCATATACAAGTATACACTACATCTTTTTTCCTAAGATACAAAAATTTGTATTCCTCCATGAATCTAATGCCTTATTGTTGAGAATGTTGAGGAGGAAAACTCTGGTTTTTATCAACTGCCTGAATAAGCATTCTAGCTCTTCTTCTAGAGTTTGAATGTTCGAGTCCATTTTTTTTAAGTGATTCATAAGCTCCTCAACCTGCGTATCATCTTGTTGGCTCAGTTGCAAGAAAGAATCCACCTTTCTGAACTCATTGAGATCTGTCCATTCACCTTGGTTCGATGCTTTCTTGGAGTAAATCAGCTTTGATAGAATTGAGATACCACTCTGCCTTGCTTGTTCCTTGTTCCCAATCACATATGACAACAAGGATTCAAGCATAGTGATGGCAATTGATTCTGATTCTTCTAACATATTCACCAGAGCCATTGTTTCATTGTCTTTCTCCAAGGATACAACATTGTGACTTCTGAAACTCCTCAAATCTTTCAAAGACTTTTGGATCATCTTCTTTGACTTCCTTCTGGATGTCTGATAGCTGTGGATGCCCTGCCCATCCTTTCTCCTTAGAGCAGAGAGTAGCTCTTCGACATCGTTCTTCACTTGTGAGAAAAGATCTTTAGCTGTGCCGCAGGCATCCAAGAGCCTAATGCAGCCATCCAATACTTGGTCCACCCATTTCTCCTCAGAGTCTTGTGAAATTATCTGTTGAAGGTGAGGCAACATAAGCAAATCATCAATGTTGCAATATAAGTTTCTAAGGCCATTTAATCTGATTTCCATTGATGACAATGAAGAAGAGGTGTGATCAGAAGATTTCGTTCTGGCTAAGTTTTCATTGAACTGAGACATGGCAGGATGTAATTTAGAAGGTAAGCTAAGAGAGCGGCCACGGTGAAGGGCTTTGGATCTCAAGGGTGAGAATGCCATTCTTTGTTGATATGAAGCTTAAAATTGCAATGCCAAATGAAGCAAACAAGAAAATGTTGATGTCTCATATCTCTCACATTTCTCAGTTTATATATAAAGGTGAAAGGGGACAAAAGGAATCATAATTCAATTCAGAATGAGGAGTGATGTGATCTTGATCTGAATCCACTACTATTCTGGCGGTGTTTGTGCATTGTTTCCCATCTTTAGGACCAAGGATGTTAACACGAGTGCCATTGCTATTCTGCCTTCACCTTAGAATTAAACTACAGCACCATTTGTTATATTTTTTAACACAATTTGTCCTTGCGATGGATCAGCCCTCATCCCTTGAGATGCAAACAAAATCACAGGTGAGTTGGCGTTGTTACGAACTTTGAGGCAGGTTGGGTTTCCATCGCTCTCCTGTTCTGAATCTTGTGCAGGTATAATAGAAAATTGTAAAATGTTCCACGCAGATAAGGCTCGCTATGGTTCTCTTTAATGATTTGGTCAGTGACTACCCTCTTCTAACAGACAATTAGCATCTTGACAACTCTGATATCATTAAACTATGCAAGGCCCTCGTGCGGCCTCAATGGTTGTATTTCCCTGAAAATTCGAGGAAATACACACACACACGCATAGAGCTCTGTGTTATGTTCATCACTAATTTCTTTCCCCCGAGACAATATACATGCTTTCTTTATTTCTTTTTAATAGTTTTCTGTTTCTCTGAAAGCATGCATGACTATTGCAATAGAAATTGACACGGTTGAGAAAAATGAATCTTTTATTAAACATGTGTTGTATGATACATTTATGATTGAGAAAGAAAGACTAACTTCTCACTCAGAATTTACAAACACTGGAAAGATTGTGAAGAATGAATTTATCCATGATTGAGGATGATCCATTCTTATGATCCCCTCCCACCTTTTTGCCTCCTTTCTTCCAGTCCAGCAGCCTCCTTCAACATGTCAGCAGCATCCTGGTGCATGTCAAGTTTGGCCAGCGCAACTGACTGCATGTAGAACGCTGTAGGCCAATCTGGATACACAATTTGTGCTTGCATTGCATCTCGAAGGGCAGCATTAGCTTGATCACACATGAGATAACACAGACTACGCCGGGCATAAACAGTTGGAGAAACCATGGTTCCAACGTCTATAAACTGCATGAGTAGAAAAAAGGAAATCGATGCTAAAACAAGAATCAAGTTTATTTAAGTTGGTGGTGTATTCCATAAGATCATTTTCACTAGATTTATTACTCAGTTCAACAATAAAACAGCACATGCGTTTTATGTATAAACTTGAGTGCCAGAGAGTTTTTTTCAGTCACAATTTTGGGAAACCAACCTGAGAATAACAATCCATAGCAACCTTAAAGTCCTTGTCACGAAATGCATAATCCCCACGCTTCCTAGCATCCAACATATCTTTCATCTGCTGTGTCCATTCTTGGAATGACAACTGGAAGGGAAAAGAAAAATGCCCTCCAAAAATTATTCAAAGTTCAACAAAAGCATGCATCCACGTGCGGTAATAAAATTACCTCATTTGTTCCTTCATCATCTCGGTAGTGTGTTGTAACCAAAATTTGGTGTATTGCTGTGAGATCCATTCGAGAGCATGCCTCACCCATTGGTGAAAGCGGGCGTTGTGGTGTTGGGGGAGCTTCTTCATGCTTAGAAATTCCAAGCATGACACAAGAGGGCACCTGAAACACAAAATCATGGTACTTAGATCATAATTGCACCACTTCCTCCAGATCTATGCAAGATAACTTAGGCATCTCAACAAGAAGAAAAACAGGAGTACAGAGTCATGGAAATGCAATTTTCTTCATTAAGGTACCACAAAGTCTTGTGTCACACATGAGCCAAGTTTTTTACTGCATGACTTAAATGTGCTCACTATATGTTGTCTTGAATGTATTTAGAAGCACACACATCCCTCCAAGTTCAAGAATTATTTAAAAATAAAATAAAAGAACCAACGTTCAATCTGATATAAGACTGTAGTTTCAGATACTTACATCTGATTTTGGCTGTAATGGAGAAAGAGTAGTGACAAGATCCTTTATATTAGGCCTCTCCATAGGTTCAGACTGCAAACATTGAGATGCAAGACCAACTACTACTGTTGCTTCTTCAGTGGAGAACTTTCCCTCTAAATGAGAATCCATCAAAAGGATAATGTTTTTACCACGAATCATATCAAGTGCCTGGACATGAGCAAAGCAAAACAAACTGATGCAACGTCATAAATAGAAGCATTTAAGCATCATAAATAAGATCAACCATATATTTGGACAACTTCCATAGATATCAGAAAAATTGATCCCAGGGAACATGGAGTTCCGAGACTTCCAGAGTCTTTCTTTCTTTTGCTGGAGGCCACCAAAATCTTCTCTAATTAAAAATATTCATAATTACTCTATAAAGTCATCATTTCGTAGGGTAGATAATAGGTAAGAGCAATGCAACAAATCCACCTGCACAACTCCATTCCTGAAAACCCCTGCCATTCCTTGGTGGCTTTCCAAAGGGGGAGTTAATAACCCTAATTTGCACTACAAGATACACAGCACGCACTCTGACAGCACGAGCAAATAGGAAAGGCCAACGTAGCGCAGAGCTTATTGGCATCATTAGTGCATGTATGTGGCAGCATGAATTTGATGAGACATAGACTACAACAATGTACAGGTCCAATTATGGAAGAAGGTGAACCAGATAAAGAAATTACAAATATCCAGTACAAGCACCCAAAGTAAGATAATAAAACAAAAGCAACTCACATGACTTGGAGGTATATGTTTTCCACTCAGCAGATCCAAAAGCACAGTGCCGAAGCTGTATATGACACTTTCCTGGGTTACTCTTCCTACAATATGCATATTCAGAAAATCAAGTAAAAATATTTGAGTCACCTAACAAAATCAGTCAAATTACTCTTAGTAAAACGTCAATTTTCACAGCACCGGTTTTAAGGGAGGTAGATCAAAGTGAAAACATGATGTCCAGGGCTCTCATTCAAGCATCCTACCATAATTGCTGACTATTATTCATCTTTGGAGAAATACATCATGTAAAACTAGTCAAGTGCATGCAGATGCTAATTTTCAGTCCTTGCCTTTTAATAATCATGTTCTCCCTTTTAAGAAATTTGAATGCATCGTAAAGTCAAACTGGAAAGTGTCAACTTAAATTAGCAAACCAGACGAACTACCTTCTGAACACTTAACAATAATCAACAATGCACTGTGCATACTTTTGACTAAGCATAAGTTCCCACATGCAAAACAAAGCATTTCCCCTTGCACACGAAATAAAAATGATAGCTAGGGAAGACAACCATTTTTCAAGTATTCGGGTGGAGTGTAGGCAAGATTTGTGCTATAACTCTTCCCATCCCGACTATTTTTCATCAAGCCAAAGCATGAAAGCCGAGGATCACCGTCCTGCAAAGACCAGTCAAGTTTGATATTTCAACGTCCAAGAACAATATATTGGATGCTAATGCATGCCAAATAGAAGGCGGCCCATACTCCTTGTAATAAGAAGGCAGATTTATAACATTACCTCATCAAAGAGAACCCTGTAGGCATTGAGGTCATGATACAGCGGGCGGCCTTCATTGCTACAATATTCTAAGGCTTCTGCTATATAAAGCGCTACTCTCAAGCGCATGGCCCATTCAATGGTCTGTCTTTCCCCTATCAAAATGGATGGCTTGTGAATGCTTTTCATCACATATTGACTCGCATGAAAACAAATAAACAAAGAACAGGCACAAATATGTTTATGCCCTCATCTCTTGATCTCCAAATTATTACCTTTACTGATATTATATTCTAAATTAACTCGTTTTGCTGATAGCAGGGACATCGTCAATTTTGATAACTGATAGAAAGATTCCGCAGAATCACACACATGTCCATAATTTCGCCAGAAATTGAAAGAAGTGATACAACTCATTAACGAGTATAAAATTGCAGTAGTGGAATCAGAAAGCAATAATTTCAAGAAATGCGTTGAAAGACAAAATACATACAGTGAAATAAATGCTTAGCAAGAGTATCATTAGGCATGTATTCTGCAACCAACAACCTCTCATCACCATCACAGCAATACCCTATTAAATTTGCCAGCTTTCGGTGCCTCAACTTTCCTACTCCCCATGCCTCTTCCTACAACAATAAAAACAAATAAACATCAGATAAATGATGTATTTCATCATCCTACCAGAATCAGAGCCTCCATGATATTACCCATCACATTATAAATACAAAACCATATAGAATTGTCTCTATAATATTAGTAAAATACCGCAAACTGTTTTGGGTCCGGCCAAGCCAACTTAGGGAACTTCTTGACGGCGATCCACCGGCGGTTTTGCAGGCGTCCTTTGTATACAACATTAGGGGCTTTTTCACCGCTTTCTGAGACTATAAAATCTGGGCTGAAGTTATTTGTAGCAGTTTTGAGGTCCGCATAGGAAAACTCAGAAAAGGATGGCACCCCAGAGGAAGCTAGTCCCGTGTCTGCCCCGCCGCCAGCTGAGGCAGCAGGGACAGCTGGGGGCGGCGGTCCGCCGCTTAAAAGTGGAGCCGGGCAGTGGTTTTTGGACTTTTCCTTTTCAGGGTGCGTCTCGATTGGTGGAAATTTTGACACACAGCAGCCCATGACTCTCTGCAACTGTTCAAATACCTCCCTCTCACTCACTCGCTCACTTTCAAGTTTCAAGATTTTTACTTGGTGAACACGAGAAAAGCATTAATAGAGAGAAACAAACAGTTTTAAGGATATTGCAACAGTAAAAATGAGGGGGGAAAAAAAGAAAGAAAAAAATGGGATCTTTTTTTCTCTGTTTCTTCGTCCAATCAAGCTGAATCAGTTGATCTTTTCTTCTCTCTCATCAATCTTTGTTACGTGCAGTCACAAGATTTTATGGCAGTGGTTGATGGATTACTAATTACTATGTTGTGGTACCTTAAATTTTGAACAGTTAGGAGGGACCAGCCCACCCTCTGTGTTATATATAACTTCTTAACTTGTAAGGAAGGATGATTTAGAGTATTAAACCAATGATTTGATGCGGTTAATTAATGGTTTCTTGGATTCTTAATCATGTTAATTAGTGGTAAAATGGACATGAAGAAAGGCATCTCAATGCTTTATCAGACTCTTATCGCAATCAACACGTGGCAGACTTTGGAAGGGTTGGAGGGGATGGATGTTAGGGCTGGAAGAGAGAGAAGGAAAGAAATGCCCCTTTGTTGTCGTCTTTTTAAGGTCAAATGTGAAACCTATGTAATTGGGAATAATTTTTAATTCGAGTTTTACTTATATTGGCATTTATATGTTTAAATTATTCATAAGTTGCGTGTTTAATTTGTATTAGATTAATTACTATCTAATAATAAATAATGTCATTGGTAGATTTTGAGGGGGAAAAAATGGATGATTTTTTCCGATTCCTTGAGTGTCGAAACAAAGGGGCTATTTGGTTTTATCTAAAGATATTTTTATTTTTTGATTAAAAAATAGTGAAAAATTAATTATAAATGTATTTTTAAAAATAAAATATTGTTTGGAGATTGTGTTTAAAATGTAATGATTATGTATGATTGAAAATGAATTGTATTTAAAAAAATGCAGTATTTTTGTATTAAAAATCGTGCAAATGTGAGTAAAAAAAATAAAAAGTGAGAATGGAGAAAGAGCGTAATAGCATGTTTGGAAAAATGTGCTGAAAATAAAAATATTTGTAAAAATATGAGGAAAGTTAACACCTTTCCACTTTTATTTTCAAGAAAAAATGAAAAGAGCCATTGAAAACAAAACCAAATGGGCACTAAGTGCATGTTTGTTTATGTTGTTAAATTCATTCATTTTCAAATATCATCATTTTTACTTATATTTCAACTTATTTTCATCTCAAAACACATTTTTCAATAACCTATATATCTTCTTCCAAGAACACATATATCTACTCTCTCATTTTTAATATTACTATCTATCCCCACCTATAACTTATTAAACTATATCATTATTATTTTTCTAGCATACTATCGAAATATAAATTCATGTTCAACTCTTTTTCTTTAACTAATTTCTCAAATTTGACAAGTGGCTTGTAGCCCACTGGCATAAGTCTCCCACATAATGTGGGAGGTCAGGAGTTCGAACCCAAACGGGCTCCTAATGTGTGCGTGTGTATAAATAAAAAAAAAAAACTAATTTCTCAAATTTTAAAAATATTGAAAACGAAAACATAACCAAACATACTCTAATTTGTTGTTGTTATCTTTTGCTATTCCTTGTCAAATCGCTAATAGATAAAACATCAGTATTTTAATGTGCATTATTATACGCTTAATTATGTACATATATATTTGTATTCAAGTGGCGTTTTATTAATTGATCAAATCATAACGGACTAAAAATAAATTAATATTCTACCAATTGGCTGTTGTCACACCTAGTTTAATACCACTTGGGGTGCACCAAGAAAGTCTATATGAAAAGGACATTTTGAAATTTAAAAAAAAAAAAAAGATAGAAAATATTGGATACCCATAGCCTGTTAGTTTATGATTGTGGAATGGGATTATTGCGAATATATGCTTGCATTTGGTGATTATATTAATTAATGGAAATCGAATGGAGGCATATATTCTGAAGAAATTACTTTATTACAAGCTTTTGTAGCTTAATATAGAAGCTTTAAGGATGACCACCCACTACAATAGTCAATATACCTCGTAGTATTAGTACTGTTTTCCCGTTTAGGCTCAACATGATTCATTTTTCTTGTCAAATTTCTGACAGACGACAGTTTCAAGAACTGGTTATAAGGGAATTAAAGTAGTTTAATAATAGTTAACAAGAGAAAAACCAGGTCATTGTCTGGTCGAGTTCACTTGCCTTGTGGACGTCTTCGTCAGCCGTGGCTTGATCATCTGCAGGATGATACCACTAGCTGAAGGAAAATGACGGCAAATCAGAGCAAACAATTTAGTGTACGGCGGCCGATAGAAACAGAGAAAAAGGTGAAAAGAGAGAAAAAATAAACTAGTAAGGCAGTGGCAGCCAAAAATCCATCCAAGATCCAGCCCAGACATTCCACAGGCTGGCTAAAAAGGTAAAGCTATACGATTTTAAAATGGCCCACATGCCTATCATCTTTCAATTCACAACCACCAGGAAATGGAATCATGGCAAGGGACATTGCAGTTGGGAACTTGAATCATTTCCAGGTATCCACTATTATATTTTTGACAAACAACAGTTAAGCTCCATTGTCACATTCCCCCTTTATTCAAGATACATTTGAGTCTCTGAACAAATAGATTTATAACAAAAAACAATTCCTGTACAAATATTTTGGTTAGAAACAAATATTAATTTATGGAGTTTCTTCTATTATACACAACCTAGTTTCTGAGAACTCAAATGAGTTGTGTTGGAAGAAAGCCCTCTGTCACCTGGACTTGCACGGGAGGAACAATAGAATTTAAAAAAAAAAAAAAATTTAAATACAAATGCCCAGAAGATGAAGGCTTCTCCTCGCCGGCTTTTTGGGGTCAAGCTGTGTGTCTCTGCTCAATAATATCAACTCTGCATCGGACTTATAGAACCCTGCCCACTGGATTGCTTCTCCAATCATTGAAGATGATGGGAAAAAATATGTCCAGCACAGCCAGGGAGACATTAACTTGCCAGAATATTTCAATCCAAGAACCATGAGAAATGCTTCATAATTAGTTTGTTTAGGAAATGCCCACACTTATCCCCATTACTCCTGTTTTGGCAGTGCAATGATACGAGTATATGCCTATTAATGCATCAGATGAGAGTGCCACAAGCCACAGATCTCACGGTCCCAGCCAAGCTCCAAAACCCTCAGTTCATTTGGGACCATGCACCTTTAGCTTTCCTCTGTATTAGCTCCTCAGCCAATTAAATGATCAAAATGATGCAAACTAGTATCATGTTCCTCAAGCACACTATTTTCAGTTGTCTTTGATCTGCATGTCTAGGCTTAAGCGACAGTAGCAACCACCTAGTGAGGAATCCAGCATACAGTTCTTTCCCCCACTTCGTGACAAAAGGAGATAGCCAAAGAGTGCACGGAAGGAAAAGAAAGTATCCAATGGACAAGGTCTCCAATCCCCACTCGATTAAAGTCCAATGACTTTCATGATCTTTTATCAGGAGTCACCCATATTTGATGAATGAAATCTGGCACTAAACAAAGAACAATAGTTTTTACCTCAACATTGTCAACATTAAGAAGCTCTTTCTTGCTCCCGGGCGAGATGGTCTTCTTCAATGCGTTGCAGTACCTCCTCATAAACTTTCAGCGAGTTGGCAGTAAACCTCTCCATTGCCTCAAGAACATGTTGCAGGCTTGCCTGGAGGCTTCCCCCTTTACTGGTCTCACTTTGATACACAACATGTCCAGTTAACGGCATACCCTTATCCTCTGAGGAAACCAGCACCATCCTTTTGTCTAATGCCTGAATCTCCCTTTGTATCTTCTGGTCTTCTTTGTCCAGGCTCTTAAGTTTCCTCTCATCCTTGTTTGCAACCATCTTTTGACGCATTTCTGCCTTACCCTGGTCCCATAGCTGAAGTACATTTGAGGCAAAGTCTCGCATGGAATCAATCACTTCCTTTTCAGAAATTCTATCCAAAGATTGCCACCACTGATTACAAACAACAAACACTGGGGGGGCGCCAATCCTACCAGGAGAGAATGGGACAATCCCGTCTGGTGTTTCTTCAGGAACATAGAGGAGACATTTCATAAGCCAGTTATTCAATGCTTGGACATAACCCTTTTGTGCACCAACCCAATAAGAGAACCTCAGAGTCCAATTAATAAGATCATGTTCAAGCTGCCGAGTGGCTTCAAAATAAGCATCACTAGAGTGCCTTTGGAATGCAATGGCATCTAATCGTTTAGCTTCTCCAATTGCTTGACACTGATTATGATGGCACTCAAGCATGGACTTCCACATTCTAGTCAACCTAGAAAAAATTGTTTAGAAAAGAGATGGTCAAGATAATATTAATTTCAACATAATACTGACCATAAAAGAAAAGAGGAAGAAGAAAAGAGAAGTGACAAGTTATCTGAATCCAATATGCTTCCACTTGCTCATAATAGAATAGCTTAAACCTCAAATAATGTAAAAATTCATAAAACTTAAAAAGCCAAAAAATGAAAAAAAGAAAAATTAAAACATGAATAAGGTTTCTCCAAGCCAATTGGAAAAGGCATTTAGTTTCCATCACAACGCATTAGAACCCAGCATCCTACAGGTCACAGCCTATCATAAACCCAAAAACAGACATAACCCTGTTTCATATTCATCAATATCATACTTGGAACCTGCATGGTCTCCAGACAAGTAGTTACAGAATCAGGAGCAAACAGCATCCTTTAAATTTCAAATTCCAACTGCCATCATTTTGCAATTCTAAGCTCACAGAAATTTATATTTCCATACCCTATTGCTCCACTAGCTCTTATCATGATCTTCAGTACCACAAGAGAAACTCACAGGGACCATGGATCTAATTCTGTTCTGAGCTAACAGATAACTGTGTATTCCGGTAGTTTTTATTCTCACTTTTTTGAGAAAAAAGATAAGTAAAGCACTAAGAAATCTGTGAAAAGGTTCACTAAATGGTGCAAATTATCAGGAAATCCAATGCATCGACCCAATAAACAAGAACCAACCTAAGTTAGAAATGACAAATACAATAAGAATATAGAGAAGCAATTGCAAAAATTGTGCCCAAACTTAGGAGCAAAATGGTACAACCTAAGCAGTTTGTGGAAAAAAACCATTATGACTCACGTACCCTTGAATAAATTCATTTAGCTGTGGCCACAATTCCTCATCCCTCAAGCTATTTATCTTGACTGAGATCTTATCAACTACCTGAATAGCAATTCTAATTTTCGTAGACAGACTCCTCACCAAAGTCCTGGTTGCATCAACTTTGTGAGGCTCAGCGCCCTTTTCATCCAAACGCTTCAGTTTTCTAGACTTGCGCTCATGGAGGACTCTCATTTTTTCCTCAACCTGGAAAAGAACACAAAGAAGACATGAAATTTAGTCTTCATCAAACTGACCAGCAAAATAATTAATTTAATTTAACTTGGTCATGAAAACAAAGAAAGATAAACATGCATTATCCCCTCAATATGAGTAACCAAAGTCTATGATAGATAAATAGTTGAAATATTCTACATAAATGAGGCATGAACCCATCCATTGCTAAATCTGAACAGTTATAGAATCCTCATTTCCAGTCACACAATCTGGAGATTGACGCATACACTTGGATCAATAACATCTAACACAGTGAAAACGAGAACCAGAAAATACAATTTAAGGAACTCCACATGTGCTTGAAGGCATATTTATATTGTGCATCATAATTTCAGCTCTAAAACTCACTTAATATGCAACAAGGAAATGGAAGAGTCGAGGAATAAATCCACTACAACACAACATAAGTACAAATTCTAGGTTACTATACTACTTTGTATCATGCAAGGATTACATTTTTTACTCTGAGGGTCATAATAGCTCGTCGTCTAGGGGAAAATTTGGTTGAGAACTTTTTTTTTTTTTTTT
>JACGDI010000938.1:218872-232069 GCA_014898725.1 Jacaranda copaia | reverse complement strand
AGGTACTACGTAACTTAGTGAAAATGATTAAAATTGCACCTAAAAATATTCAAAATTATCCAACATTCCATTGGATTTGCATCTTATTATATAGGTCGGAGCTTAACCAGACTCGACTTCTCTTTTGATTCAAAAATTCAACTCTTAAATGAAGATATATAGTTAAAATTAGAATCATCATCTAAGATAAACATTATTCGAACACCTTAATAAATAAATAAATAAATATTCATATCATTAGTCATTTTGAGGCCAAGTTAAGATAAAATATTTTTCATTAAAGTACAACTTATAAAGAAAGATTGACTCTCGACTATATTCACATTGACACTCGACCATTCTATTCGTAAAAGTTGGCATTTAAATTTAACATTTACCTAATCCATCGACAGATCTGCTGACCAGTGGATCAATGAATTTACAGACGTTATGTTTTCTAACATCTAATAAGATCAAATATGTTTTAATACGAGATTTTCATAGTATAGCATAATAGACTATAATTATCTTTATCTATCACTTGGTTGTCATTGCTCTAATGGAATTATTACATCTGAAATTTTATTGATCCTATAATTTATTTCATATGTAATTTTTTTAAATTATTAAAAAACGAACATTAAAATTACGTGATGAACACGTTTCCTAAATATATCCAATACATTTATGTAAATGTGTATTAGTAAATAGTGGCCCCATTATTTGATTGGGCCTATAATTAATAGGCATTTAATTAATTTGATTTTCCTTTCATTTCTTTACCTTTTTCCATTGTTCTTTTCTTCCCATTAAGCATCAACACCCGGAAACCCAACCTTGTGAGATTGCAACGGGCCAACCAAAAGACAAAAGCGACTTAGGCAACAACATCAGGGTGGTGGTGGTGGTGGACTAGCGCTAGCACTACCGTGCCGTCGCGATGCTACTAATGGGGCTGGACCACCGAAAACCAAACTTGCTATTCAAACAAAGGAATCAGAATCACACCATTCAATTCCAATTCCAAAAATCCAGTTCTTGCCTCCAAAATTGTGCAATATATATTTTCAATAATTTTTTATTTTTTTTAGAAAATCAATAGAATATATTTTTCTTGAGATAATATTACAAATGATAGAGAATATCATTTACAACTAGTCTACATATTCAATTATCTAATCAAAAAAATGAAAGTACAAACTCAACAAGATCACAATCAATAGATACATATAGATACACACCAAGGTCTCCAACATAATAAGGGAGACTTTGTGCCACTGAACTATAAGTCACTCAGCCAATAAATTTTCATTTGAGAATAGAGATTGTCTTAAATTATTTGTAACATCAATCCATATATGAGAAAAATCTTGATTTATGTTATACTAATAAATAATCAAGCCCAAGAAAGTTAAGGTAATAATAGAAATTATTTAAAAAAAAACAAAACAAAATTACTCAATTATTATTTCACTGAATTATGGCTCCATCGCCATAAAAAGTTGATGAAATAATTATATTTTACTTTTGGTCAAGAATCAAAATCATGCAATTATTGAAATTTGACTAAAGCTAAAATAATTAGAAAGTGAAAAATGCATTGGACAGTACTACTAATACCTTCAATCAACGAATGATGAGTGTATCTTGTCAATTTTAGGTGAGAAATGGGTACCCACCAGGCCCTACAACGACCACTCATCCACAGATGAAAATTAATCTTGCTGGTATAATTTGGGTAGTGTTTGGATATATTTTTTATTTGATTTTATTATACGTTTGTTATGGGCTTATTTGTTTATAAACTTTCAATTCATTTTTTAATTCTCAAAATTTAAATAAATAAATATTACGTATTCTTCAGTTCTATTCTCAAAATACAAAATTTATTCTCAAAAAATTCATAATATTCCCAACTTCATACCATTTCTCAAGGCACAACACATTCTTTTATTATTACAAATATATGCACATATTACCACTCATACAATCTATATATACACATATATAAATAATTTTAAAATATTCATTTTACCCCACAAATCCAACAAAAAAGTTATTGATATAACATCTTACTTCTCCCAAAACACAAATAAACAAACCATTTTTTCCTAATTCATTTTCTACCTACCACTTAAAATATAAACAAACAACCATTATATTCCTCAAACCCACTTCTCAAAATCTGTTCTCCCCAAAATTTTTGGGTGCATGTACCAATTCGCATCCAAGCAAAGTCTATGTATTTTGGGATAATGAATTATTAGAGAATGTTAAAGTTATTTTTTTGTATATTTGTTTATATTTCGAAGGAGACATTTTTTACTATAACAGTCAAATCAATACTTTTTTATTTAATTTTTTAGGATAAAAATTAAATGGAGTAATTTTTTAATATTAAAATAATAATAAAATATATAATATATGTATGTATATATCGAAGAATGTACATTTAAAAAAAATAAAAATATATTTAATTATATTTCTCAAAATAATATTGTTATGAAGAAACATAACCAAACAAAGCCTTGATAATTTTGCGAAATGTAAATTCTGTAATAAGTTAAGATTTCATTATTAAAGAGCAGAATTAGTTGTTGCGATGCTATTCCTTTTGTAGCGTCTGAAAGTCCAAATAAAAGATATCAAGTACGGCACGTCGGATTGATTATGACTGCGGATGGTAATAGGTAGGTAAGACACAAGGGAACGGTATGTAATAAAATCTGGAAAGAGAAACAAAGGACCATTCGCCATTAGGATTCCGAAATTTGATGGAGAAAAAGGAAACGTATCAACAAATAAAGTATAAAGTATTACTATTTATAGTGAGATTTTCTTTTTGATATTTTTTTTTAATAATTTTTGTAACTGAGACGACCAAATATAAATTACACTAACAATAAAATAATCAATCAGCATAATTATTAATTATTAATAAAGACCAACTAACAATAGCCAATTGCCATATGCTATCTAACTATACCATTAGCCACACTTTTACCATCAATAACTAGATATCTTGGCCAGTGACTTATAGTTCAAGTGGCATTCATTTCTCGTATTAAGTGGAATATCTTGTATTCGACCCGTTATGAGCGCATTGTACATTTTATGTGTTTTATGTGTCGTTTATACTTTAATTATTTAATTTAAAAATATGAATATATTGCTTTGTTGAAAATAATTTATACTTTGATTATTTGATTTGAAAATAGGAATATATTGTTTTGTTGAAAAACTAACATTTTGTTATTTGTAATGCTCTCTTTAAAAAAATTAAAATCTTGAAATAAAATGAAAAAAGTAGATTAGAATAGGAATTGCTTTTTCAAATGAAATGACGATTGTTAAAAAATAAATTTTAAGTATAATTTAACCCCAAAAACTAGCTCAAAAGATAAGAATTGCATATATAGAACACTAACAACATTGATATATATATATATATATATAAACATATAAAAACTCTCTCTATGGGAAATTATGAGGGCAGAAACGGCATTTTAAATTATGAAAAAGTCCAGAAGGAAACGTGGGTGGGAATTTTCACCGTCCAGCCATTGGCCTGCGGATTTGGATGCATTGACCACAGCTTAATTCGCCCGACGAGCGAAAAGAGAAACGTGTTTTGTTAAAAGCTTTACTTGTAAATTTCGCTGCTGACGACGAAAGACTTACAGCGACTTTTCTACAAATGGCTCTATCTCACGCACTTAGTGGTCAATTTAGGAGGCTATCGTTCTACGAGGATCTTTCGGTATTACGTTGCGTAAAATCCACACGATTTTTCCTCACTATTCATTCATGTGAGGTCCGAAAAATATGAACCATATCGAATATGATGTAAAAGGAATAAATCGCAGACAAAAAGTGATAAGGACTTTTTGGAGACGCGAAGAATATCATAAAGGTCTTGTTTGCTTAGGTTGATTAGATGTGAAGCATATTTAATTAATTTTTTTTAATATTTATTTTAGTTAATAAAAATTCTTGATAAATTTTAGATCAATATTATTTATTGTTGTTTTTGAAAAATGAATCAAGGAGAGTAATGTTTGATTAGGTTTGATAAAAATTACAAAAATTTAATAAAGCCTATTTTTTTATCTTATTTTCAATTAAATTATGTTTCTAAAAATGGGAAACAATGAAGAAATTGTGACAAAATTATTAAAAAGTATAAAGGATACGATAGTAAATTTATATATTATATTTTAATTTATTTGTATATTAATTATACCAATCAAATATAAAATTAAAATATTCTCTCCTAATAAACTTAAAATGCATTTATTTATTTATATATTATTTCTAATCATATTACTCCAAGCAAACAAACCCTAAACATGGGTATGACCGAGAATATAGTATGAGTCGGGATTGTTGACTAATTGTAATAAAGGATTTAGAACTTTTGACTTTGAATTTGATGGAGCCAAACACAGTTTAAAGTTCTAGATGTTGTTTTATTAGGCTGTACGGCCTAGCTAGTTAATTATATTACGCATGCATAATTAATATATATTATAGTTTGCAGTGTCAAGGGTAAGGACTTTCAACAAATTAAATTATTTGTAATAACAAAATATGCTTATTATAAAAGCAAAATAATATCTACTTCGTTATACTACTTCTATTGTTATTTATTTCTTAAACACAAGAGCAACAATAGCAATTAATAATAATTCGTCGAGTTTAATTGCTCCAGCTGTGATTTTAGCGGGGCGATGTGGTAATCAAAATAACCTCGATTACATTAATCATAATTTTAAATCTGGAGTGGATTTTAGACCGTGGAGTACTCAAATTAAATTGGGAACAATTTTTTTTTTTAATTAGACTAGAAAAAATAATTAATAATAATACTTTCAAGTGAAATATGATTAATTTCCATAATTATTCATAGCAAAAAGTTGGTATATAATTAAGTAGAGGTATTTTGAGATCATGTGCTCATGAGTACAAAATAATGATGAATACAACTACGAAATGTAGATTCTCACTCCAATATATTATTATCATACATGTATATGTTAGTTTTATGATAGCTGTTTACTATGTAGATGATGTTTGGCTAAATTTATTTAAAATATTTCATAAATTTTTGAATTTAATAAAATATTTTTAGAGTTTATAAAATATTAGGTAATATTTATTTACAAATTATGTGTTTTGGATTATATATTTTGGGAGAATGAGTTTTGGTAGTGGGGTTGGAGAATGTGAAATTTGTATTGAAAAATATGATGTATGTTTGTTTATGATTTGAGAATAGTAAAAAAATTATTTTGAAAAAATTTAATATGTTTGTTTATGTTTTGGGAAGAGACAAATTTTACTGTAGCAATCAAATCAATGCATTTTTGTTATTTTGGGATGAGATAAATTCTATTATAGCAGTTAAATCAATGTCTTTTTATTGAATTTTGAGGGTGTAAATGAATTTTAATAGTATTTTTTATTATGATATAATAATTAAATATCCTGGTGTGTAAATATATGTATATATGATAACAATGATTGTGATGTAAAGAATCTGGGGTTTTTGGTCATTTATTAGTTAAATTACAAGGATAATCTGGTAATTTTAGGAACCATTTTGGGAGAAAATGAAGGCATATGTTTGGTTACATTCTCCCAAAATAAAGTTATTTTGGGAGCATATAACCAAACATAGCCGTAAATTTTATTTTTAAAATAAATTATTAAAATATTTGGATCAAATAAGATCTTGATAATGGTAAGTTTATAATTAAAATGATTAAAAATGAAAAAGTTTGTTAAAAATTTAGAAATAAATTGAGATTTCATTATTTTTTTAAAAAGAATTTTTAAGATTATAACATCTTATTTTTTGATTTGTAGACTTTTTTCTACCTAACATTTTTTTATCATTTTATCAACTCTTGAATCTCTTATAAAATATTTTAACAAGCTTGTAAATTTACCTAAACGCCCTCCTAATTCACCTAAACAAAGAGTTATTTGAGCTGTTAGAAACTTTGAGCAAGAAAGTCGATCTCCTTCGGGAAAATTGTGGCATTAGAATGTTACCTAGAACAAGTTGCAAAGTCCCTAAGTGCTAACCGTTCAAGAGTGGTTAAACGTAAAGCGATAATTAGATATATATACATAGAATAATTGTGACAAATATATATAAATATATGTGCCCCACTGGATTCTTGATTGGTAGGTCGTCTGCAAAGAATTAAAGGAGATGATTTAATTCTTGTTTCTTAATTAATCTCCAATTCTTTAGGGAATGTTTGGTTATGTTTTCACAAAACAAATTGTTTTGGGGAAACATAATCAAACATATTCTTATTTTTTCAACAAAATGTAAAAAGAAGTTTCTCAAAATACCCTTTACTATCATTTATTATTAAAATAATAAAAAATCATTCAATTTTATTTCACTCCAAAAATCTAACAAAAAAGCATTCGTAATGTTTGTTTACAAATTATGTGTTTTGGGTTATATATTTTGGAAGAATTAAGTTTTGGGAGTGGGTTGGAGAATGTTAAATTTGTATTGGGGAATGTGATGTATATTTGTTTATGATTTGCGAATAGTAAGAATTATTTTGGAAAAATTTGGGATGTTTGTTTATATTTTGGGAGGAGATAAATTCTACTGTACAAGTGAAATCAATGCCTTTTTATTGAATTTTGAGGATGTAAATAGATTTTAATAGTATTTTTTATTATAATATAGTAATAAAATATTGTAATATATAACTATATGTAGACGTGATTGGTAATGATTGTGATATAAAGAATATAAAATTTTTGGTCATTTGCCGGCTCGATTGCAAGGACAATTTGGCAATTTTAAGAACTCATTTTGGGAGAAAAGGAAGGCACATGCTTGATTATATTCTTCCAAAACAACATTATTTTGGAAAAATGTAACCAAACATAATCATTGATTTGATTGTTAAAGTAAAAAATATCTCTTTCCAAAACACTAACAAACATATTAAAATTCTCCAAAATCAATTTTTAACTATTCTCCAAAATACAGCCAAATATTAATTATATTTTCCAACACAACTTTCAGATTTTCCAACAATCCCTTCTTCCAAAACACATAATAAAATCATACAAAAAACATAACCGAACGTTCCCTTAATTTCTCCCAAGTCCCAACTTTTGATTCGTATAAAAAGATAATTTAAAAGTTTTAAAAAATGAAAACTTCTAAACTTTATTTAGTTTGCATACAAAATTTAGACTTACTGTAATGGTATAAAGAATCTGAACTTTATTAATGTTATTCTATTATTGATCAGTTTCAGATTGCATTTCAATTACCAGAAAAAGTTAAAATATTTCCATCACATGAGATCTGCCCAGTTCGCCTGTGCTTTCTTTGATTTGATTCTCTTCCTGTAGGTCTTGCTGTACTGCTGGCATACCGTAATTAGGTTTAATTAATTAAATAATTAAAACTAGCTTAATACAAAGTATTTAATTTCCACATGGTTTGCTGACAACAACGAACAAATATATATTATATAATACAAAGTTTTTGGCAAGTCCTTAAACCCAACATATAGAATGTACACCCCATATTATTAAATCAATAATCATTAAACTAATCAACTTCTTCCATGTCTGAAAAGTGGAGTTCTCTTTGTTCAAATGTTTAGGGGTTGATTGGTTTCATTCTCACAATTTATTTTCATTTTCAGGCGAAAATGTATAGTGAAAAGTTAGTTAGAGAAAGTGAATTTGAAAATGAGTTGTATTTGGATGTGTTGTTTAAAATTATAGATTTATATATGTGTGAAAATGAGATGTATTTGGATGTTGGAAGTTTTTGTATTAAAGTTGTGTAGTTTTAGGATTTGAATTAATGATGTAATGTGTGATTGTTTGAAAAAAATAATATTATAATTTACATGCGAATTTGAATTTGAATTTATAATATTGTTGTTGTGAATGATGTATGAAAGGTATTGGGAAGATAAAAAATGATTAGGGTAATAATAAGGGTTGAAAATGAAGAGAGAATATAATAAAAAATGTTTTGAAAATGAAAATATTTGAGAAAATGGTATAAATGGTGATAGTTTTCTATTTTTATTTTCCAGTGAAAATGAAAATGGGTTGTGAGAATGAAACCAAATGCCCCTTAGAATTAATTTTAAGCTATGAACCCTGTTTGGTTTCATTTTCATAATCCCTTTTTTCAATTTCCACTATTCCAAAAATGAGGCACATTACTTTTTATACATTTTCACTTAACAACATTTTTATTTTCATTTTCAAAATACATATCCAATAACCTATATGTCCCTTTTCTTTTTTCTATTATTTCTATCTCATTTTCCACCTACAACATCTTAAAACCAACATAATCATTATTTTTCTAACAATTTATCCAAATACAAATTTATTTTTAATTTATTTCTACTAATTAACTTTTCAAAATTTTAGAAATGATGGAAATAGAAATTGAAAATGAAAACGAAACCAAATAGGGCCTTAAAAGAATTGCATAAGTACTCTTTAATATTGCTCCTATTTTTTATTTAATTTAATTATGCTTTTAAATATTAGGCTTTGTGTGGTTATGTTTTCTCATAACAACATTGTTTTGAAAAAA
This sequence comes from Jacaranda copaia, assembly GCA_014898725.1. Lineage (NCBI taxonomy): Eukaryota > Viridiplantae > Streptophyta > Magnoliopsida > Lamiales > Bignoniaceae > Jacaranda > Jacaranda copaia. The sequence continues at coordinate 223,476 of JACGDI010000938.1, read as the reverse complement.
TATAACCAAACATATTTTCATTTTTTCTCAAAAATGCACATTCTCTAATACATATATACATATATTATATATTTTATTATTATTTTAATATTAAAAAAATCACTTCATTCCATTTCTACCCCAAAAACCCAACAAAAAAGCAATCAACACCATAAAAAATATCTCCTAAAAATATAAACAAATATATCAAAAACTAACTTTTATATTCTCTAATAATTTATTTTTTCAAAATATATAATAAAATCAAATAAAAAATATAACCAAACACTGCCTTAATTTTCATAAATGCCTTTTCATAAACATGCTGCTTGTTTTTGGCCTTTTTTGGTGAGGTCTGATTCTGAAAGTGTGGTGAGATTCTGAAATGTTGATAGCTCACATCCATCACATGCAGGGCAACTTCTGAACTGACAGATTCTTCAATGCCGATCCCTATGCTGCCTTAACATTAAAGAGATGTGACTCCACCAAGTTTTTCTCAAATATTACCGTATCACCAGACCTGCGACTGCGAGGTAAAAGATAAAAAGTGAAAACATTTTCTCCTGCAAAAGCAACAGTTTTACTGTCCACCCACCCCCCATTTTCCACTAAAGAGTAAAAAGGTGAAGCAAAAGCAAAATTGAAACTGGACTCAGATATGAAAAGGCAGAAAGCAACGCAAGCACAAGCACTCCTCCCCCGGCCATGAGATGATCCAATGATTAATTAAGAGAGCCTCTTTGTTTTTATTTTTAAATCTCAATTTGATTTTTTATTGAAGATAAAAATAAAAAATTATCGACTTCTCTTCCATTTCACAAATATTTTTATTATCAAAATATTCTCTAAAATATACTATTACACTTTCTCTTTATTTTTACTTTTTATTTTGTTTCTACACATATTTGTACTATTTTTAATACAAAAATATTATTTAAATACAACTTATTTTCATTTATACATAATCATTACATTTTAAACAAAACTTTCAAATAATATTTTATTTTTAAATTTAAATTTTTAACTAACTTTTCATTATCTGTTTTCATCAGAAAATGAAAACACCCCCAGAAAACAAATCCAAATATGTTGTAATGCTTTTCTTTATTATGTTGTTTTTCGATCAAGAAAATCTTTGATTAATTGATTGATTAGTTGTTAATCCAATGCGGGTGTTAAACATATATATATATATACATATATATATATATATATTCCCATTGAATATCATGCATGGTTGGTGATGAGGGATTATTATTAAAAGACTAAAATAAACCCAGTATTAACTCAAACTCCAAAGATCTGCGTATTTTTTATATGAATCAATTCAACCATCCGACCTGGACCCATGCACCTGGAAGATCTCAGCCCTCGAATAGTTGAACACTTGGACCATATAGTGTCAAGACAACTGGATTCTCAATTATAAATACCCCTTATTTATTGCCCGATGATCAATTAATGAGATCAAACACCCATCTTTACACTAAAACTTCCTACCTAACGACTTATATATTTGCACCGAACCCGACCTATTAATTCAAAAAACACTCGACCGAGCTCTCATTTTTGGTAAACCTTTTGACCACCGACAAATATATTAATTGTCATTTCTTGCAATATCAGTAGGAAATATACGTATGTATACCAAAATTTGAAATTAGGCATTAATTATTAATTTAATACATACACGAAAGTGACAGACAAATATAATTAAAAATTTAAAGTGCCAGGGGCCAGGGCCGATCTCTCTCTGTGTGTGACTGTGTGTGTGGATATATATATATAGTTGGACAAATTGAATTATGTCCAGTTGTTTACTTTATTGAAAAGGCATGAATGCTTATGAGATTTTGTTTCATTACAAACACAGATATATGATCTTCTTAGAAGGTACAGTACTGAGGTTGAAGGATTTGACTGTGGCCATGTGATTGATCAAAGTACCTACGTACGTAGTACCCAAACAGATTCAAAATTCAATAAGTGTGTGTGTGTGTGTATGGAAGTAAGTAAAATTCTTTTTGGTTAATTAATTGATGATCAGCAAAAGGCAATTAGATGCGTTTGAATATGTAAAAGCGTGTTTGCGTGTGAGAGAAAGTGGTCTGGCGTCGTTGGAGGTTTGACACGATCACTACTATCGCTTTCAATGGCCTCTTTCTTCGATCCTCTGCACCATTTCCCAACAAATCGCCATTTTGGCTTCTTGGCAACGACACACACACACACACACACACACACACACATTTTATTTTCTCATCGCTTTGCCACTTGTGTTGTGGCCCGGGTTTTGAGTTGTGGGCTCTTTTCTTTTCTTTTTCCTATCTTTCCTTTTTGCATGTTTATGTGTACTTTTCTCAAAAGATAAAAGATGTGTTGGGGATATATATTGATGAGGTAATTATTAGTGTGATGTATTTTTGGGTCTCGACGTGTATGGTACTCTGAACTAAAAAATGGTTTGTGTGGGTGTTGGGTGGAACTTGCAGCCAAGAAGTAAACGTCAAATTAATTGAGAAGGTCCTCAACTAAGACTTTCCGAAAATCAAGTTAGCAAATCAACCTGAAGATATTTAGGTAGGGTAATAGTTCAAAGAGTGTAGGGTGCTTACCATTGTATGAGGATGAAGGGTTATTTATAGTGTTTACTCATAGACAAAAAGATGGATTCTGCCTTGAGATACTTTTTATATTGTTCTTAAGGGTACAGACAGTTTAACTCTTTTCAACCTAACCCCAAGTTTTACAACTGTCCGGCTCAACAAAGGGGGAAACCATACCATCATTAATGAGGAGATGACGTCATTAATGATGGTGGCGGAGATGATACACTGTTACACCAATTAATACGAACAGACTGATGATTGGGGTGAATTTAATGCGGATGTGATGGGTAATGGGGGTTGACATTATTCGCCATTAATACTCTTAGTGCGCTTATGCAGACCTCCAGGTTGTCAAATATGTATATCAGTATATATACACATTTATGTGGCTAACTTTTTTGAAGTTATATTTAATATATAAGATGTTTTTTGTCTACTGTAATTTTTGCACTCAATGACGTTTGAAATTTGGACAATAAAAAATCACAAAATTAATCAAAGTGGGAAATGCATATATTTTCACATAAAATGTATGCGAGAATGATAATCACATGATTTGGATTAGCTAGCTAATATTATGGTAGTTATAACACGCGAAATTTATTCAGTTCATGGTAGTAATTAATTTACTCACATTAAAAGTTTCAAAAGAAATAATTAATTAAGGCACATAGATAAGATATTATAACATTAAGATAAAGCTTAATGATCATTCCTAATTATAAAAGTGTTTCCACCACTCATAAATTGATAAAAATAATAAGAGTCACTAAAGTGAAATAAAGGGTATAAGTGAGAATATCCATGCATGCTATGCTGGCTGCTACACATTAATCTTTATGACCAGCTAAAAAGGCATGGTGAAACTTTAGAGCATGCAGGGATATATTTCCTGATCAGTATCTTCTTTATATGAACTCTCCCCCACCATCCAATCCCATCATCACAATTTTAATCATGATGCTCTTATAGGAATATGGGAAAGTTAATTGATTAATAAAGACCACACACACTATATATATATATATATATATTTTCAATAAATTAATTAATTTGAAGTCACATCAGACTGGTGGTTGAGTGGTTTCAAATTCATTTGCACGTGGTTTGATATGTTCATGTCTTGAGTTCAAATTTTCTCCATATATTTGTTACATGTATTTGCTAGTTGTGTGCTATTCGATCTGAGTATGAACCAATACTGACTTCTGTAGGCTTTACTTGACCATTGATAGTGCTATGCCGACGGAACCCATGCCTGCGTGGATTGTTCAAGTGCTTCATATGTTCGCAGCGAAATACGAAAGCCTGAACACGGTATAATAAGAAGAGACAAAATCGTCACTATTGCTTCCTTCCTTTTTACCTATAAATCCCATATTACATGATCTCAAATGCAAGTTGGGAGGATCAGATGTAAAGGCTCATTGATTCCCATGACATACAGTGCCACTGCAACATAGGGCCCTATATATAAATCTCAATTTTAAGTGGGATAAATTTGGGTGAAAGGAGAAAATTCACTCTTTGTTTGGACCCACCACCCACAAATGTATGCTGCAATTGGACTTGAGATTTTGTTTAATGCTCAAACTAATAACTGAGAATAATTTCTCTTATTAATATCTTCATAACTTTATAATATATTTATGCCAACCTTTTTCCTTATAAGATTTATAGTACAGTACTCTCTCTTTTCTCATACCCAAAAAAGTCCTCACGAGTAATAATTAACATACCATACTGCGTACGTACTTGCCAAGACCAATGCATGTGTGTTTTCTTTAGCTTGGTCTTTTTTCATGCAATTCCAAAAGGTCTTAGGACAATTCGGTACGATTAATGCACGTGAATTATTAAAGTATTGTGAAAATGTATGTAGTTATGTACCTTAGTTCTATTGATTCGTACGTATTTTATAATTCCCATGTATCTTTACATTGGAATTGTCATGTCCGCGTTGCCAAACAGTAATGCATGTTGGCTCAGCAGCCGGTGGCTTTTGCCCTTGGA
>JACGDI010000938.1:199171-218787 GCA_014898725.1 Jacaranda copaia | reverse complement strand
ACATAACTTCATACCATTTTTAGGTTTTCGATCTCGATATTTATTATTGTTGCAAAGTGAAAATAATTATTATATGTTATTCTTACTATATATAATTTCATTCATTCTAACTTGTGTTATGTATGTGTTTTTAAATGTTTGAATGATATGATTCTTTTAATATTTGAATAGATGATGAAATTACGTTTGGGGAATTGAAAAGTAAGAATCTGATTACGAACACCATTTTAAGTAATAATTAATATATTTTGTCGTCGTTGTCGTCGTCTTTGTCTTTATTTTTTCATTTCTTCTAGCTAGGGCCCCTACCCTATCATAAGGCACTCCAAAATAACACTCATGACTCATGCAATATTGGCCAATGGAGAAGATGAATCACATTTGCAGGAGATGAAATCCATGCCATAATTTCTTCATAATTATTCCGTAAATTGAAAAAACAAGACCACTCAATGCAGTCGAGGGACAGCACAGATGACAGAAAATGACGCAACTTTATGTAAATTTGTCCTTTAAGAACACGGTTCAATTCCATATTTCCATGCAAGATATATATCAATATCACACCCCATTGTACATGATAGAAAATTAAATGCATGCAAATTGGTTAATTATTTCTAAAAATATTATTTATTTATTTATTTACAAAAATCATGAACACATAATCATAGAGTACTTTTGAGGACTGAGTTAACAATAGTTTTTAATAAGATAATTACTAACTTTGTTAGCATAAACAAACGAATTAGGGTACGATCACGAATCAGCTCAAATTGACTTCGTAATATTTTATAATTATCTAAATTTATTAGTTATCCCATGTACGCTACAAAGCTAATTAAACTAACTAAAGAGTAGTTATATATTGAAATTGGATTGAATTGGAGCCATTAGGTAGCATTATGTTATATGGAATTCCAATGCTCATCGAAGTATAATTAATATTTGTATTAAGGGTTGGCCATCCAATGTCACGAAGATGCGAGAGTGTTTCTCTTTATGCATGTGGTAGCATATATTATAATTAATAGGGATGGAGTCGGGATTTTTAATTATGCGGTGAGATTTTGAATTACTAAAAATATGATATATATTTATTTCATTATATATACTAATTATTCAAAAGTTGTAGGGTATGTTTTCAATAAAATGAAGGGCAATTATGTAATTTGAGAGGTGACAAAATTATAATATTTTAAAATTTTCAATATAAAAATTAAGTTTCAATATTTTGAGGGGGCTGCCCTTGTTAGTCCCCCTGCCTCTGTCTATGATAATTAGTACACATAATGAAAAAGAATATGAAAATTCAAATACTTATTAATCAAACTTCTATTTTTTTTTTTAAAAAAAAGAGATTGCATATTTAATTTACACGTGCTATTTTATCATTTTCCCTACGCTGGTGGAAAATTTGATATAGTATAGATGGGCTGTGATGAGGTGATAATTAATGTAAAAATCGATGAGACAACAAGTGCATTAAAAGGGTACAAATCCATATATAGGACCATATTGTAATGTCCGTTTGAGTAGGCCCACCCATTAGTGGTGCCGCTCCAGATTTTTGACCCGATTCAGATCCACTGGTACAGGGCAACCCAATTTCGCTTGTTCATTATAGTCCATTCCTTTATGATCAGTTACGTAAAGCCATTTTTATCAGTTAATGGCCATTATTCAGTCATACACCTATAGGCCTATTTGCTTAGGGCTAGTTTGGTTAGATTTTTGAGTTTATCATGAGATAATTTGTATAGTTTTTTTATCATTGTGATATAATTTAGTTGGTACGATGAATAAATATATGGGAGGTGTCATGTTATTTATTATGAAAATTACATATATAAACACGGGCTTTTGATATTCATGCAGGTTTGAATGTTTATTGTTATTTCAATCAAACGAATGATAAGGTAGAATAAAAACACTATATCCCACCTTATCATTCCAACCAAACTAGTCCTTCGTATCTTGTAGAATTTGTTCGAAAGATGAAATTCTTGAGTTAGAACGTTTTTTAGAAAACATAAAATTTATAGTTTAGAGAAGTGTGACTTTACCACGTTTGTTGCATTTGTTTTGCCAATAAGATAGATATACCTTATTCTTGAAATTTTAGGTAAAATTAAGGAAAAGCAATAATTCAATAAGTTTGGAGACTTATTCTAATGTGATTTTGACATTAATTAAAGTTGTTCCAACTTAAAGCTGGACTTTATGATCCAAAAGAAGAGGCTATGCATAATGCATAATGCATAATGCATGGAGTAGCTTTAGGGTTGTCATTAGTTGAGAAAGTTTTTGCCTTTTGTCAACATCACAGCATTCACTCTCTGGCTGGCTGAGAATTTTAGACCCGATTTCTGACCTTAACGTCGCTTCGAGTTCGTGGGGTTTGGTGTCCTTTGACTTAATTCTGAAGCCAGAAATTATGGATGGCAAACGAGTGGATTGAGTTGGGATAAGATGCAAGTGAGTTCTTGTCCAAAATATTTTAAATTCATAATTCTGAAATGAGTTGGACTGGATTACATTGTCGGGTCAGATCAGATCAATCCTAATCATTGACATAGTCCTTCAAAAATCGTATATTAAGCCCACTATAAGAGTGGTCCAGGATTAAGAGAATCAACCAACAAAGCCCAACATTACCTAAAATTTGTATTATAACAAGAACAATGCCTAACGCAATACTCAACAGTATTTGGATGAGGCCAATCTGGGGCTAGTCAGTAATAACTTCATTCATACAAAATCAGATGATATATGGAAAGAAGGAATTTTGGACGAAAAAGGCCATTCTGAGCTGCAAAATCTGCAGCTTGTTCCATAAATATGCAGGTGGCCACCATAATTTCAAGAGGTAATAGAAAGATGATGTCTGTTTTAGCAGTTAGCAGAATATAAGCCTAGGGAGAAACTCCTGGGGAATGCCATTGCTGTTTGATCAATAGATTGCTATTAACTTGTTGATCCGGATGGTTTCAGAACGAATTGCAGATAATTCAGTCACTGCTGCTGCTCACCTGTCTATTCTCACACAGTTGTGTCATATATTTTTATGTGCACACAAAAAGGTGACAGTATCCAACACATGTACAACTTATATACGAAATCAAGAAACCTCATCTATTGCGTGGAAGACATGAAGTTACCATGTCAAAAGTAAATGTCAGTTTGTTTAGACTGTGCTTTGATGTCTTTCAACTTCTTCAAAATGTTTGTGAAATAATCCTGCAGATATTTCTCCAGGGTACTAATATCCTTGGCATCCACTCCAAGAAGCATGTATGTCTCGGTCATTGGGACAGAGAAAACAATATCACTAGTAAGAACCTGCCAAAGTAAAAAAGAAAAAAAGGACAGACTATTATTATATAGAAGGCACAATACCTACAGAACAAAAATTATGATTAACTGCAAGCATGTCGTTGTGTCAATTTGTATCATCAGGGACATAATGTCCAAAAACACATAATAAGTGATGACTTGCATGAAGCAAGGCTCTGAAAGATTCTAGAAGAAAATATTGTATCATTTGAATATGAATGAAGGAGTTGGCCTTAAAGTATGAATAGAAAGTGATTGGAACTCTACATATCGCTTGGCATGTTTCAAGTCAAGAGTGTGATCTAAGTGATAGTATTAAGCACCACTTAGGATGAAGAACAAAAGATTATACCTCTGAAAATGCCAATCTATCAGCAACATCATTGGTCCACTCAAATAGACGAGTCAGCTGACGAGTAAATCTCAGAACTGAGACAGGAACAGTGGTAACATTTGCATCTTGACCAGCAAGTCTCTCACACAAGGTTATCACCTGCAACAAGGTGCTCAATAATTTCAGAATCCCATTTCTGATTCCAGAGTTAAGGCATAGCCATTGGTTGATGCAGCTTAAAACTGCCGCGAGGAATTTAGAAAATGTGAAAATTGGCAAAAAAGCAGAGATGCTTTATGACAGCAGAGCTTGCATCCTTGCAGATCATTGATTTGACATAAATCTGCTGGAGCAGGCTGTAAGTGTTCTAGGTTTTAAACTTGCAGTCATTAACCTTTAGGTAGGAACAGGATAAACATGGAGATATTACGGATATGTATTAAGTAGTGGACATGATTCTGTTGGACCAACTTAAGAGCAAGCAAACAAGCAATGGCTGAATTGGAGTGGAAGCTTGCAAATTACATATCCCCTTTTATGAATGCTTTACTGGTCTGAAATTATTTAGCAACTCTCAATCTCCCATGCGCAGTCCATCCCATTCAAACCCCCTCCATTAACCCCATAATCACACACTCACATATTAGGAAGTAGAGGAAGAAAGAGACAAGCATATATTTTTAAGCCACAAGTATCAAAAAACTCTGCTAAATATTTGTACGAGTACATTTGTTCTTCTACACATTCAGTACATTTTTCTTTACCTCTTGGGTTGTCCATGCACGAGGTCCAGCAAATGTAAGAAGTTTTCCGTTAATGTTCTCATTGCGTAGAGCTATAAACGTCAGTCGAGCAATATCCTAGTGAGATGGGATAATTGTTAGAATTTCAATTATTTTTTTAGAAAATTAAGCATGGATTAAGCTACAATAGTTTACCTGGGTGTCCATGTATGCTATTCTTGTTGGAGCATCAGTGCCCCAAACTGATTTCTCTTCCAGTATGGGTACTGCATACTGTCCAATCAGGCCCTGACAGAGTAAGAACCACACTCATAACCCAGGCAAATGATAATCTGATGTTGAAGTATCATAATGAAAAGAACAAACAAAACTTCAAAAGATTCCATAGCAACACAGATTTCATAAAGAATTATTCAGCTTCATAGTGGAACATATCTCTTGAGTTGCCTTCATTAGCTGACACACCCTAGATTCTCTTTATTTTACTTAATCAAGTTACCATATTTAACAGATTCATTACCTCACCAATTGAATATGCGGGAGTACCAAATTAACAACAAAGCATTTTGACAACAAGAGAAAGTAAAGGACACCCAACATTCAGCAAAGAGTAGGCATTCACCTGCATGAAACCACAAAGTCGGATAGTTATGTGGTTCAGGCCCGAATCACGAAGAAACTTCTCAGTGCAGTACTTGATCTCCATAAGAGGAACTTCAGGATGCTTGTCGCAATTGTGGATAGAAAAGAAGACAAATTTTTGGATTCCCATGGCCTTTGCACACTGTATTAGAGCAACTTTTCCTTCCCAATCTACCTAAAGGTAAAAAGGAGAATTTAATACAGCACATTTAACTGAAAATTTTAACAGTAAACCCAGTAACCCAGCAGACATCCATTCTATTCTGCCATTGATCACACACAAAAAATCATTTAGTTGGCTTGTGTCCTCACATTTTTTATGGGCTCCTCCGGACGTCCCGTAGCACAGTCAATAATAGTATGTATGCCAACCAACGTTGCTGGTATGGTCTCAGGTTTGCTCAAGTCTGCCTGTTTAGAAAATTCCCAGTCAATACTTTATCTTCAACATTCTAAGGATTAACCTTTTCTTTTTTCACTTTGGACTGAGGTTTCTGATTAATAAGTTTCATTCAACAAGATAAAAGCATGAGTTTTCTTCCTGCCAAAAGACTAGGCAAGTGGAACAATTTTCTTCTTACACATGTTGTCTAATACCAAACAAATGGAGCAATGCACACTTCAGTGACACATTATATCAGGTTATGCACATCATTTCCATATAACGTGTAAATAAAAGAAACAATATCAACATGCACGCATACAAACTTATAATTCCAAAGACCCATGAAAGCAGAGAAACATGCAAAACAAGCCAGGTATATATGGACAGAAATTACTGCATTTGAAAAATAACCTTTAAAAGCCAATGTCCTACTGTATGGTTGTTACTACCAAATGCTCCACTAGCGTGTGTAAAATTGAGCGAGGCATATATGTAAAATCAATAAAGACGAAGGTCTCCTGACTTAGTAAGTTTACATTGACAACAGTTGCACCCCAGTCGCGCAGAAAATCAGCTGGGGCCGGCCGAGGCCTGACGAGGCACCTGACATCATATCCTTCATCTAGAGCTCTCCTCACAATCTGTCTGCCCAATGTGCCCGTAGCACCAACCACCAGTATGCTCGTGGGCCTGACAGGCGTTCCTGGGGCCAAATTCACCGCTGCTGGTGCAGCCTGTGCGTTACACGTTATTGCTGCAGCCGTACTCCTGCCTAAGCATTTTGCCAAAATTAATTATCCCTAACAATAAAGATCAAAACTTGAGACTTGTGAGAATTGAATTTGATAGATGCGAATGATTTACCTCTTGTGATAAAAGTAGGGGACTGGGCACGAGAGGAGGTGGAGGCAATGGCGTCAGGTGCTAATGTGCGCCGCCAGGAAAGTGAGGCATGAGAGTGTAGGTGAAGTTTGAGAGGGGTGGACAACTGGGCGTGGACTGTGGAGGCCATCAACGCCTCTAGTTTCTTTCTATCTTTTCTGCGTGTTTGATTGGGTGCGTAACTCTCACTCTGTGTGTACGTAATTGTAACCTGAGAGAGAAAGTGGAACAACAGATGTGGAAGATGCCACGTCGACAAGTTTGGATTACGGTCAGCTTCCGCTCACCCCAGCTGCCTCTCGCTAACGTGCGCTTACCGTTGGCCGTTTATCTCATTTCTTGATCAGGTGATGTTGCAAATTGGGCTCAAGTCACTGGTTATGTTCAACTTGGGCTTAGTACACTAAACGGGCTTCCTGGACCCCTGGCTTACAGGTTGTGCTATGATGAGAGGAGTATAAATGTTGGACGCATCCATGGTCAAGCAGTCGAGATGTTTTTTGATAAAATGCAACACAGCTACAACCCAGTAACTGCATGATCCCAAAATGATCGTTAATGATATTACTTGTGTCCATTTTAATTTATGGAAGATAAATCATTCTGAAATTCTGTCCTTTGCCAAGGAGCAATCAAGAAATAACTATATTGTTCAGAGCTGCACGGAGAACACCATCTCATAATGCAACTTTCAGGCAGATTTTTCATATCTTGACTTATTTCATCAATCATTTTCATTATGCATTTTAGGATCTATACATGTTTATTTCATCTTGACTTTGTAGAAATGGCCTACTTTTTGTATAAATTTCTAGCTCTCTGCTGTCTTCATCTGAATTGTCAAACAATAAGCCTCAAAATTTCCTAAGCTATGCAGGATTAGAGAACAAAATCCTCATCCGGCAAGTTTGTAATTTAACATGGGCAAAAAAATCAATAAAGGAAGAAGAGGAAAAGGAGGATAAGAGAATCAAATGAGGGCCCTGACACCTAGTTGCTGCATTTCTCTAAGCTTCCATATCGAGTAAGGAGCACCCTCTCCAAGTTCTTCTGGATCTAACAGCTGCATGGCCCAAGCATAATATACGGTATGGATTGTGTCCTGAATCAGGAACATGTTTGAAAGACGTGCAAAATAAGAAGGTAGCAACCTTTGAAAATGATCTATTCTCCAGGAAACGAAACAGCAGTTAAGGCACCAGATAAACCTAATGTGTAAGTTATGTATAAAAATGGAAAACAGTATGGATTAGAACGGATTTATCATTTTTTGACATAACAAGGATTTTGTTTACTCAAAGGAAATTTCTTTCTATTAAACTTGCAAATCTAATAGAACTGATCATTTTAACAATCATCATATAATAATGAGCAATCAGATAATCTGAATGTTACATGCAAGGAAACAAATCACTAGTTTAATGCATTTTCATTTTTTATTTAATTTCGAGGGATGGAAAGTAAATAAAACTACAACACGAGAAAGCTCCAAGATTTACCTGGCCACCTTCTGTTATTGAGCCAAGCCTATCTCGAATGCAGTAGACTTGCTGCGTTTGGAACTGTGACAATTTCAAAACAAAAGAACAATAAGCATATCAACCTGTAGCATCCCTGTTTGTGTTGTGCACGCAGTGTTAATCCACTAATGGTTCTGCACAGGTCACAGGCAGAAAGGTAGTCCATGAAAGACAAGCACAAACCTCCATAATCATAACAAAGAGAAATGGACAAATGGTATTTTATAGGACTTCTAGCAGAAAAAGTCTTACTGCCACAATAATTATTGGGGTGTCTCCCATCATTTTGGTCTCTCGAACTTCCACTTCTGAGAAATGTAAGATCTGCATGCAAGACATGAATCATTTCAGTATGACGAATATGAACTCACAAAACCCCCTGCAAGTACTACTCAAATAGAAGTCTTTTCATTACTCCCCAACCACTAACCCTAGATTAGCATGTACTATTCATCAGTAATGTGACTGAAAGAGCAGCTTCTCACCAGGAGGCATAACCAGTCAAGTATCAATTCACTCAAAATTGGCCCTCAGTTCCTTATAAAAATGTAGCACCGCTCATGCACAACCAGCTGTGAATGAGCTCCACACTTGGTATTCCAGAAAGGAGTGAATTTTCAGGCCATTATTGAATTCCTCTTAAATCATGGTCTACCTTACAACCCTTTCACCACCCACGATTCATAAACTTCAACCTCAACACCATTGGGCCCACCATATCCAACTTCCATGACCTAGTGACATCACTAGCCACTAATACCAGTCTCATAACAAACACAGAAGTTCAGACACTGAGTTTTGAGTATACACCTAGTAATAACAAATTGTTAAACCTTGTTAGTGTTGAGACCAACAATTTCTCAATGATCACCAGATTTAATAACCAATATCTCAAGCGACCATCTGGTAAATTGAAAATCTATAGACTTAGTGGCAGCAGGTAAAATAGAATATTACAAAGACTCAACCTTGCCAGCACTGAGCAAGCGCAAAAGATAAATTCATAAGAAGGAACATTATTTTTATCATTTTGACTTTCTTGAAATGACATGATAGTTCATTTCTTTTTTGGTCTACCATCATTGCATATTACTAAAAGGTCACCAGACAATTCTTGGATGCCTCTTCACCATCACGAACAAGTACCAAATATTGAACTTTGGACAGTACCTAAAAAGTGAACAAGTTCCCAAAAGAGACTGGCAGATGTATGTCCTATAAATATCTGAATTATTAATGAAAAAATAATAGAAAACAGACATAAGAAAGAACTGCCTAAGCAAGTGAACCAAATAAAATTCAATTCACAAATTTCTATCAGAAAAATAATAATCAATGCATGATCTGAACCAGACAAAATTAATGCTCTACCCAGAAGTTAGCAAAAGGGGAAGAAGATTCCAATCTCTTGGCATGAAAACAAGAGATTATTATAATTATGTATTCTCACCTTGTTATCGAAAAACATTCCCTGGCTTTCTAAAGCTTTTTGCTCCGCTTTACACCGCTCAATTACATGAGAGCTACAATACTTTTTTAATACTTCGGTATCCCCATGAGGACAGCATGACACATAAAATCCATCATGGGAGATGAGATAAATTTTGATGGCAGCATATTGCCTATGTGAAAAGGCAAGGAAGTATTAAATGCAACAAAATATTTTCCAAGCACAAAATCCAAATTTCTTAACTTTCTAACTGGCTCCATGCGCGCGAGTGAGTATGAAGAAGAGCTTCAAGGGGGCACATCACAAATAACTAAATTTTTCAGGAAGTATCTAACAATAGGCAACCAAAGTATGCATCAGGTTCACCCCTTTTAATGAATTTCAAGACTTACTTTAAAATAAGCATTGAGAACTGGTTTGACCACTTCTTGAACCTCAGCCACAAATTCTGGTAATAAGAAAGTCCTAGGACAAGCCATATTTAACTTTAGAAGTGAAATATTATTTTTATAGAGATAAAATGAGGACATGTAATCTTACGGATCCCTGCGCCGAATCTCTTTGAATGACATGGCAGCATCTGACTCTCCAAGAACAGTTTCACTAATACTAAAATACAGGAAGGAGAATTATCATTTTTGCAATGGCTTTCGGTGGTCTCCAACTATGAGATTTGAAATGAAAATAAGGGAAAACAGGATTACAACATACTCTTGGATTTTGTGAACAACAGGATGATCACTAGTCTCCCATCTCTCCCGCACATCTTCAGCAATCTACAAACAAGGCAATGAGATTCAACAATTGAAGACTGAAATCTGAACAAACTATGTTATTCAATATAAACTTTGAGAATTTTCTATCAATAATGCCTCTTTTGCAGCATTTAAAAACACTAAAGAAAAGGACGGGTCAAGATCATCCTGAGGTACCTAGCCTTATGAAATGTATGGCAACCAAATGTGTACAAGGCTAACCAGGGAAATATTAACAAAGCATGACAACAGAATTAAGTAGGAATACAACTCAGCCTATTTTCCAACCATTCCTATTCTACAAACTGGTTATCTGCAATTTGAAAGTAATTTTCAAGAAAGTTATGCAACCGGAGAGTAGGAAAACATATTGAATCATGGATATGCAACCACTTTGAGATCATAGTGACCTCAATAAGCAATGGAATGGCAGCGTAATCTCAAGGACAGTTTTGCCTCACATTATTGACAGCACACTAAACATGCTTATACAGTGTGAACAGCAAACAGTGAACGTAGCTATCCAAATTCACTGTGCATACTACATGAACAACAACATACATTAATCTTATTCCTGGTATATAGAGATATAAAAAAACAGAAGGGCTTGTACACTCAAATTTTGAGCTTCAGCAAAGGAAACTGACCGATAGGAAATTCCAATTCAAAGAGTTGGAAAAAAGCAGCGATAAAAGTGTGAAGCAAGCTGGAATTCAGAAAGCTATAACATTGCATTTCAAGTTGCAAAATACCTCCTGGCTCTTTTCAATTACAGGCTCACTAAACCCACTAACGTGTTTGAATATATGGTGCCCTCGCATCTGAGACATGAGAACATAATCAGGATAAAGTGGGGATAGGAAACCAAGACAAAAAATGTTGGTTGAGAATGCATGAGCACAGAAATTCACCTTATTCTTGAATGCTTCCCATTTCTTACTCCATGGAGACTGCTTTGAAGGTAACACAACAACATCAGTCCGCATGCTTCTTTCAATGTTTGGTGAGGGGGCAGCCGAAGAAGCATCATACTCAAGGCGCTTTCTCCTATTTGGATTACCTCTCAATTCATCTTTCACAATGTCATAGCCCTTCTTCACAAAGTCAACAGGTTTTGCTTCTTTTATTCTGTGGAATGTCACTGAGACCTTTGGGGAGATGGAAGAAATACCCAGCTTGACCTTGCCAAACAGTGTTTCGGTATTATCACTAAATTCAGAATGCTGCTGGCCCTGGTGCTTTTCTTCACCAGAGGAAGACTTTCCTTTGTCCTCTTTATTTGTGCTGTGACTAGCTGAAGTTCCATTGAGTCTGGTTGGCTCTTGCTTTCTAGTACCAAAACTTCCTTTGACCTGCATGAAATTTAAAGAGCTTGTATCATGTTCTCTATGACTCAAAATTAGTTGCAGAAAATGATTGAGCATGCATCTTTAATCTCTTGGAAAATAAATTCACAAACCTCCTCTTTAGCAGCCGAGATCGTTCCTTCCACACCAGCATAAACCTTCAAGAAAAATGAAGGAATAGAAGAATGATCATCAGTAAAGCATACAAATAAGATATGCAACAGCTCAAGAAGTGTAATGAGGTCTTTGCAATGCAGTTAGTATGACTCAAACTAAAAACAAAAAGGCTGCATACATCAGCCCATCGCATGCAGCAGCAATTTAACAAAGCAATGGCCTTGCTTGGTTGCAAACTCCCAATTTGTTTTTTAACTCCCAAAATTTAAACAAACAACACTATACATTCCCCAATTCTACTCCCAAAATACAAAATTTATTTACAAAAAATCCTTACCATTCCCAACTCCACACCATTCCCCAAGGCACTACATATTCTTTCATCATTACAAATATATACATATACTATCACTTACACAATCTATATATACACAAATATAAATAAGTTTAAAATACTCATTTCATTTTAGCAACCCAACAAAAAAATTATTGATGTAACATTTTGTTTCCTCCCAACATCTTCCCCTCCCAAAACACAAACAAACAAACAATTTTCTCCCAATTCATTCTCTATCTATCACCCAAAACACAAATAAATAATCATCATATTCCTCAATTTCACTTTCTAAAAACCATTTTGCCAAAAAATTTTGGCAAAATGCCCCAATTCACAACCAAACAGGCCCAATATTTTTCTCTAGAAGTAGTTCAAAGAAGTCGATATCCATGTCTATTGATTCAACTTTTGAAGCAACTGCCAGACCACCAGAGATACATATATATACCTTCTTCACCCTTGCGTCAGCCTCCATCCCGACGCCATCTACACGCTTGTACAGCTGCTCAGTAGTTTGCTTTGTTCTGCATTTCGCGATTTCAGCATCTCAGAGCTCCCAATGGAAGTGTCTGCTAGCCTTGACATACAACAGTATGTCTCAGCCTTTATTGAGTTAAATAAAAGCTCAACAATACAATTATGTAAATCATAGTAACAGCACCTAACTTTCATATCCTCTTTCACCCCTTTCAATCCTTCAGCTTTCTCTTTGATTTCCTTAATGGATTTTTGGAAATCCTGATTCCTACAGCCAAATGAATCAGGATATTATCTCGAATTGTCAGGAAAGAATTAAAGGCATGCCAAAGTGTTGAAACACTGCAAGCTCACCAATCAGACAAAGCATGACAGGGTTAACTCAAAAGCAAGAACAAAAACAACTCAAAGGGAAAAACACGGCTTATATGGTTTCAATTCTCAGCCAGGACAAACAACTTAAATGTTTGTCCTAATTTTACTCATACCATCAGTTAAAAACAGAATAAAAATCCCAACTTTACGGACAAAAAATACCTGTCAACTTCCGCTTTAATCTTCATGGAGAACTCATTGAACACACCAAACTCACGTCTAACCGAATATCCATTTGGATTCACAAATGGCAGCCTCGAGCACTTATTCGATACCTACACATTATCACCCCTTAGAAAATTAATTATGAAGAAACAAAAGAAAAGCAACGCAAACACACAGAACCGCACACACCTGTTGAGATGCCAATAATTGCCAACGAAGAAGATGATGTTTGGACAGTAAAAAATCTCTGGCGACTTTCCTACCGGCCATGAGAATCTGCAATAGTTATATATTTTTCCTGATTTAAATTTAATATGGGAAAAAAGAATGAAGAATTTGAGTTAGGGTTTTATAATGTTTGGGGTTTTTTGCAGACGGAAAAGACGAAGCTTGGAAAAGAGGACTCCTTTATTTGCCCTAATTATGCAATTATCTGAATTGTTGGGCTCTGTTTGGGTTGATGGACAAAAGTCTTGCTGATTTTTTCCTATAGAATACAATAGAATTGGAGAAGGTCTGATTGGGAGCTTGGCTGGATCTTGGTGATTATGTGTTAATCGAAATATATTTCTTGTAAACCAGATTTCATGTATCAGTTTAATTATATAACTGAAAAGAATTTAGTTCACAATAAAAATTACAAAAGAATCTGTCTTTGACTTCCCCACTATAAAAGATTATAAATTCATAATTTCCCCACATCTACTCAGTTGCAGTTGTTTGTGATACTTGAGAACTTTGATCAATAGAGTACTTATGTAAGCGACAAATATTCTCACAGTTAAAGAATCATATTGTTATTTACAAACATTTTGTCAAGAACTTAGAAGCAAATTTGTGCAAGAGAAACTTATTATTCCCTTAATAATTCAGACAACTTTCCATTAGAAACTGCTTAGCAGCTCGTCATGTTGCCTCAGATCTACTGCACCTTTAATAAAAAAATTGAAGGATCAACTCTTTGTTGGAAAATTAAAGGGCTTATGTACAAGGTTCCTTAAGCATCAATATTGTATCCCTCTAGCTAATCCGAGATGATCTCTTCCAGCTCTGGCTGCTGCTCAGATTTCAAGAGAAAACTAGAACCATTTCTGTTGGTTAGCATTCCCTCTCGAATTCCATCACCGTCTTCTGCATATTCTGTTTCAGACGGTTCTTGCTCATCTTCTGAGAAACCTTCATCATTTGCTTCGCCATTATATCCCCCGGTGCTTGTGTCCTGGTCGTTTGTATTGTTGATGGAAGCTCTACTTTGAAAAGTTGAATCCCTGGTAGCTCTTGCTTCAGATTTTTCACATATGCAAGACAATGGGTGTTCGTGGAACTCACCCCTACCGGGCTTTACCTCATTTGGCTCTCCCATGAAACCAACTTGGAATGTTCTAACATGGGAGGCAAATACTTCCCATGTCATGTTACTTCGATCAAGGAACAAGCGGTAAAGCTTTTTAGCATTTGGGCGGATTGTTGGTTTGTGACCAAAGTATCTCCTGCAATAAGAAATAAATTCATTTAGCTGTCAAGATGTGGACCTCATCTTTTCATCTTATCACAACATTAATTAAGATTTCTTTGGTAAAATTCTAATGTTGCTTTGCCTTTGAAGATGTAAACGAATATAAGTAAAGTGACATATACCTGCTTCCAGCCAGTAGTTTTGCCATGTTTCCATTGTTATTGGCCACAAATACATCACTTTCATCACAAACAATGAAGTCTAATGCAGCCATGCGTGAGGAATAGGATGCAAATTCTGCTAGCTCTTCCTTGCTGGCAAGAGTCTCTTTAGTGTGGAAGTTTGGGAAGAGAGCTTTCAGAGGTGCCAGTGTTTCTTCGCCTCCATATACTTCACCTGATGCTACATATATGTGGACGTCATTCCCAAACCCCAATGCTGTCAACATCAGCCCAACTTCCTCAGGACTTAGTGGGCATTTTCCGTGCCTTCTTTCCTTTTCAGGATTTTTTGTCTGCAAAACATGCCCAATGTATTAGACTTCTTTTAACCTGTGTTTCTGTGTCATTATTGAAAATTTCATGGCATAAGAGGGTGGTCTCACATGTAAAGTTTTCCACCTCTTTCGTATTGCACCTAGCTCTTTCATTTCTTTCTTTCCACCTCCATAATAGCATCCAGAGAATGCCAGCATATCAGGTTCAAATCTGTCATGTTAAACACTAAATATCAGCAAGAATACTACCCATAAAACATCAGTGGCACCAAATGTTGCAAGAAGAGTGTGCAGAGAATGCTATGAATCTAAGATGGCAATGGCGATTAATAGTCCTTGTACCTTAAGTGCAATGCAACAAAATGCTTGCTTTTCATTCTCATCCTTTCAACTAATTTCATCCCCATATCCAGAATGGGATCAGTGAACCTCAAGGCATGGTAATTAACTCTACATCTCAGTTTCTGTAAATCCACATCTAGCCGATTTGACAACCTGTAATCAAACTTCTTAAGCTGAACAGCCTGCACCTGAAGACAACCAATATTTGCTGCTTCAGTGTTTAACCGTCTCATTATATTATTGGAATTCACAAATTTATAAACATGATTGCCAGCATGGAACAAGTGTAGCATCACTTCACTCTATCATAATTTAGCCATGCTAGTGGCTATAATTCAAATTGCAACAACTGCACAAGTCTCCTCAAGGATCTCAATTTATCCAGCATGAGGAACTACAGAAAGAATCAGAAAGACAGTACACAGGGTACAGAAAAACATACGTGCTTCCTATAAAAGAAGGGCAGGATACGAGTCTCGTAGCATTTCTGATTGCATTTCCTTGGTGCACGTGTGGTTATGACTTTCCCTGTCTTTTCTGGTAGCTCTTTTATAATTTTGACATCTTTTGACAGGTAAGTCATAAACCAACCAACATCAAAGATCTCCGAGAAGTCGCTGCAAAAATCTTCTCAGGTTAGTGACAATTAGGAACACAGCATGATTTCCGGAAACCAACATGTCAAGTGTGTTGTAAGGAAGTAACCTGGCATCCTTCCAGAAAGATTTTTGGTCCAACTTAGGCACGACAAGGGTAGCGTTCAAGATGTAGGCTGCAACAACAGCATCTACTATCTGTGACCATAAGAGAGAGGCAGGATTGGATAACCAATTAATACAATGTTCAAATGTTGGTCAGTTGTGCAATGATAGAAATTTTTTAAACCTCTCCATAATCATTAATTATATGTAACAAAATTCATATAGTAAAGCAACATGAGCTTAACCTATGTTTATACATTTAGGACCCAAGAACGTACAGAAGAAAATTGTTGACGAATAGTAGAAATATTTCCACGGCAGAATAGGCTTTATCTGTATCAATAAACTATGGAACCGCAGCAGATGGGTACTTCGAGGGTGAAGTCTTTATCAATATACAATATTAAATAGATCCAACCCTGAGGGGGGCTGGTCCAAACTAAACAGTGATGAGTACTATCTGGTGGAGACATCATCAGAGAGCATTTTGGCCTATCCCCATTGGTCTTTTTTTATTTATTTCTCGGAATCTCTTGCATGTGTCCTCTTGTTAGAAGCAGAAATCAGGGAGACCCCTAAAGGTTCTAACCAAGGAGCACGCAGATCCCAAAAACGCACAGTTTCTCCTCCAAAAATGTTTGATAAGTTGACAAGTTATAGCAACAAGAGGATTTCCAAGATTTGAATAGAGGTGGACTCTGCCTTGGCCTTCAATTATAATACCAGAAAAAATAATGGCTTGCATTTCTTATCCTCGTCATACCTTGAGGAAGGCAACCATAAAACCAGATTGGATAGCAAACCAAGGTTGCATCGAGAAGGATTCAAGAGTTTTTACATCAGATTCTCTTCATGGTTAAATTAGAGGCGAAGGATATTTTTAGGACTAGCTTATTTTTGCTTGAAATTGTTTTAAAGTTCCTTGTACTGCTTTTATTTTGGAAATAGGGCGTATAGCCCCTCCCTCGGACTCATAACTCGGTACATATTCACAGCAAACCCACCATTTTTTACAGAATAAGGCAATGGTAACAGAGAATTACCCCTGTTCTTTGTTGATTTAAGCCCCCACTGGTTGCAATCAGCAAGTACCTATTGGGTTGTGTATGCATTTCTGCAGCTGCAACATGAATTCATGACACAAATGAGAAGTACAGTCGAAGAAAAGCATCAGAGGCAATCCCCAATTAAAACCAGAAAAATGGTTTTCTGTAGAACTGACTACAACCAAAAGTAGAGCATATGTATTATCAAAAATGGAAAGTCAACATGCTTTTTTTATCAAACCTTGCTCAATAAAAACACTTAAGAACTTGTTTTGCTTGCATTTATTGGTCTGAACATATATACATATGTTTTATATTTATGACAAGTAATTGGAGAGTACTTAAAAAGCTACTGCTGGCATTGCTGCATCCGTAAAAGAAACTGGATTGATTTGAACTCCACAGGTCGCGGCCTAGGCTTCCTCCATTCATCTGTGGGTTCATCAAAAACGACAGCTACTCATCAAGAAACAATGCCGTGGACGAAAATATTCAAATAAAGAACAAAGACGTCACGCCATTTTCAGATTGATTTACATTCCGAAACTCAACTCACCGGAACGCGAAACACATTCTCTTTCTCGACATTCATGCGAACCTTCAATCCCTTGTTCAACTTCACAAAAAACGAAACGAGAAAATAAGAATCCAGATAAAATAGAGTTGGCAAACAAAAAATAAAAAATGTTAAAATCAGTCTACATATATACATACCGATGCGTTGAGAGCGAGGTGACGGTGGCCAATATGGTTGGAGATGGGAGGTGAGAGAAACAAAAGAATTGTAAAAAGAAGGATGAAACAACCGGAGATGGCGGAGAGGAGAGGCAGGAAATGATGTAAGAGGCGGCGGCGGCGATGATGGTGGCGGAAGATAAGACCCTGTAGAATCTGCACTCCGATCAATTCTTCCCTGTACTTTTTCTTCTTCATCATGCTCATGCTAATGCTAATGCTAATGCTATTGGTTAAGGAAGAAGAGATCGAAGTGCAGATGCTTTAGAGAGAGAGAAATGGAAATGGTCTAGAGTGAAAATGTCCAAGATTCTTACGTATATATATGTGGGCTTAAGCCAATACAACACAGCAACAGCACAACAACTTCAAAAACTCGGAAGAGTTTCTGTTGTACTAAATGTTTGTTAGCAGCAACGACAATGTCTTCTTGCTTTATTTTTTTTTCCCAGATACCAACAATTTTTTGCAATTTTGGCCCCCACATAAATGCATTTAAATTTGCAAGAAAGCCCCACCCCAGTTGGTCACCCTCTTCGGCTTTGAATGGATGGCGTGAAAATCTTAGTAGGGATTCTCCAAGATCTGTCTACTCCCTCAAATTTACTATGTGGGATGTTTTGTTAGGATTTTTCAGTATACATTTCTTTCACCTCTTCATATCTTCCTTGTAATAGGAAATTTATTTGGTGGGACTTACTCTTCATCCTATGATTAATACTAAATCTCACAAATTAAATATGGTGTTATTCTTTTACCTACAATGGAAAATTATTTTGAATATTCATAAATGACAAGAAATATGCCATGTTAACATTATATTTCACTGAATAATTATTATCGTGTAATTTATTTTTTTTTAAAAGTATTTCTTGAATCAAGAATATTTATCAAATTAATTTGCCAGCATTAAGCGAAGTGGTACGAACAATCGCCTTGCACATTAAACATTAGTTCGAAGTATCTAAATATCTGAATTGGGATAACCTAAAAATAGTAACATATTGAAATTTGCTCATACATGAACCTCTTATTGTAACTTGAACTTTTCTATTTTTGAACCCCAATACACCATTGAGTTTCGCAAAATTACGGTAGTGTTTGGATATGTTTTTTATTTGATTTTATTGTGTGTTTGTTCTATGTTTTGAAAGAATTGTGAGAAAATGTGAAATGAATGTTGAGGAATGTGATTGATGTTGTTTGGTTATATTTTTTGAATAGTTAAAAAATGGGTTTTGGAAATTTTGATATTTTTAGTTATATTTTGAAGGAGACATTTTATATTATAGATGTAAAATCAATGCTTTTATGTTGGCGTTTGGGCGTGAAATTTGAGTTTAATGATTTTTTTAAATGTAATAATAATAAAATATGTTGTGTCTATATGTATATATGTAGTGGAATAGGAAAATGAAAGGGGCGTTTGTGATATTAGCCAAACAAGACAGGGGCATTTTGGGGTGTGAAATAGTAAAATGAAAAAAAAAAATTGCCATGTTTGGAAGTGTTTCCCTGGAATGACGGCGTTTCAGGAAACGTTTCCAAACAAAGCCTATATTTTTTTTTCTAAAATTACTAAAACAAATCTAATTATAAAAAATGTCATTAATTATTTTATATAATTATGAATATTCATATATGGTATGTATGTGATTGATTCTGGCACAAAAATCAAGCTATAAAAATCAAATGCAAATACTATTGAAAATGTGAGATTTTATCATAAAGTTTGGGGAATGATGGGGAAAGGTGGTGAGAGTGTTGCGGACGGAAGCTTTCGTGTACGATGGGTTCCATTTCCACTTTGTTCACGTGGCTCCCTGGCCACGGTGGCGTGGTTCTTTTCTTTATACTAATATCTAAAATCAAAACTTCTGTCTTAACCTCCAATAATCATGCTTAGGATAATATTATTGGACTGCTTAGGATACATCGATCCACTATGTTCAATTGAATAACAATTTACATATTTGTCT
>JACGDI010000938.1:175393-197791 GCA_014898725.1 Jacaranda copaia | reverse complement strand
TTAGTCACGAATATTTATTCA
The DNA here is from genome assembly GCA_014898725.1 of Jacaranda copaia. Taxonomy (NCBI): domain Eukaryota; kingdom Viridiplantae; phylum Streptophyta; class Magnoliopsida; order Lamiales; family Bignoniaceae; genus Jacaranda; species Jacaranda copaia. The sequence goes on along the minus strand of JACGDI010000938.1, from coordinate 197,770 downwards.
TGGGAATCTGCCGTTGGATCTCATTATTTTATATTCTTTGAGTCAGAACCTCGTCAGAATATTGTACTAATAATAATTGTATTTATTTATTTTATTAATATTTTCTTAATGTTGAATTTTACGAATTTTGAATGTCCAACTGACCAAGAAATTAATTGTTGTATTCTACAAGACAACAATTGTTTGTTGCATTTTGTAGCTTAACGAAAAGATTAAGGAAACATACACAGTTGCGAATGCATCGAAAAGGGCAAGTGGACAGCAAACCCCTAACATGACCACGTGAATATGAAGTAAGTACAATTAATTAAGGGTAAGTGGGTACTGATTATCCACAATATTGATTTTTAATTTTTGTTTATTTTCCTTTAGTACGGATCAGATAGCTATATATATATATATATATATCCCTGATGGCTGGTTTGGTTGGGATGATAAAATAGAATATAGTGTTTTTATCCCACTTTATTATTCATTTATATGGATGTAAATGAGATGAGGCTATTTGCAAACGGTTCGATCTCGACTTGATAAAAACTCGTATTCAGTTTGATTTTTTCAAACCTGAGCTAAGCCGAGCTGAGCTCGAGCTCGTCAGTCAAACGAGTCGAGTCGAACTCAATAATATTCTATTCGAAAAATTTACGAGCTAAAATGAATTTTTTTTATTATATATATACATACACATATATATAATTATAATCTAAACCAATATAATAAAATTTATATATAAAGATAAGAAAAAAAAATAATAATAATAATAATTCAGTTTTTTATTTTTAGGAAAACATATAACAAAATTATTTAAAAAATTTATAATTATAGATTTTATTTTGAGTCTAAATAAACTTTAATTAATTCAAACTTATACGAACTTGAGTTTGAGTTTATTCGAACTTAATAAATTGAGCTTTTCTGCTTATCTATAATGAGCTTTATTAAGTTAAGCTCGATAAGTTTCGCTGAGCACTCGTTTATTTCAATGAACCGAACTTGAACTTGATTTTTTAGGCTCGACCAAGCTTGGCTCGAGTTCGAGCTCGCGAATTAATAAATGGATCGAGTGTGAACTTGCTAGATTTGAACTTGGCTCGACTCATTTACATCCCTTTTCATTTGGTTAGAATGATAATAAATATTCAAACCTATATGAATACTAAAAACCTGTATTTATATGTGCAATTTTCATGATAAATTAACTCGCCACTCCCTATTAATTTATTTATTGTACTAGCCAAATTATATTACAATAATAAAAAATTACACAAATTATCATATGATAAATAATCATGAGATAATTTACAAATTCAACCAAACTAACCCTAATAGAATTGCCCAAATATTATCTAATTAACAGTATTTTTTTAAAAAAAATATTGTGATGGTTAGTGATTGATAGTGACAAGTAACAACTCATGAAACTAATCTTAGGCTGAATAATTGATTGGTGGGGCCAAGGCTAAATCCAGCTTAAGACTTTGGCAAATTTATATGTATGTATAAAAAATCTGAAAATTTTCCTTTTATCAAGTAGAGTTAAAATTGGGCTCAAGATTTTATTTTATTTTATTTTTTTTAAAAAAAAGCTATCTCAAGATATTTTCACCATTTCAAAATATGATAATTGCCAAACATATGTTCTAGAACGAAATCGTCAAGTGGTCCAGTTAATTGATTTACAATATATTTAATTCTGTTGACTAATAAGTTGAATAATAGTTGGGCATATGTCAAACTTATGCAATCAATCTCTTAAAATTGGAGGACTGTGGATCTTTTTTGACCGGCTTGGTAAGGTAGGAACGGATGTTAAAGTCTGTACTCATAAGTAATGTTTGAGAAATCGGACCACTGAGCGAACTGGTGGTTTTATTGGTTGATGGTTTAATCGGTTCAATCGGTGTTATGTCATAATTATATTTAATATTATATAAATATAAGAAAAAAAATATTAATATATATAAAGGGCAAAAATGAAAAATTGTCAAGTATCATGAAACTTTCTCCAAACTCTACTTTATAGTAATATACATACATCAATTTAAAATATCAAATCATAAAATAAGATTTGCTAGAAAAAATCCTTATATAATCTATTACAACTTACAAACAATAAACACCAACTCAAATAATATAAAAGTTTCAAATGTAAATAAAAATCAATATTATTTTTAATTTTTAGTTTTTATTTTCAGAAAAAAAAAGAGAAAAAACCAGTTTAAAGTAAAACGGGTTTATCAGTTGAACTGTTTTTTACCGGTTGGCACCAATTTTTTATCAACTAATTTTATATATCAAATCGAACCGAAATCATGATTGGTTCCCGATTGAACTGGTCGAACCGGCCAATCCGATCCGATCCAATTTCTCAATCAGTAATCATAGGTTCGTGGTTTGAAGGTGGAGAATGAATTTTAAGAAGTTGGTTGTTCGTGTTTAATGGTTGGGTATTTATAATTATTTATTAAGTTAATCTTGCATTATTCATTCTATAGTGGTTCAAAATCTTTCTTCGTATCTCGATCAGATATGACTGAAGTCTTGAGTTAAACTAGCATCGAATTGAGCCATGCTGCAACCTGCATGAAAAGGCATAGATGCAACAAAGTGTTTTGACCTTAAACTAAAACATTATTGATCCATGATCTACCTTAAAATTTAACACAAAAGGAGGCAAATGAATTGGATCACCCTATAACCTTGCAACCTTATGCACGAAAGGTTCACAACTAATGTTTTTTTTTTTTTTGCCTTAAAAAGCAATATCAGATATAGTTTCATGTGCTAAAAATGTGGTAATAAAAAATACAGCGCGCGTAATATTAAAATAGTGAAAAATTAGAAATAGTTATTGGCCTGAATTGATCATAAAGAAAGATGCCGAAGGGCTGTTGGTGAATTAAAACTTCACTATACTTTTATTCCAATGCATTGGTGAATTAAGAAAATTTCAATAAAAAATAATAATAATAATAATAACAACAACTTAATAAGTACTGCTTTTGCTATTGTAGTTAATTAAAGTATTGCGAAGTGAGTCATAGGGCCGGCATCCATAGAGACTCAAAACGTAGTGGCCCAAACTGTTAGGGGCTTTCCTCTTAGTTGGGCCTTTTCTGGCAGTCGTTATGCTTAAAAGCAAATCCAATATTGTTCTCAGAAAAATGTGTTCGGAACAGTTTTGTTAGGGGTGTTCAAATTCAATTTAATTTAAAATAAAAAAATTTAATGAATCGATCCAAAAATTTAAAAATCAATCAAAATCGAACTTTTTTGAACTGAATTGAATTTATTTACTAAAAACCAATCGGAATGGATTAGTTTTTGGTTTTAATCTCAAAAACTAATCAAATCCAAACCGAACCGAAATTAATATACTAATAATACAAAAAATATATACCTTAATTATAAAATACACAAATAAATTAAAATAAACTAAACTTAGGATTTTTTCACTTGCAAAAATAAATACATATAAGTAACTATAGTGGACTTATAACTTATAGTTGCGTGTTCTTATATAATTTAACTTAATTTCATAAGATAAGTGTGATATGATAGCTAAATAAAATTTACAATTTAATTGATTAAATTAGTTTAATTTTCAATTGAAATATTTTCAATAGAAACTTATCAAATATTTCAATTAAAAATTTGAATTAAAAAACTGAATTAATCAATCTAATGCAAACCAATTTAAAATGAATTGAATTTGATTGGATTTATAATAAAAACATAACCGATATAAATTGATCCAATATACATTATATAGTTTGAATCCAATCGAACTGCGAACACCGCTAATTTTTGTCGTTGGTTGATGTAATTAGTCTCAAATTCCTTTTGTCTTTTTCTTGATTTATTTGGTAATTTTCATTCCAAGGATTCAGAAACACTCCATTCACCTCAAAATTGTTACTTTCTAATCCTTGTAGCTTCGTAGATAAGTACTTATTTACAATCCACAGGGTTTTGCCTAAAGTCGCACCATCGACAACCAGCGACTTTTCTCTTTGGCTGACTAGGCAAGCTGAGTCAGATGCCACGTGGCAGTTAGGCTTTGATTGCGTGCTCTGAGCATTTCGTCCACCGACGCAGCGACCAAATCTCTCTCACACCCCCCAGTGGCGTGAAAAAGAAAGCAAATAGAAGGAGCAAAAATACGCGCAGAGTGCACACATTCGTGTGTGTACGGCGATAAGGTATTAAGGAAGATGAGTAAGCTTAAACAGTGGAGCTTCGAATTGGATTTGGATCGACCCAATATCGAAGACTACCTCCCCTCCGGATCCATTCAGGAGCCCCACGGCAAACTTCGCCTGTAACTTTCTATCTCTGTTTATTCATGCATGCAATCTAACTACCTATCTATGTATGGTTTGTATATTAATGTGTTTGGAGTCCTTAGGCGTGATTTGCTGGATATTTCGCCAACTTTAACTGAGGCAGCTGGTGCCATTGTTGATGTAAGATTTTCTTTTCTTTTCTTTGTTTTTCCGCCCTCTCAATTTCGTGTATACTTTGCATTGAAACTTAATTAGTTCATGAGATATGTGCTTGTCTTTGATATCATGTTAGAGCCTAGAGGAGCCATTTGATTAGATTGCTTTATTGTACTATTTTAACTATCAGGATCCCATCAACTTCTTTTTGTTGGTTTAATAGATTTTATTAATAAAGTAAGCAAACGAGATCAAGTACATTAATATAACTTTGAAAAATGGAAATTAAATAAACATCAACTAAAACACTCCAGTTTGAATGGAAAGCTCATTTAGCCAAGGCATGGGGACTAGAGTTTGCTTAATATCTGGTGTGAAAGAATCTTCCACCTTGTCTATTTGTAGAAAGGGGTTTAGATTTTCAAACATGGTTTTGGAATGCCATTCTGCATCTATTGATCTAGAGCTAACAAATGATTTTTATGGGTCTTTTCATTATTTTTTTGGAGAATAATGCATTTATCTGTTTAGGTATTGTGTGGAGGTTATCTTCACATGACTGGAAATTTTAAAATTTTGAAGCCTTGCTACTCCATTTTGATCATATTGAATTGTTGACTAAAGCATTGGATCTGTGCCTATTCCTGTTGTGTTGACTTACAAAAGTTTTATTTGTCTTCTGTATCTCTTAATTTGTTCTTTTGGCATGGCAATTGATATTTTCTCAATTAATCTTTTTTGATGCACCTTTATTGAATTTTGCGGCCTCAATTTTAGAGGTGTAGAAGTTGGAATTTGGTAAAAAGGTTGCAGTGTCATTATATACTTCAAAGCCGTGATTGAATATAAGCTTGCAAAAAGACACAAGAGGGATCCATGAGAATGTTGACCTGTTTTTCTTCGTCTTATATTGTCGACACTTCTGGATCCTCATCCAATTCATTTTTAACGTTTGCTATCTTGATGATTTGGCAAGATGTGTAAAATTTTATTTTCTTCTTGATATTCTGAACATGTTATGCCCTATAGATTAATGGCCTGCCTCAGTGTTGTGACAGAAATAATATAACCTAATTTTGTTCTATTTCTGAGTTTTGCTGTATGACAGGACTCTTTCACGAGATGCTTCAAGTCTAATCCTCCAGAACCCTGGAACTGGAATGTATATTTGTTTCCTTTGTGGTGTTTGGGAGTTGTAGTCCGATATGGGGTTCTTTTCCCAACAAGGTGAATCTCTACCCTATGCAAACATTACTTGGACAATAGGATAATCATATTTCTCTTGTGCGATTCAAGCCTTTCATGCAAATCCTGTTGCATTCCAATTCAAATGCAGGTTAATAGTGTTGACAATGGGATGGATCATATTTCACTCATGCTATTTTCCTGTACATTTCCTATTAAAAGGGCATGATCAATTGAGGAAAAATTTAGAGGTAAGGAGGCTTAGTTTGTATTTTCACCAATTTTTCTTTATTTATTTGTTCTGAATATTTGTCATATAGAGTCTAGATACATGCTTCAATTTTATTTTATTCAGTATGAGTGTTTCATACTTCCGTGGATCAGGTGGATGTAAGCCTTAGAGTTTTACCCATCTTGTCTCCATCAATTATGTAGTGGTCACATATAATTCAGACATGGAGATAGCTCTACATTTCAATTTGGATCTAATCAACTAATAATACTAGGTAGCAATGTTAGAACTTCAGATTTCAGGAAAGACTAAAAAGAATAGGAGCAATGTTAGAGAATTCTCCTATCAGAAACATAATATTTTCAACTGTGAATTGATGCTTCCTATTTTATAGAAGACAAGCCAAATATGCCATAGATTTATCTCCTGCAGTGGTTCATGTTGCTTATTTTCTCTTCAGAGAAGTCTAGTCGAGTTGATCTGCAGCTTTTTTGTTGCATCATGGACTGGGGTTGTCAAGTACCATGGTCCGCAGCCCAGCATGCGGCCTAACCAGGTGAGAGTGTGTATTTTGGTTGAAATCATCTAATTTTTAGAATAGCTCACCAAGATTAGCTCATAACTATGTATGTTTCCATTTAGATCTTTTTTCTTTTTTCTATGGGCTGTTCAGGTCTTTGTGGCAAATCACACTTCCATGATAAATTTCATTGTTTTGGAACAAATGACTGCATTTGCAGTAATTATGCAGAAGCATCCTGGATGGGTTGGTAAGTGTCTCTGTGGTCATGTGGAGTACCTAGTGGCTCTTGAAGCATTCCTTAAATGAAAAATTTCAATCATTTATGGGATTTCACGGAATGTCTATTGTTTGCACTCTTTGACAATTCCAATACTCAATTTAGGGCATGCATGGTTCTCTTGTGTTTTACTTTACTATTCTTATTCTGTTTCTTCCTGTACCGGATTATTGCAGAGCACTACTTTGGAAAGTCTAGGATGTATCTGGTTCAACTGCTCAGAGTCCAAGGATCGTGAAATTGTTGCAAGAAAGTATGTCTTATTATAGAAGACTTAATATTTCAAATTATATCATTTTCCTTATTCTAAATTTGAACTTTTTCAGGTTAAGAGAACATGTCAATGGAACTGATAATAATCCTCTTCTTATATTCCCTGAAGGAACTTGTGTGAATAACCACTACAGTGTGATGTTCAAGAAGGTGAAGCATTGATGTCAGTATGTCTTGTAGACATTCTATTTTTAACAACAGAGAGAATTTCTTTATTGTTCCTCGGTAACTTTCTGCTCTTCTAAGAACATTTCTTCTTTCTTTCTTTCTTCCCTCTTTCCTTCTTTCTTTCTTTTTATTTTTTTATTTTTTAATTTTTTTTAATTTTTTGTTTTCCCTTCTCTTCTTCTTTTTCTTCTTCTTCTTTCTCCTTTTGCCCTAAAATTGTAAGTCAAGTTTTTAAGGTGTTGTTCAAATGGATGTACGATGATTAGGTTAATTGTTCATGTAAATTTTATGCCTATATTTTTTATTCTTACTTTGTCTTCTTTTCTTATGATGCTTCGGGTGCATTTGAACTTGGCTGCACTGTCTGTCCGATTGCAATTAAGTATAACAAAATCTTTGTCAATGCCTTCTGGAACAGTCGAAAGTAAGTTTTTCATTGCATTATGGGTCCTCTACACTGGTTTCTAAAGTGCTTTGGTTGTGGTTGAGGTTGCTTTTTGTGAAAAATTGGGTGATGTGGTGTTGCTTGTTTACTGTTGGATAATGATGACTCTTTGCAACTTGTGCCAAGAAACTATTACATCATCAGTAAAACATCTACTGGAAGATATTCTTTTGTTCTTTGTAGGCAATCCTTCACAGCACACTTATTGCAGCTTATGACATCATGGACTGTTGTCTGTGATGTGTGGTACATGGAGCCTCAAAATTTCAAACCTGGGGAAACACCTATTGAATTTGCAGAGAGTAGGTACATAGTCATTTTGTCAGTTTATAAATTGATTTCCTTTTTTCTTTTTGGGTGGGGTGGGTGGTTGTTTTGATTCCTGCTAACTGCAATGTAAATTTACATGGTTCTACATGCTTCTTTCTTTCAGGGTTAGGGACATTATTTCTGTTCGAGCTGGTCTTAGAAAGGTTCCGTGGGATGGATATTTAAAATACGCTCGCCCCAGTCCCAAGCATCGTGAACGCAAGTAAGTCTTAGCATAATTCAATATGGCATTGCTTTTTCTTAGTTGCAACTTCCAGTTCTGCTGGTATAAGAGTCCATGCCCATGTCAGAAAAAGAAAAATGACAACAAAAAGAGATTAAGAAACCAAAATGAGAAAATGATGATTGTGTGTATGGTTTTCGCAATGGTGATTGCTGTACTGTTTATTATTGCCAGTGCATCATGATTAAGCTCAATGTAAGTTAACTTGCATGCTTGCCTGTCATCAAACTGACCACTCATTTGATTACACCTGGAAACAGGTTTTGGTGTAGAATGTACATTTAACTAGTGGACATTTTACTGCTAGCAATAAAACTAATTAAATAGACTGCATGTGTCACCTGTCTTTATATTTACATCTGCAGGCAACAGAGCTTTGCAGAGTCGGTGCTCAGTCACCTGGAAGAGAAATAGATATATCATTTGATATATACTCCTAAACTTGTTTGTTGTTGTTTTCTATTTGTCAGATAGCGGCTGTAGCTTTTCAAAAATTCGTTCTCATTTTTTTTCTGACATAGTGGAGGTTCCTCTGACTACTTCCAGGATAGTAGACAGAAGTTACTGCCTTTTTGAAGAGGAATACGCTCTCCTCTATAAAGTGTCCGAATTAGTGCGTCTCTCTGTGTGCTCTTTGTCAAGAGCCTCTAAACTCCTAGTTTGGTGCTTTCGAGAAATTTATGCTCATTCATTAATTATTTTCAAAGTGCCCAAGTTGTTTATTGTGGTCTTATGAGGGATTGGATATGCACACGAGTTTGTCAACATTGTTTAATAAATTGTCATCATGTGCATATTTCCATCTTAGAAGCACTAATCTGTGTGAGGCTTAAATCTGGTGGCGGCCCAGAAAACCAACAAAATAGTATTTCCCGTGAAACATCAGCTCCTATAAATTATAATTGCTGCAGAGGTGTGAATTCTCGATAACTGCGATTAAAATTGTCTAACACAGTCTAACAACCGACTCCCGTCCAGGCTGTCGGCAGATTGATTCTTTAACATGACATTCCAAGGTTAATTAGCAGTTGCTCCTATTCTTGATGGCCAACATGAAGAATCAGAATCTCGTCCTTTGTAGTTTAATAGAAAAAAGGCATCCTATACACCTATAAATTACAATAATTGAAGCACTGGAGTCTCGAACATTTAAGCCCCAAGAATTGAAACCCTCGTGGAATGGATTGAGTATTGCTTTTCCCACTGTGCATTGACCCGTGGCAGGTCAATTACTTCAATCCAGGTCACAAATTTCTGAGAATTGAGATTTATAAAAAGAGGCAGTATGGAAAGAGAGGTTATGTTCAGCTGGAGGTTGAAGTATTGGCTATCAATTGCGGTCTGTGTATGTAATAGGCTATAGCCTTGATTTGGTCAAGAAGTTATGGTCATGGTGCTTTCTCGTAAAACTCAACCAATTAATTTTAGAGCATTGAGGAAACATTGAAGAGTTCAAGAATGGAACTGTTGGAATGAGTATTCACATTAACTGTCATTGTCATCAGTCATCACCACTTCAAAGAAAAGCTCGCATTTTACTTTGAAATTGGAATTGGAACAGGGCATGTCTCCAGTCAAAGTTGATGTCGACCAAGCAATCTTAATTTTTTTTATTTATTAATATTTAACGTCAAAATTAATTTGTTTAACTGTCGCATTAAAAACCTTTACAAAAAAAGAAAAAGAAAATGTAATTTAAAAAGCAGCCCGGTCGGTCTCGGAGTGTGAAAGCTGAAGCCCGTGAATTTAAACAACATTAATCCTCCCAAAAAGTACACGGAACCAAATTGTGGAAACACACCCAGCCTATCATGCAGTATTTTTCCAATTTCCAAGTCAAAGTCCTGCGCACACACTAAATTAACAGCACCCAGCCTATCATGCAGTATTTTTCCAATTTCGAAGTCAAGTCCTGCACACACACTAAATTAACAGCACACTGTTCCCACTTCCATCTGCATTCCACTCCCATCGCCATCCTCCCCTTTCTTAGTTTCCTTCGTTCCCACCACTTCCCACCCACGCCAACGGCAAGCTAGCTTTCTTACCTTTTTTCTCATAAAAACTATAATTTCTGTTCTTCTCTAAGAAAGAGCAGAATACAACAAGATGGGCTCTTCCAAGAGGCTGTTATTCTCGACTTTACTGCTCTTCATCACTATTTCTTCAACAAACTTCAGCTTGGCGCAGCAGCCCTTCGGCTGCAGCTCCGCCGGCGCCACCTGCAATGCTCTTGTCGACTACGTCTCCCCCAACGCCACCAGTCTCTCCGCTATCAAAACCCTCTTCAACATCAAAAACCTCCACTCCATTCTCGGCGCCAACAACCTCCCCCTCTCCACCCGAGCCAACTTCCCCATCGCCGCCTCGCAGCCCGTCAAGATACCCTTCCCCTGCATCTGCAACAACGGGACCGGAAGATCCAACGGCCGCCCGCACTACACGGTGGTCCCTGGCGACGGGCTCTACCACATAGCGGCGGAGGTGTTTTCCGGCCTGGTCACCTACCAAGAAATCCAGGCCGTTAATAATATAAGGGATGCCAACGTGATTGAGGTGGGGCAGCGGCTGTTGATACCGCTGCCTTGCAGCTGTGATGACGTGGACGGGCAGAAGGTGGTGCACTATGGACACGTGGTTGCCTCGGGGAGCACTGTGGAGGGGATTTCCCAGCAGTATAATACTACGCAGGATACACTGCTGAGGCTCAATAATTTGTCTAGTCCTCAAGACCTCAAGGCTGGGGCTGTTCTTGATATTCCACTTAGAGGTATGTCTAAATTTCTTATCTTCTATCCAAAAGCATTGAGAGCGGTTACTGGACATTACCGCACCAACTGTAAAGACTTTTCATGGTAATATTCCTCTCTAATCCAGAGGCTGGAGCTAATTTGATGTTAGCTTTTAACTTATCAATTACGAGTAATAGATATTAAGCTGAATTTTTTATTTTATTAGGCATAAGCATACATGATAAATCTACTGATTTTTTTGATTTGTGTCCTTTCTAACAGCTTGTTCTTCATTGGTAAACAATAATTCGCTGGACTACCCTTTACTTGTTCCCAATGGCACCTATGTCTTCACAGCTACGAATTGTGTAATGTGCAAGTGTGATGCTGCACTAAACTGGATGTAAGTGGAGCAGTGCTAAAGTTTTTAATCTTCCCAATTCTTTCCAGCTGCTTACTTCAGTAATCTTACATTGTATCTTGTTTTGTCTTGTCTATGTTCCTTCTCCCTTTTGGCTTATGTGCTCAGGTTACAATGTGAAGCCTCAAATTCTAATTCATCATGTCCCCCAATTCGATGTGAGGGTGCAGAAAACTTATATCTTGGAAACACCACGACCTCCGGTTGTAATCGCACCACCTGTGCCTATGCTGGTTACAACCGAAGGATCCTAACGACCATAGATTCGGAGTCAACTTGCCCTGGTGGGTGTTCACATATCATTGAAAGTTTTGTGCATGCCCTTTTTTCTTGCTAATTATCTTGAAAACCATGTAGTTGATAAAATTGAGTGGTTTGTCTCCTGCATAATTACGTCTAGCTTAGTATTTAAAAAGTTCCAATATTCAGACCTTGAATGATTCACATAAGAAAGAAGTTACAGTATGGCAAGTGATATGAGAGGAAATTATTTGTACTTGTGCATACTAGGATTAGATGGATCAGCCCTACTAATGCTCGCTCCTCTGTTACTGTTCGAAAGATTTCTATGTTGATCAGACGAATGTTATAATGGTAGTTGTTGCTTTGCACCAAGCAATTTGAGGATACTGAATTTTTTTCTTATTTTATTTATTCAACTGTTGAAACAAAAGCTTCCGAACTATTTATGTTTCCTGCGACACTGCCCCCTCAAGTATTTTGAGCAATAGCTGGGATCGATTAGTTTTACTTGGATTGGATGTATAATGTTTGCTTTCTGCATTGGTGGAAGTTGATTGAATCGGGTTTATCTTAGAATTATGACCATTTCATACCATCAGATCAGAGTACTAATTAACAACTACTTTTGTGCTCTTGGCTACAGCTCCAGACAATAGATCATCTGCAAACAGCTTGCAAGGCTGGAGGTGGAATGAACTTGTCATTTTTATCCACATCGTGTTACTTTGTATTCCATTTCTCAAATGAGACAGGTTTTGTACCTGTAACCCTTTGGGAATTGTTGCTACATTGTAGTTATAAGAGCACCAGGGATGATGTAATAATTTGCTCAGCTTTGTATATTGGTACTTGGACTTATTCTCTTTGGAGAAGCACAGGAAGAAATTGTAATTCTTTTAAGGCTGGTTTTGTATCTTTCTTTTGCTCTATCTTTCTACTTCTTTTTCATTTCTTTTGTCCCACTTTTTAAAACTCATTGGCTTCACCATCCACACTTGATAGGTAACTTTTTGCTCGCTTTGGCTTATCAGACCAATCATATTATTCGGGCAGGGATTGAAATTGTCATCTGGGATATGTTGTAATAGCCACATGGTCGGCCCCGTTGCCTTATAATCTAGAAAAGCAAATTACAGCAATGTTGATAAAGACTGGTCATTCATTATCATTCGTCTTATATTATCAAAAGGATGCACCAATTCTTTTCTTCACTACAAAAATTAAAAACAAAAAAATGGGGAACCAATTACCTAATAATCTGGCAATTGGGATGCCAATATTTACTGGGAAGGTTGGCTTGCAGGAAAAAAAAAATATAAAGAAAAAGAAAAAGAAAAAGAGAAAACAAAGGGTCAGGCGGAATAATCGAAATGGGTGTTTAAGTATTAACCCGACGGCAAGGCAAGGCTTTTGAACTTAAAACCCCGTGCCATGCCACCTAGGAAAGCAGTGTTGGTAATAAAGTACGAGGCATAAACCTCGGACTCAACCAAAACCGCCTGACAAACTCGCACCGACGATTAATTTATGCCATCTTCCCCTCCATGATTCTGCATACGATCATCTTCTTGTTTGTCCCTTTCCCCGACATCCCCCAGAACCTTCTTTTCATTTACTATCGTTAGAATAATCAAGGTTGGAAAATTTATTCTTTTTTCTTTCTTTACTTCTTTTTGTCCTTTCCTTCTCTTGTTCTTTCACCTTTCTTGAATTTAGAATTATCCAAATCCGGAAAATTTCTGGAAAATTTGTTTGCTTTCTTTTTGGCAGTAAGAATTTGTTTTTATTTCGTGGAACAAGTAATGGTGGCCTCTCTATTGAGTGGTGGTAACGCGGTTTCATGTGGCTTGCCGAATAGGAGTAGCAAATCGGCATTTTCGTCAAGAAATCCAACAAGGTTTCGCTGTTTTCTTGTAAGGAGGAGTAATATTGATGGCGCCCGTGCTGGTGTATTCTCTGTTTCCTTGGGCAGGGGAAGAGGCTTCTTTCCTTATCCGGTTATTCGTCAGACGAAGCAGATCTTTTCGACTTTCAATAGTCAGTTAAATTCGGATTGCAGCGTCCAATCTAATGATGTAGAGGATAGCGCTGCTGTTCAGCAAGAATGTGATTCCTCAATTTCAAGTGGAGAGCTTATGTATGAAATCTTGTTAATCTCGTAGTTTTTTGTTCTTAATTCGGTCCTCTACAGCACCCATGATAGTTAAGAGAAAATATGTGCTTGCATGCACGGTACTTGTATCACTGAATGGTTGATTATGAGACATATATGCACTAGCTTGTTGTGTATCTGCTTATTGTGTTTGATAAAAGCAATGACTGGTGTAAATGTGTTTGTGGAAAAAAATAGTAATTTTGAGCTAAAAACCACTTCAATGGAAAAGTAAAAGAAATATGTATAATCAATGCCTTTTACAATCTTTCTGAGCAGCAATATCAGATAAGTCTCTTTACATGTATTATGAAGTTAAAAGATACATGATATTTGCTACTTCCTGATATCTTCATTGATATGTTTTGTAATGGTTTACTAACTACTTGAGTACTTATTGTGAGACATTTTTCTTCCCCCGCCATGTCCTTATATGAATTTTTTCTTTCCTTTTTTTCTTTTGGCAACTAGGAGTTAAACGTGAATTTAGACAGTCTTGTGGAGCTGCTAAACCAGCACCAGTTTACTGACAATGACTGCAAAAGAATTTTCGCCAAGTTCGCCATTAGGAACTGCAAAATCTAAAATGTGTTACCACTGACGATGATTTTGAGCTGTGTTACATTTTTGTTGACGTGGGTCTTATTAGTCATATGATCGCATAATGCATTGGGACATCTTTTTTAGAGGTGTCTTATGGTCATTGATTAATTTACTCTTATTTCTCTTTGTTTTCAGTGAGTTGAATGGGACCGTTTCTTCTCAGATCACTGAAATTAATGATAAGTTGTGGGAAGATCCTACCAGTACATCTGAATCAAAAGATGTTAGGCATGAGCTCATAATGCTGTCTTTACCAGCAATTGGTGGACAGGCCATTGAACCAATGGTGCAACTAATGGAGACTGCATTTATTGGTCACCTGGGTAAGGTTGATATTTCCATTTTCAAATTGATTTTAGATTGTGAGTGATAAGTTCTATGTATTTTGTACTCATCATGATTTAAGCATACTTCGTAATTCTTGTAAGTTTAGCAATCTACTTCTGATACAACTGGTGGTGATGCAGCTTATTGATTAGAAGGTTGACTTTGGGAATAACTTCATGACACTCAGTAATTTTTTTGATATCCCTGGTTGAAATCTCATGATCAGGATTCAGTGGCCAGTGCTGTATTTTGATGATCATAGTTCATTACATGTTTGTATTTGTCACACGGACTTCGTATCTTCCTTTATTCTTTTTGCTGGACTTGTTGAGGAAAAAGAGAATAAATGTTATAAATTCCTTGCCAGATTAAGCATTCAAATTCACTTTTCAATACCAAAATCATTTTGGTTCATTGATTTAGAGTTGGCTGTGATGTTTCACATGTATTTGTAAGTTCCTGCTTGTATTTCCAGGAAAACATGTTGTTTTCTATTTCTTTGATATTTTATTTTCTCATGTCAAAAAGCTGAAGATATGTAGCTTTCCTGAATTTGAGTCCATAGTAACTGAATTTTCTTTTTTTCTACTACTTCAGTATCTGGTTACTAACTTTAACGGAATCTTTTTCCCTCTTCTCTTCCTCTTGCTATTTTGCTTAAATATCAAGATTTTATTTCTCTCTGTGACCTCTTAAACATATTTCTTATCCAGGTCCTGTGGAGTTGGCTTCTGCTGGTGTCTCCATATCACTTTTTAACATTATCTCAAAACTTTTTAATATTCCCCTCCTCAGTGTTGCTACTTCTTTTGTGGCTGAGGACATTTCAAAGAACGCAAGCAGATTTTCTGAATCAGGTACATGTGATACTATCCTAGTAATGGTAATACATGTAATTTTAAGTCTATGTACATAAATTTTTGCTGTATTTCTGTGTTATTGAGAGTTACGTGACAATGATAACCTTTTACCAATGCAGTAGAAAAGCTGCAGCTGTCTTCAGTGGCCACAGCTTTGCTATTAGCTGTTGGCATTGGCATCATTGAATCTATGGCCCTGATTTTGGGATCCGGACCTCTTCTCAGTTTGATGGGCATATCACCAGTATGGATTTATATGCAGTGAAAATCTGTATTTCTATCTGTTTCCTCACATCTCATTGGATTTGCTTCTTGTGTTTGTTTGCTGCATTGTGATCCGTCTGAACACCTAATAGAAAAGATTGAAAAATCATCACAAACCTCCATTATTTCTTTTGTATTGCAATTTCTGGACTATTATGGAAAACACTCGATTACAATTGTGTCAAGGAGCTGTTTGCTTTATGCTTGAAGCACTTCGTGCTTTAAGATAATTAATGTTAATAAACAATTAATCAAGAATTTTCAAATTTTACTTGTAGAATTGAGCCCTTTTTGTCTGATGATATGTTAGAAGTGTTAAATTAGTGATTTGATTTGTTGCAATTTAGTGCTTCAAACCAAACCAGGCCTCATTACTCTCACATTCACTAGCACAGACATAAAGGGACAATCAAGTGCATGTGTTGCTATCATGTAGTCAAATACCATTTTCATGGACTTTTTCTTGAAAGGGTCTATTTTTATTGTAGGCTTCTTCCATGCGTGCTCCTGCACAACGATTTCTTATTCTGAGGGCTCTGGGTGCTCCTGCTTTTGTTGTTTCTTTGGCACTCCAAGGCATTTTCCGTGGTTTCAAGGATACAAAGACTCCTGTACTTTGTCTAGGTCAGTTTATTCCCAAGGTTTTAATTGTACTAAATTAGGTTGACAATCAATTTTTTCTGATTAATGCGATCCAGAACCGAAGAAAAACATGAATTGTGCTACCGAAGGCATCATTTCTTTCATTGAAGCATTTTGACTTCTTAACTTCCTTAGACAAATAAAAAGAGATCTGGATTTGTTCTGTTTTCTCTTTTCCTAATTGAGAACAAGTTACAAGGTACATAAGATAGTAAATTCAAAATATACCAAAAGGCAACTTTGTTCTTATCTTTGGTCATTAGGTGTTGAGTTAGAAAGTATATCATATATTTCTTCATCCAAAATTTGAGAAATCTAAAAGAATTCAAAATTTTCCGTGGGTCCAGAAAATGGTACTTCTAGTTTTGAGAAGATTGATACCTGTCTCTTTTAACTTTTTAGTAGTGTTATCTTAGTTTAGGGATGGGGTACCATTAGCTTTCTATGTAAGATTAAAGTTTTTTCCTGGCTTTTTTGTGGAATTTTGGACCTAGCAAGTTTATGGTTTTTTATCGGACAATTATTATCGGTATGCTTCTGCTAATTTATTTCTATGCATGGTTATGCCTCTGAACCGTCTTTAATGCTGTGCAGGTTTTGGAAATTTTACTGCTATATTCCTCTTTCCTTTATTTATGTATTATTTTCAGTTGGGGGTTTATGGAGCTGCCATTTCCACTGCTGTATCTCAGTATGTACTTCTACACTTTTCCATATTTGCTTTTATTTAACTCGGTATTTGGTAACTTTGATCCTTGGTTCTAGTGTTTGGTGTTACTAGTATATTAAGTTCTATTTGTATATTCTTGTGCCAGATACATTGTCACATTTTCAATGATTTGGCATCTAAACAAGAAAGCTGTATTATTGCCACCAAAACTTGGAGAACTGCAGTTTGGTAGTTATCTGAAATCGGGTAAGCATGTTGGTTATGATAGAGGCTTCCAAATTTCTTCTCTGCCTTCTCTGGAAAACCTAACCTCGTAGTGATTTTTTCTGTAAATGTGAATTTGCTAATTGCCTCCTGTGAGATGAATGCCTGTGATTTGGCTATTTTGGAGCCAGGTTGCTGGCCTTTGGAGAATGTTTTACCATTAACCATGTAGGGCACAAAACTCTTCAAACAAATTGCACATGCTTCTCTGCAACTGATGTAAAGATATCCACTTGGAGGTTCCTGATTTTATTGCATCTTTTAAATCTGGCAAATTGCAGTTGTTTCTGCAACATGAAATTTCCATTCATGTTTGGTAGGTTGGCATGTAACACTTGGCCTTTGGTACACAGCATTCTCTCCTGTTTCTGACTTTCAATCCCAAGATTCTCATTCCTGCATGTCAAATTTTTGCAAAAGGAAACATTAGTGCCTATCATTCTACCTTTGACTATATCACTGAAATACCCAAGCTTCCAACATGATGCTGTGATTTAGAGCATTTATGCACCTGCGAGCACTCAAACTTTTATGACTTAGTTATCTGAATCTCTGATGCAGAAACCTCTACTACTGCATACTAAAACAGCAGCAAGAGTAGGGGACTAATATAACAGTTCACTATATGCAGGTAACAACAATGTCCAAAATCTACCTCAAGTCTGCTTCCTGTAGAGCCAGTGAGGTCAGCTTAGTATTTAGCTGACTTCGGAAGCTTCACTCTGAGAGTGTCAACAGTTTTGTTAAAATAAATACCAAATATTCTACTTCATTTGGACAGAAAAGATGCATGCCTAAGAAATGATGGTAGACTTCCATATTGTGCATGTAGGAAAGGTTCAACTATTTATACATAGAATTAGCACCTTGACTTTTCAATTTGGTTTTATTGTGCATGCTTGTTCTCTGGAATACCAAATGGTGATTTCATGTTTTCCTAGATCTATTGTCCAATGTCTTATTATTAAATTTTATGGTGATTTGAGAAATCTATCTGGATCTATATTCATTATTCAGCATTTTGGATTTGATAGGTGGTTTTCTTATTGGAAGAACTCTTGCTGTTCTGCTGACTTTGACACTTGGTACATCCATGGCGGCTCGTCAGGGACCTGTAGCAATGGCTGCTCATCAAATATGCTTACAAGTATGGCTAGCTGTGTCACTTCTAACTGATGCACTTGCTACATCAGCTCAGGTAATCTTTTGGTCTTCGCTTTCTTTGGGCATTTTCTTTTCTTTGCTTTTGTTGTTCCACTTATCAAATAATCTGATTGACTTATTCTCTGTCTTGACATATGGCAAGAGGCATGCTTAATAGTTTTTAGAATAGATTGATTAAACATTTGTACTAGTTTAACTGTACTGCTTGCTTTCTAGACCATGGTTTTATATAATTTATTTATGATATTAGTAGAATACTCTTGTAAACAATAGGATGTGGTAATGTTCAATCTTCTAATGAATTTCCTTAGAAAATCCTTCTTAAAACTTTTGAGGGACCTGTTTCTAACAAATGTGCAGTAAAACATTAGAGGATTTATGGGCTTGTTTGATACCGTTATATTGCCAAGTGCATAATTGCAGGCTTCAAATAGTTTTTGGTCTCCCAATGGACTCAATGTTTGCTTTTTGCAGGCCTTGATTGCCAGTTATATATCAAAAGATGATTACAGGACTGTGAGGGATATCGCCTACTTCGTGTTAAAGGTACTTGTCACTGTTGTTGCTTCTTTGTGCTTGGAGAGTGTTTCCTTTCATTGGATATTGTAAAAGAGGTCAGAGGGCATAAGCTCCTTCTCTTTGTGATACATTTTCCTTTATAATTTTCCAGATAGGTGTTATCAGTGGTGTTTCCTTAGCTGTTATTCTGGGTGTTTCTTTTAGTTCTTTGGCTCCATTATTTACAAAGGATGTTGAAGTCCTCAGAATTGTTAGAACTGGTGTTCTGGTAAGTTAAGCATTCTGCATATTTGTGTTAGGTTTCTCACTGATGTTGGCAGTGGTGATAGTTTCCTAACTTGAGAATCTGTGGAGTGTTGCAGTTTGTCGGTGCCACTCAACCTATAAATGCTTTAGCGTTTATCTGTGATGGTCTCCATTATGGTGTTTCAGATTTTCCTTATGCTGCAGTTTCAATGGTATGCTTATTATCTGTTTTGTTACATCATTGATCATCAAATGACAGATAGCTTTGATATACATGATTTTTGAAATGTAGATGCTGGTTGGGACAATATCTTCTGCATTTTTGCTATATGCTCCTACAGTTTTTGGTCTTCCTGGTGTTTGGTCAGGCTTGACTCTCTTCATGGGACTTAGAATGGTGGCTGGATTTATCAGGTGAGTTGGGCAATTCAATGAGTATGCTAGTTTTAGTCAAAGTATAAATGCTTTTGTTGTCAGTGAGGTTTATTTTGGCCCTTAACATCCTTCCTCCTAAGTTGTGAAAATAAGTTGATAGAGGATCTGCTTTCTGTTTTCTTCTTTTCTTTTTCAAGGTTCTGGACATTGTTTTACTCTTTTTTGCTTTATATGAAGAGGTTTACTCTTTTGGGATTAAAAATCAACAGCCTGCCAGCTACTGCATATTTAGATATAACTTACAGAGTATTGTCTTCTTTCCAGATTATTGGAACAAGGGGGTCCCTGGTGGTTCCTGCATGGTGATATTAAGAAAGCCAAGGTTAGTAAGTTCCGTAGTTATAAGTTAAAGTTGGAAGTCTTTTGGATTGTACTCTAGGTAACCTTACCTATTGCAGGGCTTATATATACATATGTACGAGTGTATTTATACATTCATGGCTTCCAGAAATTTTGGAAATTGTCTTTTGCACCTATTATCTGCTCTAAGAGAAAAAGGAATCCAATTTGAGACTTCTGTCGCCATGGCTCTCGATTCTGTCAGTCCTCCTCACACATGCATGGATACACATGCAAGTGTTAGATTGTTTGAGGAACTGCATTACATAAATTTTCAGATGTAAAGCCAAACCTTCCATCTGACATATAATGAACCTGACCCCCAATACATGAAAGTTAAAGGGAGACCTAAAAGATGCATAAGCGACCTATGGAAATAAACCAAAATTAACTCCAAACTGTTTCTGTTTGTAAAACAAAGGGATGTTAACTTGAATTTTGACTTCATACTTGTGATGCCGTCTTCACATTTTTTAGTTTAACTGTCAAATCTTGTTTGGATTTCAGCTAATTGGGTGAGAAATTAAGATGTGGAGGATTTGCAGGAGTTTAGGAGCTTCAATAACTCATAGAGCTTTGGGAAACAGTTAATGTACCAGATTAACTGCTTTAGGAAGCTCAAACTCAGATTTGGCTGAGCTGCCACCAACTGGTGCTTTTTCCTCCAGAATGACAAGATGAATTATTTTCCTCTCTGCATTTTGGCAGTTTTGTGGGGGTGGGAAATTGGATATTGAGATTCGACACCTTGTTGAATTCATGTGACTCAATCACCTGTAAATTTACTATTTTTTTTCATTTTGCTATTTAGTGAAGCTTCTGCATAATTTTGATGTGGTTTTGTGTTGTGGAAAATTTACAGCTCCTGTTACATGACATTCTCGTGGATTGCCTCCTGAATTAGGTGAAGGATTGAATTCCCCACCAAAAGTTTAGCCTTTAGGCTGTTCTAATAGATAATGAGAGCTTGATACATAGTTATGCATAATCCATTGGTCCATATGGCTCAAACAATTCTCTGAGCAGGCCCTTCTTCCGTTGAGGCTTCCATCCCATGTCCTTACACAAATTATCATTGTACCAGATTTGAACTCCACCCAGGCATGATCTACTATGGTACTCACCCAATGATTGCTTCATGTATTTATTCCATTGGGACATGTCTCTTTCCATTTCTTTTATGCTTGGTAGCTTGAATGTGCCATCAAGAAGCTCTGCCAACCATCGACATGTCATCTCTGAGGTGAATAGATTTGCAATACTTTCTGAGAATCCAATAAATGCTAGTTGTGGGATCCGAGGATGAATACATTCCCTGACAATTTTCAGATTTATACTCGGTTTAAAGTGGAGTAGCATTGATATGTGCATAGCTGGTGCTGTGCAGATTTATGAGGGCTAACCTGTAGAGTGGAAGCCTAGTATCCTTGTCCATTAAATCTCGAAAGGTTGTTGATGTGAAGGCATCCTTCAGCTTGTCCATACCCCTGAAGCCTGTTGCAAATATCAATAGGTCAATCTTTAGAGGTTCAATCTCACTGTCAACCACAATGCCTTCACTACAAAAGCTGAAGCGTTTTGCTTTCTTAAGTATGATGCTTCCTTCCTCAACTCGTTTGAAGAAGCCCACGGGTACAGTTGGGATTGAACAAGAATTTACTTCTTTCAAGAAGCCATGTTTTGGCACCAAGTCATGTTGCGCAAGCCTCAGCTTCTTTTTTATATGGCTTTCAACAAATTTTGAAATTCCCCATCTCTGTCAAAGGTATCAGAAGTAGCACCATTTTAGCTTCTTGTATTTAGAGATTTAAGCTGTTGAAGAGATATAGAAAGCTGGATTAATGTTCAAGTTTTGTGAGGTTCACCAGAGGTGAAAGAACCGATGCCAGGAGACTTAGAAGAATCCCTTCACCAGGCTTATGAACCAAGAGCTGGGAGAATCGATTTTGATACAAATATGCCAGCGGAACTCCCCATGGCGAGTGATCAGGCATATTCCAGTGTTCTGTCCTGTATAACAGGGTGCATGGACGCTTGATTCCTGCAAAAGGCCTAATGTAAGAAAATCGAAAAGAAAAAAAGACGATTATTCATAGTCCATCTCTTACCATTTGCCGATGAGCACTCCATCGAAATATCCATTCCTGATTTCTGGAATCCAACAACAGCCACTCGCTTATCTTGAACAAATTTAGCAGCACTTGCAGAATCCATACGAGAGTACTCCATGGAGTGTATTACATTCCCTTGAAATGCTTTGGGGCCCTTGTCTGGAGGAAATTCTGGAATATTTGGAAAATCGCTGTACATTCCCGCGCATACTATAGCAAAATCAACTTGGTAAACCTGCATTTTCATGAAAAGTTGATTGAGCTAATTAGTAGGAAATAAATGGTGT
>JACGDI010000938.1:137424-175129 GCA_014898725.1 Jacaranda copaia | reverse complement strand
CATAGCTTAGGCTAAGGACTCTAGAGTTGAGCTTAATGTGGTCGAGCAAATGATGATGGCGCGCATACGACTGGATATATTCAAGAACTTCGGTTTGGCTGGGAAACTTTTGTTCAACAGATGGTGGCCACGGAAAATCCGAGAACTGATAAAGTGATTTGGGTGTCTGGAGCGTTGTGGTTTCTATAGTTTTTGTCCACACACCTCCAACCTGGTCCTGGGACTCGAAAACAATGGGACTTATTCCCTTCGATAAGGTGTATTTACAAGCCAGCAGGCCACTTATTCCAGCTCCAATGATGGCAATCTTTTCCGCCATTACTGATTATTGGCTCAAGATTTTATATCCAGGGCTTTATACAATATAACATACCCACAGGCAGCTGATATTTTGGGTAAGGATTTCATAATCTTGTTATATGGTTCGGTTCATGCCTCACGTGCTTGGCATAAGATTGGAGAGAGTCAAGTTCTGCTGGGAAAAATCTTGTGCAATAGAAGGTGGCCATGGAAAATATCTGAGGAGTGATAAAAGTGATTTTGGAGTGTGGAAAATTAGTGGTTCTGCATGGTTCTTGTCCAGATCCTCACAAAACTGTTCCATGACTGGAAAACAATGGGACGGAAAAACATGGACAAGGTGTTGTATTCACAGGCCATGCAGGCCACTCATTCCAGCCCAATGACGGCAACCTGCTCTGCCATTGGTCAAAATTGGCTTCAGAATTGATCAAAATTGGGCGACTATTTCTTAGTATTTAGCAATCTGATCTTAGGATAATAGGACTTTAGTCATGGGCCAAATATTTATAGGTCATGTACGTGACATAATGGACAGTTCACTTGCCAGTTGATATAATGGACAGGAGACAATCGCGTTAGCTACATAAGTCAGATATGCATCCCTTGTTTTTTCTTCTGTATGTTTTTGTCTATTTAAATTTTTCCATTTTGAACTTAATGCACATGTATGGAAATTAAAGTGACACTAGGAAATCAAGGACGAGTTCATAAGATCAAATATACACATATATATGGTCCCAGGTACACGCACATATACACGCAATATATAATTGATACGATAAGTTTGATTTCATCCTTTATAATTATATTTGATCTACAAGTTTTATTCTCCACAAATTTGCATCAGAACATCATCTCCTGCAGGATGTTGTTTGTTTTATTTATATATATGCGTGGAGTAGTCTTAATTAACTTGATCTTTTGGATACACAGATATACGAGGCTCATTCTTGAAGTGCAGAATAGGATTCTGGATGATATCCCCACCTTTAACTACGTTCCACCTGTATTTGGTGACCAATACATGGAGGAAAATGCACAATGTCGCTCTCACATATTCTGCACCTGCACACTGCTTTGTGCCTACTCCAAAAGCCCTCAAGTTCTTGGACATAAATTCTGAACTAGCACCCTATTTCATATGAAAAGACATAGGTTTTCAGAGGATCGAGATATTTTAAGCATCAAAATTGTTGTGATATGTCCTGATAATTTTTTGTTTATGTCAATAAGATTAGTTAAGTAGCTTCCAACACCAAGGATCAAATGTTAGAGGATCTTTGTATGTTTTAGGGTCTAAATTCAGACCTGACTGGTAAATCATGATTATCCAGCCTGCTGGAATTGTATAGCCTGTAAAGCAAAGAATACTTGAAATTAATTGTCATGCAGTACGCAATGGATTGATCAAAAACAATCCAAAGCCAAATATTATTATAACCATACCATTCACTTGTATGTCCTTTACAGATCTTTTAAAGAATCCAGGCATAGGATCTGCCAGTCTCATAGTTTCATAGATAACCTATGAAGTTGCCCGTTGACAAGTTAATTAGCTTGTGAAAGTGGGCAGACTGATTAAGAACCAAGCAATGAGTGATTGAGAGCACGCATAGAGTAAAACTAACTTGAAGAGTGAATGTCATGGATTTATACTCCTCCCAGGTAACTGAGGAATCCAATTTCTCTCTTCTCTTGAGGATTTCTTCATGCTCAGCCTGATAAACGGATTAAAGTTCTCAAGTTACAAAAGCAAAATACGGAAGTTTTGGAAATTAAGGAGCTAATTGATCTTGTGATATATGTTGGATCACTAACAATTAATTCCTGTTGAACAGCGGGAATTTCTGATATAAATTTCATGGCAAATGTGGCAATATTTTTGGGATAGACTCAATTACTGCAAATGAGACACCAAATAACATCTGAGCAATATCTTCTTCCGTGAAGAGATGAAACTTATCCATGTCTTTGACGATTTTACTAAGCATGTCATCTTGAATATTTTGCGGTGCAGCAGCAGCAGCAGCAGCAGCAAGCCTGGCCTTCAACACATTCCGAATCATATCCAAAGCCTTGTCTTTTTCCTAAAATAATTTGAAAATCAGTTGAACTCAGAATGAATATCATTCATATGAATATTGATGCAGGGGAATTTGAATTCCTATAAGAAATAAATAGTTACCTTAAGACATTTATGATATGAAGTACCAGGGATGTTCAAGGGAAAGACATTAAAGCTTTAAAGAAGGTGAGAAACTTGTCAGGTAGTTCTTTTGAGTCTCCTGTATCATTACCAAACAGCTGCTTTGCACCAAAGTCAGCAAACATCTGTGGAAAACGAAAAAAATTTTAATAATTAGCAAGACAAATATTTAACCATACATATGTATATATAAATGTAAAGAAAGAAAATTTACTTTCGTGGAAGCAGATTTAACTTCAACGGAATCTTGGAGGCTCCAGGAGTGGATGGTTAAACGCGCAAATTGTTCGAACTGAGAAAGAAGCTTTTCTTTGATGCATCCAAGATCAAAATGGCTCACAATCAAGCTCCTGGCTTGCTTGTGAATGGCACCTTTTTCGAACTCCTTTACTTTGAAGACGTTTCCAAATAAATCCAGGAAACAGTGTACGACCGATCTACCTGCCTGCTGGAAAATGAAACGGTTGAAATCGTCATCAGTTGATACAATCAGATTATAGCCTGCCACGTTTGTGCGAAACAGCTGTCCGTATCTGAAAATGAAAATGACAAGAAGTTCATGTTAATTAATTGCCTGATCACAGAAATTAAAAACAAAGGAAGAAAGAAAGAGAGGTGGGCCTATCGGGCCAAGGAGCATGCACGAAATTTACTTACCTTTGCATTCTCTTTTTGAAGAATGGTGGGATATCGAAGTTGTAGCTTGGAATGAGTAATTCAAGACTCTCCCCAACCAGAGGGATACCTGAGGAACCCGGAGGAAGTAGGCCATTGCTTTTAGGATTTGTCCATCTATATATCCAGCTAAATGTAAGGAGAATAATTATGCTTAAGGCGAAAATATAGTGTTCAACAGACCACATTTCTAATCGTTGATGGCACAACAACAAAAGAAAAATGGCGCAGAACACATATAGTAGTGTACTGAGATACCTCGGATTGGTTCCTTAAATTGATTAACTCGTTGACGCTACTATTCCTATCCTTAAATGAATCACTATTGTTGATTAATTATATATCATTTACTCATTCACTTATTTATTTTTGAAATATCCTTAAAGTACATTATTTTCTAATTAAAATTGCTATTTCTTTTGCAAATTAAGTATCTAAGTTTTAAAATAGTTTGATAGGAAACCTTCAAATGACCACATTCAGTCTAGTTCAATCTGGGGACATGGTGGCCTTGGCATGAATTTGATCTATTTTTTTTGCTTTTTTCTATTGTTGTGGTCTCAAGCTATTTTTTATTTAATATTTTTTTGGATTTTTTTAGGTAAAAATAATTCTACTGCAAAGAATAGGACATCAACTAAAATTAGAGCTTCAACTTCGAAGTTGACAATTATTCCTTCTTTATATATATATTAATTTTTTTAGGCATAATGCATAACTAATTTGTTGTGTTTCGAATGTACATGATTATAAGTTGATAGTTAATAATTTTTGTTGCTTGTAGTTAAAACAAATAAAATTGCTACGGATGCTGTAAAATGCTGCAAGTAGAGGAAAGGAAAGTTGTATGTATGGTTCTGGGCCTGAGATCTGCAACCAAACATACGTTAGGCTAGCCGAGGTGTCCCCGGCTAAGGCACTCCGACGCTCAAATTAGTTTTGGTCGAGAGGATAATCTAACAGAATGTAGAGAATATAAGGTGTATATTGTAAATGGCATTACCTTGAGCGTGACTGGGCTTGGGATATTTATAGCTTTATGTGAGCATGATTTTACCAAAGTACTCCTGTCTGGTGCATTAGCTTTTTCCCATGCTAGGGGATTGGGAGTCATTCCATGTCCAGATTTCAATACTGTGCCAGGTGGCTAAATCTCCTGTTTTTCCGGGTAAACCGTTCCAGTAGGGGCACGTTTCTGTCAAAGTTGTTGGCAGGGTTGTCAGGGTTGTTGGAGTTGTTGGCAACGGTTGCACCGACTGCCACGTGTCATTGGAGTGGGCTTGACCCGTCAGATCAACATGTCCGGTGGGGATACGAGTGAACGTCGGAGGTCGATCAATGTCGACTAGACTCAATGCTCGAATTATTGGAGTAGTCTTCAGATCGATACGGGTTGACCGTAGATACTTCCAAGTGAGGTCGATATCGGTCGACCAAACAGATTCCATCTTTGGGCTTTGTGGGTTGTCTCGTTAGATGTTGGGCCTGTTGGATCTATTGGACTATCTCATATTAGCTACCAAAATTTATAGCTATAATTTGTGCTATAACTATATACAAAATTAATTCCATACCAATTTTTTCATTTCGAATATCTAATTCTTTGGTAATGTCAATTCACTGCACTAAGGTTGCACCATTGGGATAAGCTAATCTCTAAATCAAATGCTGAATATGTTGGAGGCCAAATAAGTATTTTTGACTATTAATGCTTAACAAATGTCACTTGAATACTTGGATACAACAAGTCAAGGACTAGTTTATAGAGTACTGTATGGAACAAGTTTAGGCAAGCAAGTTATCAGACTGATATGTTAGTGCTACTGCATGACTATGGTCGTAGTAGAGAACGCGTACTATATATTGATGGTGAAATGGATATGAATTTTTATAGTCATTATAGAATATCATATCCTGTAGTTGGCAATGTAGCTAAGGCTCCGTCGAATCCAAATACAAATCCTGAGCCAAATATATCCCTTATGCACCTACTTTAGAAGGTACTCCAGAACTTAAAAGTCACAATTGGGAATAATTCTGCGTTTGAGCTTTATTTGGAATGTAATTGTGGCATATTGTGATTGGAATTGCTATTTTGAATTGGTATATACATGACTTTGGCAACTAGATATTGGTACTATGAGTCTGGCATATTATGCTTTGAATTTGGCACCCAGATTTTACTACTTTAAGTTTGGCAAACTATGCTTTGAGTTGTACAAGGACAGTTTGGTACTTTGAGTAGCTATGTGTCATGTATAGGTCCCTATGCGATCTGTTTTTTGAATGCACCTTGATTAATAAATGGGGATATTTATGGTGGGTTCTTGGACATATTACACATTATTTAGCTTATGTGGACGCCATCCCAAGCCTACATGTGCTGTGGAATGGAGGGTAAGGATGATGCCCTTACGGGCTTGGGTTGGCAGTTGGGTTCAACCATTTAGAAGAGACGAGGATCCTCAAATGTGTTATGAGAGTTTTAAATAAAGACAGAAATATTTATGTCTTTTAAGAATTCTCCCACATCGAAATTGGACAAAATTGGTACTTTACCTTTTGGTAATGTTCGCCTTTGCTCTGTGTGTGTGTGTATATATAATTTAATCAATTGCTTTTATGGTAATTGCTGCATGCATGGGTTGGGTTGGTGCCTAAGCTGCTAAGGGTTTATGGATCATTTCTTCTTAAGATCAGATGGTAGAGTCGTTCGCTGGATAATGACGTCCGTCCCTGCCTAGCCCTGCTTCAATTAGCATGCATGAAACCATGCAGCTTCTCTTCCAGTACTGAATTAATTAGCCAACGGTACATACTGTACGCTGATTATAATTTCTGAAAAGACTCCCACCCAACTAATTAATTAATCTTTAATTAATTACAGGCTGCAAAGCTTCATTTTCTTTATATCAACCAATGACAGTGATATTGACTGTTACTTAATTGTTGATCAATGGAGAAGTTAATCTTACCAACCCAAATCTTAGCTATCAGGATTAACATCATCATTTTTTGGGAAAAAGAAAAATCTGGGTTGCATTGAAATGCAATATGGATCCTCTATTTCATTTTCGATTCTAACTTGATATATTTATGCCAAGTGTATATGTTTATCAATCAGTTAAGAGTAGATTAATTGAGTCATCTTACATTAGAAGTAAATGGAAAGTTGCATGAATGCAAGAAACACTGGGAAATCATGGAAGAATTTCATTAGATCAATATAAATGTGATGCATCTGTACGTGTGCACACACAATATATATTTGGTATGATTTGCATATTTTGATAATTAAGTTCTACCCCAATCAATCCGCTTCATATTTGATTTATAAGTGTTTATATATTCTTCACTAATTTGAAAATAAAATCACAACATCATGAATTAATTAACAATTCCTGGATGGATGGATGCTGCATGTTTATTTGTTCATATGGTATACATCTTAATTATGCCTTTTGGCTGCAGTGATACATGAAGCCCATTCTTGAAGTGCAGAATGGGATTCTGGATGATATCCCCTCCTTTAACTATGTTCCACCTGCCATAAGAACGCATTTTAATTATTAGCCAAGTTATATATAGAAAAAACGGGTCTATAATATATACATAATACCTGTATTTGGTGACTAAAAGATGGAGTAAAATAGATAATGATGCTCTTGTGTAATCTGCACCTGCACACTGCTTTATACCTCCACCAAAAGGTCTCAAGTTCTTCAATATGAAATCCGAAGAAGCACCCTATATGAAAAGGCAATACATTTTCGGAGGGTCGGGAGATTATAATTAATCATCAATTTTAGTTGTCTGCATGATATGTCATGATCATTTTACATATGTTTATGTCAATTATGTATAAGATTAATGAAGTATGTACCTCCCAACGCCAGGGATCAAATGTTAGAGGATCTTTGTATGTCTTGGGGTCTAAATGCAGACTTGACTGGCAAATCATGATTCTCCAACCTGCTGGAATTGTATAGCCTGTAAAAGCAAAAAGTGTTATAATTACATGAACTTTTCATTCAACTCACTAGCAAGTGGTTAATTGATCAAAAACCAATGCAAAGCTAAATAATATAACTATACCGTTTACTCGAATATCCTTTACAGCTCTCCTTAAGAATCCAGGCATAGTGTTTGCCAATCTCAGAGTTTCATTGATAACCTATATATGTACATGTATATGAGGTTGGCCGTTGACAAGTTAGCTAGCTTGTGAAAGTGGCAGACTGATTAATAACCAAGCAATGAGTGATTGAGAGGACGTAGAGTAATTAAAACCAACTTGAAGAGTGAAAGTCATGGATTTATACTCCTCCCAGGTGACAAAGGAATCCAATTTCTTTCTTTTCCTCAGGATTTCTTCATGCTCAGCCTAATAAATTAAATGGATGAAAAAAATTGAAGTTATATATAGAAGCAACACAGAACAGTTGGAGAAAGCAGCTAGCTAAATCAATCTTGTGATATATATGTTGGATTACTAACAATTAGTTCCCTTTGAACCGCTGAATTTTCTGATATAAATTTCAGAGCGAATTCCAATATGGTTGGAATTGTCTCAAATGCTGTATATGAGGTACCTAATAACATCTGAGCAATAAATTCTTCTGAAAGGAAATTCAGTTTGTTCATTTCTTTGATGATTTTACTAAGCAAGTCGTCTTGATCCATATTTTGCGGTGAAGCAGCAAGGCTGGCCTTCACAACCTTCCTAATCATATTCAACGCTGTATCTTTTTCCTAAACAAGGTTTGAAAAGTCAATCGAACTGATCAGAATACGATTCATATATACTTGAGACGTTTTTATATATAGTAGTACTATTGCATGCATGCGAGCAGGGGGGATTTGAATTTCTGTAATATCTATAAATGAATTACCTTGAGACATTTATGATATAAAGTACCCGGGATGTTCAAGGGGAAGGACATGGAAGCTTTAGAGAAGTTGTGAAACTTGTGAGATAGCTCTTTTGCGTTTTCTATATCATTACTAAACAGCTGCTTTGCACCGAATTCACCAAACATCTGTCGAAGATGAAGTAATTTTAACTAATCAACAAGTCTGTTGCATTTTATAATTGACCAGACATATATACAGGCCATATAAAGAGTAATTACACCTGCAGAGGTACGTATATAGATAGAAGTAAAGAGAATATTTTACTTCTGTTGAAGCAGTTTTCACTTCAATGGAATGTTGGAGGCTCCAGGAATGGAGGGTTGCACGTGCAAATTGTTCAAACTGAGAAAGAAGCTTCTCTTTGATGCGTTCAAGACCAAACTGGCTCAGCGTCACGCCCCTGGAAAACTTGTGAACGGAAACTTCTTCAAACTGCGTTTGTTTAAAGATGTTATCAAATAGATCCAGGTAACACCGCACAACCAATTTATCTTCCTGTTGGAACAGGAAATGGTTGAAATCTGCATCAGTTGATACAATCAGATTGTGGCCTGCGACATTTGTGCGAAACAACGGCCCATATCTGAAAAAAACATGACCAGTTCATGCATGTTAATTGCTCAATTCACAGAAAGAAAGAAAAGAAATTAAGAGAGATCATGATGGGCAAAGATGCATGGAAGTTAATTAGTTTACCTTTGCATTCTCTTTTTAAGGAATGGTAGAATATCAAAGTTGTAGCTTGGAGTGAGTAATTCAAGACTCTCCCCAATCAGAGGGATACCTGAAGAACCCGGAGGAAGTAAGCCATTGCTTTTAGGATTTCTCCATCTGTACATCCACACTGTCAGGAGAATAATGCTTAAGCCGACAAGATAGTGCTCAACAGACCACATTTCTAATCGTTGATAATAATACAAAAGAAAAAATGGTGCAAAACACATATGCTGTGAGTTCTGCTCTCATGTTGGATCCTTAAATGGATCAATTGGTCTGGTTGAATTACTTGCACGTGAAAAATGTTACTATTCTCTCTAGTGTAAATTAGCTATTTCTATTAAGAATTATCTCAATTTAAAATAGGGTATCTAAATAATAAAGCAAAATTCCCACCGTTTGCTTTTATTTATTTTCAGTAAAAAAATCTTAATACATTTCCCTTTTTTATTGTACGGAATTGGAAATTAATTCTACTTGCTTTCTTAGAGACTCAAGGGGTGATTTTGAGTATCACTCGTGTGAATAACATTTAATATCAACAAAATCAGGCATTTGGTGCCCGATATTAAGAATGCAAAGTAACCCCTTAGTATCTGTCATGTAACCGTAGACTACCTAAGCTTAGTGCTAAGATTTTTTATTTTTTTTTAACACATATGGTCATAAGGAGCTCGTTTGTGCTCAAACTTCTAACCTCTTATCTTATGTGAATCGAACTTCTAACCTTCCACATTATGTGGAGACTTGTGCCACTAAGCCATAGTCCATTCGGTGTGCTAAGAATTTTTCACAAGGTAGGATTAGTTATCTTTGGCCCAAAGATGTGTAAACACAAGAGAACACAAATATTGGATTGCAATGGAAAAAAATGACTTTCAATTAATAATATAATACTAAAATGCACTTTGCTTGTATGTTGTCTGTTAGAATATAAAGACCTGTCCCTCCTAAAATATGTCAAAAATTTAGAGTCGCATTTTATTGGGATAATTATTAACTGACAACTGACTTATTTTATCTATTATTAGTGCTTTCTAAATTAATAGGAAGCGGGATGCAGGATTTGAGGAGACCTAACACTATATTAAGCCTACTTCCTTTATGAACCAGATGTAAATCGTCAATATTTTTTGTACACAACAATAACTCCCCCAAACCCAACCATCCATGCAAAAGATGACGAAGCATGGACATGCTTCTTCAAAAACTAAATACTGCCGTCTGCTAAGATAATAAAATATTTGCAAATCAAACATTCCAGAAAAATTCAGCCAACTTTAGTCACAAAAAAGTTGAATTAAATTCCATCATTTGGATATTAAACAATATCAGGATCCGTTGCAGGGAATTTTAGTCCTTTTCTCAATTCTTATTCTTGTGCCTACCTAGTAAAATCCTCCAAATCATTATTTGACTTTGGAGTGGTGAATTCTCTAGCAACTCAACAACAGAGTACATAAAATCAGAATCATTACAACAATGAGGTGTAACAATTTGCTAGAAAGACCACTAGACGGTCCAGGGATCTGGGCGAGCACCCAGTTCTAGAGACTAGGTAGCCTGGAAAAAGAGAACTCAATCCAGATTTGCAATGACTGCATCCACAACTTCTTGGGTGGTACTGTCTCCACCAAGATCTTTGGTCCGAAATTTACCTTCTGATATTACATGCTTCACTGCAGTCTCTAGTCGATCAGCAAATGAAGGAAACTGTAGGTGTCTCAGCATCATGGCAGATGAAAGAAGCAAAGCCACTGGATTTGCTTTCTGCTGCTCTAGTATTCTCTCATTGCCTACATTTCCTGCAGATGCACCTTGCTCAAAAATGGCATGATCAGCCCCAACATTTCCTGAAAATCATCAAAGCTAGATCCATAACATGATATATCATCCATGCTCAACCAAGTCAGAGACATTGACCATATATTTGAAGGCAAACACACATGAGATTGAGCATAGCCGAATTCTCATTGAAAATGTGAATATTCAGTGCACAAAGCTCCTGACGTCATCAATGGATCATGAGTTTGGCTGGGATGAGTGGCCTCACTATTTAACGAATGCAGCATGTAATCTTTCAATTTGAAAGCGGAAAAAGGTTCTCAAATCTATTCACAATACATACCTCCAGGCATGAAACCAGTACCCCCTGCTATACCAGCAGCTGTATTTGCGACAAGATTCCCATAAAGATTAGGAGTTACCTGCAAAATGTTACTTTGCTCATTGAGAAGCTTTAGGTGGAAATATATTTGAGGCCAACATTGAAAACAACAAAGAGAACCACAGAATCAAAGGAAACCACACCAAGACGAAAACGACACAGCATGGTATTTATCAAGCCTACATTGTTATGGAGTGGTTTAACCCAAGAATTCAGCCTTTGCAGTTAAACAAAACTAAGGCAGAAGATGAATTAAAGTATTAGGATTCCTGGTTCTCAGAGGCATTTTCACTTTTTACTTTGTAAATGAAGTAATGATGAGAAAAAGACAATACTAACTAGGCAAATTTTACAAAGGGCATACCAAACTAGCCCTTTAATACATGTTCTTCTAAAGTTGGGTTTTTTTGTGCTTCTTCATATCACCATTTTTACCACTTTTCTCTAATATTTAGTCCTCCACAGCTCTTCAAACAAAATGCTTTTGTGATGAACAACATAATAGGGCAAAACCTGATTGAGATTTTTTGGAGGCAGCCATTCTCAGCAAGGAAAATGACAAAATCAACAAATTGACTCAGCTCCTACCCCTACCCCGCCCCCTGCCCCCAACACACACCCAAATAGAAAGGAACAAGGAAATGGAAGATGATGAGCATGCATAATAATCCATCCTTCAGAAGTTAATCAACTATTACCAGAATGTCAAAGCAGCAACAAGCAAAGTTGTTCTAGTCGCTTACCATCACATCAAATTGCTCTGGCTTGGAAACAAGTTGCATTGAGCAGTTATCCACAATCATCTCATTGTACTGAATACTGGGATACTTGCTAGCGACTTCACGACAGGATTCTAAGAATAGACCATCAGCAAGTTTCATAATATTTGCTTTATGCACAGCAGTCACTTTCTTCCGGTTGTTGAGATATGAATACTCAAAGGCGTATTTTGCAATTCGTTCTGAACAAAACTTTGTTATCACCTAGCAATTGGGCAAAATGAATTACCAGCACTTTCTCAGACAATCTAATAGACATTGTGCTTGAAACATAACAAGAAAAAGAAAATGATTTTATATAATTTCTATATTTTCCAGATGCTAAGGAAAAGGGATATGCTAAGTCCACGCTAGAAATACAAAATGATTCTCTTTTAAAGAGGAAAAAATTTAAAGAGAAAAAAATCGAGCATCCTAAGACTATATGACCACGATACATTCCATGTTGCGCACTTTCTTAAGCATGCCAATTTTGGTCTTCTACTCCTTTGCCCAAGCCCCTTGTTCCACAAAAATCAAATATACACAAGGTACGTTTTTGTCATCTAGAACCTCTTTCTGGTCATGTTATTTTATGTTTCTCCTTCTCAAACTTTACTTGATCCAGAAATTATCAAATATATATGCAGCCATCGACTTCATCAATACATCGTGCATTCATTAACTCTAAATAAAGCACGACTTACCACTTGTACGATTGCACACTCGCCAATCATCCAGAACTCGTCAAGAGTGCAAAAGGTTAATCAAAAAGAATCGGAACTCCACATTCTAAAAGTAGTAAAGAGCCAGCCAACAAATGGTTACAAGAAAATTCAAATTACCTTAAGGCTTTCAACGACTCCAGGAACAACCTCGTGCTCCAGACCAGAGTATTCACCCTCGGTATTCTCCCGAATCACGACAATGTCAACATTCTCGTGGCGCGTGGGGAGCCCCTGCAGATTAAAGCAATGCACGAGCGAAGCATAGAGATCGAGCTCCTTCCTTAATAACACATTAAGCGAGCTGACGCCTCCGCCCACAGGCGTTTTCAGTCCTCCCTTAAGACA
Source organism: Jacaranda copaia (assembly GCA_014898725.1). NCBI lineage: Eukaryota > Viridiplantae > Streptophyta > Magnoliopsida > Lamiales > Bignoniaceae > Jacaranda > Jacaranda copaia. The sequence continues at coordinate 162,316 of JACGDI010000938.1, read as the reverse complement.
AACCTTATTTTTCTTAATGGATTCAATCACCTCAGGAGGCACGCTCTTCATATCACCATGTACGTCGTACTTCTCGAAAAACACAGGCGCGTGCATCGCATCCATGACTTGTTCCACAGCGCCAGTGACAAGTGGACCCACACCGTCTCCTGCAATCAAAGTAACAGCTCGTGGGGCTCCGTCTCCAGGCCGGGGCATGTAGGTGACGGATCGGGTAGTGACCGTGGATCGGGTGGAGAGGAGATTCTTGAGGATCGGGAGGGTTCGCCTGGACATCTTGGCCGTTTGGAATAATGAGGAATTGGAATCTGATATTGAATTTAGGGTCGGATTGTCAGGGTTTTGACTGGAATGTGATCGCGATGGTGGAGATGGAAATGGAGTTTCATGGAAGAGGGAAAGGAAAGAGCGGGTAAACTAGCTAGAAGGGGTCAGGGGTGGGAGAGAATACAAGAAAACCGGAATTTGTGGGGACTATTCTACCTTTTGCAATCATGCCCATGTACTTTGCTAATATTATATTTTTTGGACCTATAGTTGACTTTCTTTTGGCCCTGGGAAGTAGAATGAAAAGAAAAACTCAAGCCCCCCACCTCATTCCATCATCAATCCGACATGCATCTGCCTCTATCATTCATGAAGAGTTGCCATTCCTATTTATTAAATTAAGAAATTACAAAAGTTCACAGATTTAGGAGCTTGGAGCAATCACTGATTTCAAGGAGGATTAATAGCAGTAGGTATACATAGAACACTTTGATAATGACTAATAGCTATTATAAAGTGAAAAAATATAAATTTTTCACTTACATACCTTCGACTTAAGATGCAAGATATGTATGTATCTCTTAATTTTACATTACATCTTTTTGTTTTAACCATATGTGGTGTAGTAATATTTACTATGAGCTGGTACTACAAATAAAATACTTGATATTGGAATATGTGTTTTTAGAATTTATAGACTAATATCACAATTGATTATATGAATTTTCTTATACAAGATAGAGTTTAAATATAACAAGTATTCTTACTCTTACTCAAGAAAGAGATTGAGTTCAACAACAAATATGAAACTAGAGTTCATGTCCATTAGGTCATGAGTCCAAATATCCAAGCCAATTTATAACAATATTAATATGTAAGTATTAATACATGTTAAGGATTCAATTATATATGTTGCATTTGATTGAAGAAATTTAAGGGTTAAGCAATTAAAATTCAAAATAACAAACTTATAGAGCTTACTTAAATAATTTTAGTTGAATGAATTTCAAATTCTTTCTCAGCCATTATAAATTATTTTTTCCATGATACAATGAATCTTAAATCTATCAAACATTACAATCATTTAAAATAGTTAACTTTAATTCCATCAATTCAAACACGAGTTATTATGTTGACGTGGTCAATGTCACACAACATGTAATTTAACAAAATATATAGATGTAAGGTGAAAAGGTGGCTTATTCTGTCAATATTTTGTGAAGGGAGTAATAATATGGATTTTATAGTTATATAAAACATTTATTTTTCAAAAACTAAACTTGTACCAAATTCGTATTCCTGGCCGTGCACGTGCCTAATAGAGTTCTCTTAGTTCTAAGCTAGAAGACTTGTCTTAGTTCTGGTTGGACTCAAATTCAACTATAAGCAAACTGCTACGTACTGCGTATCCGTATATATACTGTTTTGCTCAATATGGCAGATATAAGCATTCCCAAGTGGAATCCAGCTTTTGTTTTGCGCTCTTATTCTTTCCATCGATCATGATTCCGTTGTTTTCGTATTGTTTGGGAAAAATGTTCCGCAGGGCCGCTTCCTCGCCCACAATAATCCAGGCAGCTTCTTCTCCATTTGATGCACTTCCCGATGATGTTGTTAAAAAGATTTTTGCCAATTTATGTACAGTCGATCGAGTCCGTATGAGGCTGGTTTGCAAGTTATGGAGAGAGATACTCATGCGGGATGACATCCCATTGGCCCCGGAGGCTCCGTGGCTCATCTTATCCAATGATCCTCATTCCAATCCGCAATGTTTGACAGAAATATGCTTCGAAAGCTGGTCCGAGCAAAGAATCTACCGTTTCAAGTTACCAGCAGCAGAATTCGGTGGAAGTGGAAGCAGCCGGTGGCGCTGCTGCGGATCTTCCAGGGGATGGCTGCTCATAGCTGGCGTAAGCAACCTCGACATGATGGAGATGTTTTTGTGGAATCCCATATCTGGGGCCACTAGAAAACTTCCAGCGCTAGATAGAGGCATCAGGGCAGGATTAGACAGCATGTCCAGTTTCACGGGGCGAGTGCAAGTATTTTCCATGGGTACGGTAGAATGCGTGGTGGCTGCCATTTTTGAACCCCATATCCGGGGATACCATCAGTTGGCGCTGTGCACGCCGCAGGATGAAAGTTGGAGTTTGTTTAAAGGAGAAGATCACGTCTACTCGGACATCTCTTTTCATAATGGGAAGCTTTACGCCTCGTGTAGATCTATCAACGAGCAAACAATTAGCAATGATATCAATGAAACAATAATTAGAGAATCGAAGTACGAGGTTTATTTGACCGGCTGTGATGTGGAAGTGGATTTATTCAGCCTCGTGTACGAGGATGTTGCAATCTTTGACAATGAACAAGTTGTTCTTCCTATTGGTGAAACCACCCGGGAAAGATGGCACATAGTGGAGAACTTGGTGGAATCTTCCACGGGTACTGAATTGTTTGCTGTGAGTGCCATTCTCGATCGGTGCTTCCGCGTTGAGTTGGGGGACCAACGCCCTATTGTAACACACAATTGCAGTAAAACTAGAGCATTTGAGGTCCGCAAGCTGCTACCCGGGGATTGCTTGGAAAAGCTGATTGGTATTGGAGAGCAAAGCATATTCGTGGGAGCTAGTGGTTCAGTATCCGTCCAGGCTTCTTCCGCTGGGGCAGAATGCATTTACTTTGCAACAGATGACGCTAAATCTAATGGGATAGCTAGGCGGCCTGATGGGGATGAGGAACGTGGAAATGAACAAGTTATTGATCCAAATACGCTGTATCCTGTTCGTGAACAAGGTGTCTTCCATGTCAAAAAGAACAGGATTGAGAATTATTGTTCGACAAATCTCTGCAGAACAGGGTCCATTACTGGTTGGTTCACGCCGAAACTCTTTCAAAGGTAAAAACTTAACATTCGAGGAAGAAAATTCTCTAGCAACTGGTGCTTGTGGAGATCACATTGGTTTTTGCGTTGAACTTGTTGAACTAAAACTCTAATTTTTAGGTTCGTATAAAATCCCAGAACATCTTCTACTTCTTTAACTTTTTAATGCAAGATTTGCATTTTCCTCCATTTGGTGCGATTGTATGGCTTCTGTACGTTATGGCCCGACTAGGTAGTGGCATGAAAGCATGAAAGAAACGTATTACTGACATATATATATATATATATATATGAAAGCGCGAATTTGAATAAGCTCAACTTTTTGCCAGAATAACTCGGAATGATTGTATGCCTTGTATAATTCAGACTATATGCAGCAAATGTCAAGTGGCTAACTCTCCAGGAACACAATTGGTAAAAGAATAACTGCTAAAACATAAGTTTAAACAACAACAGAAAAACCTTACCAGTTTACTGAAGTTAAGAATATTTCACATACTTCCTTTGGGCATCAAAGAGCACCAAATTTGACATCACATCCATGACCAGAAGCAAGATCAAGAGCCATAACAGCTGAATTCAACTCCTAGCCTGCATCTTCAAACACATGCAATATCCAATTAAAGCAGCAATTGCAAAACCACATTGTTTGCATGAGAGCAAGCCAAACATCTATCTAGATGGACCGGCAGTATGGCTGCCTCCTAAACCCATTTTCTGCCCCAGCAATGCAAGCTGCTCCACAAACTCGCCTCCTGAGAGAATCTCAGTGGTTCCATAGATGACATGCTTGGCAGGTTGCTGCCTGTGAACAAGCTCCTGCAAGCTCCCATGCTCTACATAATTTCCACCGCCGACCATGAACACAATTGCTTCTTTAAATGGTCCTCTCAGGTGGCCGCTGCTTGAGCCAGAGGTTGACTTTGGCGCACGGGGATCAAAAACAAGATAAGAATCGATTTCAGGATTTGGTTTCCCCTCCATTAATGCATCCACTGTTCTCGTTAAAGCCAATTGATGATCATTGGACAGTAAATTTTTCACACCAGCAGTTACTGCACTAATTGACTGGCCATAGAGTTTCTCAGCCCAATCAACAATATTGCTCCTGCTTGCAGAATTAGCTGATGCCAAGGAAACATTCAATGCTTTTATCTTCTTCACATATTGAAACGCACTGGTATCAACCTCAGATTCCCTTAGTGCTGCTTCCACAACTTCAATTTCTGATGAAGGGATGCTTTCTGTTGAAATAAGATACAAGATCGCAAACCTCAATTTGTCCATCTTGGTCCCTTTGCCCTTGAGAACACCAAGAAGTTCATTACGATCAATCCCACCTCTAACCATCATGTCACTCTCTTTTTTAGCATAAGAATCAAGAGACCTCTCCTTGATCTCACCCAACAATGAAGTAGCAATATTGGTATGCTTATCAATCACTTGCTTCCGCTCAGTCAATTCAGGAAGAGAATTCACTGCATTCATCAGATGCTTTGTGTTGCCAATCAAATCTGTTCCATCAAACTCAGCCTCACCACCACCAGTTCGCCTATTTACCTCCTCAACGTCTTTCTTATACTTATTCAATTGTGTCTCGATTTCTACAGCAACCTCTGGAAACTCCAGTGATCCATTTGCTGTCCAAAATGGGTCCAAGTGATCCAATTCATATGATTTCATTCCTCCTTTCTCTCCTTTCACATTCAATCTATTCAACTTCAAACCAAGGACATCATGAACGAGGGGCTTGTACCTAAAGTCATGTTGTATAGCCACAGATAGCTCAAAATTCCTATCAAACATGCACAAAATTGGCCTCTGAAATGAGCTGGTGAGGTTTCCACCCTCAGTGAACAAATTGTTCTTTGCCAACAAATGGTCCCGCAATCTCTGGTCAAGCAAGGATGCCACCATCTCAGCTGGCCCTCCACGAGGACACCTTATAATGGGAACAACAGCAAACGTTGCCAAAACACAGAACAACCCTCCCACAATCTTTTCAATAATTTCCTCAATCTCTTTATCTCCGGCAGAGGGATCATTTAACTGAACATAACAATTCTTATTGGCAAGGGAAAATAAGTTATCTTCTAGGGTCACAAATTCCAAATACTGATCGTGCACCTTGGAAATCCTCTGAATTGAATCAGAACTAATAGTTCCTGAATAACAAAAACAAGTAATTTTTCAAATTCTAGGACTTTCATCCTATCATAATTAGATTACAAGATCAACAAAATGCTACAATTATAAAATCTTGGAAGAGCATTATTAGCGTCCCCTCCCTTATACTGATTACCCTCTGATTCCATTCATCTTTCAGCATCATTATAGACCAAAAAACCGATAAATGAAGACAAACCAATCAAAGCGATCACAATTCACACACAGCTGCATTAGATCAAATCAACAAACTCAAACAGACCTCTCTTCCTAGAAAGAAAGAAAAAATAGCTTCTTGGTTTCCAATTCTTCCAATTCCAAACAAATTGACTAGTTAATAAAACTCGAAAACGAGATGCGTATGAATGGTACCGGTGGCGAGGTCCTCGAGGAGAGGCCTGGGTATTGAGGAGGAGAAATTGATGTGGAAGGAGTCATAAAGCGCTCTGGAGGCATCAGAGATGACGCGCTGCACATTATGAGGCGTGGGCTGGAGGAAGTAGACGGCGGGGACGTCGTGCACGGGATTGCGGTCCTTATCAAGGAGGAAGTAGAGGGTGACGCCATGCTTACGCAAGTCCTTGACGTGGATCAACGGCGACAGTATGTCCTGGCAAAATCTGTCGTAGATCAGGATCTTGTACACCTCCTCGTTCGCCGTTCCAGCGGCGCTGCTCACCGCTTGGTTCAGATTCAGCATCCGAATTATGCACTCTGCAAATTCAGTATAAAGATAGTACTGCCATTAAACTCAAATTTGGAACAGTTGGAGAGATCCATGAGGAAGAATATTTACCAGTTTGCTTCTGCCGGAGATTTAGCGCCATTTCTGCGATAACAGGTTTCGGCAGCTAGGGAGAAGACGAGAAAGATCTGATTTTGTATTTGAGGAAGCAAGAACTTGTACGTCTTGCAGCTGAAAATGTACTAGGAGTTTGGATTATTATCGCTTTGCAGGCCCATGAAATTTTAGTTAGCCCAAAAGATGATTGTGCAATTGAGAAAACGGGATTGCTTTTGCATTGATATTGTTTTCATGATTTTGGGCCTCCCACAATTGACAAAGAAAATTATTAAAAAAGAATGGGCCTCTTCGGACTCTTTTCTTTCGCCAACTGACACACAACTACAAGTCTACAACTAAAAAATGCACCACTGGGCGACGGGGAAAGCAAAAGTGTGCAGGTCTGTATTCAGGAATGGAGAATGGGCATCAATCATTTCTGAAGAACAGATACTGGATTTTGAGACACGGCAAAAGTATTCCAAATGAAAGGGGTCTTATAGTCTCGTCTTTGGTTTGTTGCACGATCATCTCTCTTTTCCTTTCGAAGATTTACAAATGCTGCTGCTGTGCTCTATCATTTATTTGCTCTTTATTAATTCATGATAGCAAAATGGGATTCTTGAAGAGTATCAACTGGCTTCTGATGGGGTTCATCAGGCTCGTTTGGCTGGAGAATCTTTCCTCAAGGCAAGTCACACAATTCATTTATTAAAAGATGTATTTTTCTTTTTCAACCTCGGTGTTTTTGGTTTTGTGATGACAATCACGTTAGTGAAATCAATATTTTTTGGTCCAATTTTCTGTCTTCCACTGAGAGGGGCTCGGGTGCTTTTAAACCCGGCAATTCTCGTCTCTGTGACACTATATCTTCCTTCAACCCGAATTCTATCACTTGGTTTCTGGGTATGGCCAAGAATTTGTGAGTGGCCCACCGTAGTATAATATGGAAACTAAATTGAAAATCAGTGGGCTGCAGAATGGAATTGGCAGCTTGTACCTTCTTCCCTTTTGTTTCATGTTTTTACCAATTATTCAACTTGCCATTTTGGCTTGTCAGATGCCACATCAAGCTGAATTAAGCTTAAAATGTTGTATTTATCAGTTTTTATTGTTGTTATCTCATACTTATTAAAGGATTAATTATTTTACGGGATGTGCTGCAACCCTTTGTTTCCTAGTGCTGCTAGCTACCATCATGGAGGGGTTCAGCTTTGCCTTAGGTGTGAGAAGGATGTAAGGGGGTATTTCTTAGGTAAACCCCTAATCTATACTGGAGATACACTGAACCTTGTCTTTAGTTGCTGGAGAAAAGTTAGTTTTTGCTTTTGAACTGTAGTATTTCCACATATTACTCCCCTCAAGATGTTAGGGAGAGGAGATCTTCTCACGAGCTTTTGTAGAGTATTTTGAACTGACTTTCAGCAAAAACATTCCTTGACAGTAAAAATGAAGATGCCTTTAGTTTCCTTGAGTTGTACATACATCAGCAGAAACAAGAAGCATTGATAGAGTAAGATCACTCTCTACAGGGAAAGTTTACATTTTGCTTTCTCGTTAAAGCTGAATTATTTATGCAGGAACTGAAAGAAAAGGAAATTGCTCTGGAAAATGTCCGAATCTGCTATTCACCATTCTCAAGGACCAGTCATACAGCAAGAGTAGTTGCTTCTGTTCTAAATATTCCATTTGAAGTTCCACGATGCAAGGTAATTTTTTTCTATCCTACTCACTGCTGGTTTTAACTTTTCCTAGTATGTCAGAGATGGTTGTGGATACTAAATGCTCAAACGTTAGTGATGAACCAGATATGTGCCACACTGCCACTGATACCCCAATTGGGGAAAAAATGTTGCAGATATTCTGGAAACTAAGGATAACACAACAATTTAGTGGACATGAGAGATGCTTCCAATGAATTGTTGAGATTATTTATTTTATTCAATTGTGAAACTGTTACTCACCATAATATGGTTAAAAGGCTTATTGGAGGAAAAGGGAAATTTACTAGAAATGTCAGATGAGCTTTTATTCTTTTGAGGTTCAACAAAATCAAATATTTAAGTTTAAATTTGCAAAAACGTATGCTGCTATAGAGCTTTGTTCTGTTCTCTTTTTTCTAGCTTAGTACTCCTAGAGGCCATCTCTAGCCAAACATGAATTGTGCAGCAGATGATAGACTAGATTGATTTCATCTTTCCTCTTCTTCTACCATTGACCAATTATCTCAAGCAATTTGGCTTTATGGTGTCAACTTTAAGCATCGCCTTCTGGAGATAGGATGTCTGGCAGGAGCGCTTGTTTCTCTTTTGTATATTCTCATCCTTCAAGGTCTTACTGGTATTTTGTTTGTTTGCTTTACAGGCTATAGAGGATATTCGAGAGCGATTCTTTGGTTCCTCATTTGAGCTTAAGTCTCATGATAAAGTAAGTAATCGACTTGGATAGTTGTAAGTTAGATGCCATCTTAGAACTGATCTGATAACTAATGTGTTTCTTTTTACGTTTAGCATGGAGTTGATGAGTTAAAATAACATTTATAGGCGTCGGTCCTCAATAAACTGATGATTTTCATATTTTTATTACACTGAAGTACCCTGAGATATGGGCCATGGATGAGCAAGATCCCTTCATACGGCCCGAAGGAGGAGAGAGTGTTGCAGATGTTGTCACCAGGCTCACAAGGGCTTTGGCAATGATGGAATCCGAGTTTGAAGGGTAAATAGTTGGCATTTTTCTTCTCTTTCTATATTCATTTTATGTCAGCCAAACTTACTAATGATGTTAAATTCATTTTGCAATTATCATTTGTATGGGTGCCACTGAAGAGAGTGTGTAAGGTTGCCTTAAAGGGTATCAGCCTTCATTTACAGCTTTTAATTTTATGCTTCACCAAAGTTCTTGCAGTGGTTCAGAACAGTCATGATTAGGAGATTGCACATGAAGAGCATAGCCGTTTGTTTCTTGATAATGCATCTTTCAGAGTTCTTGCCTTCAACTCGGAATAAATCCCGATACACACTATTGCTGAATGATTAACATGAGATGATGTTTCTCTGTTGTAGGTGCACAGTATTGATAGTCAGCCACGGTGATCCCTTGCAGATTTTGCAGACAATCCTCAATGGGGCAAAGGAACACAGAAAAACACCTGAAAACGACTTGATCTCAAGAATAGAGGCAATCAGAGTCCCCTCTGTTCTCTCACAGCACCGGAAGTTTGCTCTAGATACTGGAGAACTTCGTCAATTAGCGTAGACAATGACTTCCATTTGCCAGTAAACAATAGAATTTTCTAAATTGTTATTGTTCATCGTAGTTCTTTAGATGGAGATCCTTAATCTCCAACTAGTCCACTCATTGCTTCTATTTGCATATATATGCCACTGGATTGTAGCTTGAACTACCAAGGATTGAGTGGTAACCGGAGGCTTCTTCTTATTCAAGTACTTCTATTTGGAATTGTAATCAACTAATTATCTTGATAAGTTGAGAATAAAACATATATTTACTACTCAACTCATTGTCCTTTTCCACTGCACTTTGATTGTTGATTTGGAATGCAAAGTTTCATTTTCATTTCCAAATATATGCTTGCAGTTGTTAAAAACTTCAACTGCAGCGGCGAGGTACATGTTTAGATTGAAAAAGCAAGGTAATTTTTCTGACAGGCATCAAAACAAGCAACCGCAACCATTATTTCCGAGGAACAAAGGGTATGTGCTCATTCTTACTCATCAGATGCAAAAGGGAATTTGCTTTTCTTTGAGCTCTGGCTGTGCCACATCTTGTAATCTCTACTAAATGGTCATAAACACCATATTGCAGTGCGGCCAGCAGACAAGACGAATTGTATGATCCTAACTCCAGTATAACTGCTGTGGCACATTCCTTGTTTTTTGGAGTCCCACCTCGCACTATTTCAACCAGAGTTTGTATAAAAGATATTCTTCCAATTTCATTTCTGCCTTCAGGATGTGATGCAATAAGTAATAAAATTGAGAGGGCTTCATCAATCATGCCCAAGGTCTTATCTTCAAGCAGATATAGCAATGGAGGTATTATACCTAATTTGATTGCTTTTGATCTATTTGCTTGGTTGAGTACCAAGCTAAAGAGTGCAGTTGCAGCATCCTTTTTCCCTCTGTTTGTACCAGTTCTCAATAGATCTACAAGAGGTGGAATTCCATTGGAACAACCCACCAGAACTTTGTTCTCATCAAGGATTGATAGACTGAACAAAGCTGCAGCAGAATTTTCTTTAGCCTCTTCTGTTCCATTCCTCAAGACTTGAATAATAGCAGGAATAGCTCCTTCTCTGGCTATAAGTCTTTTGTTTGCCTCATCCAGTGATAAGTTCAGAAGAGCAGTAACAATGTGTTGTTGAATTTCAGAATCCGTGCATGACAAGAGATAAACCAATGGAGGAATTCCTCCACTGTTGGCAATCAAGATTCTACTGTCGGGAGACTCTTTGGAGAGCATACGAATCCTAACAATAGCATCTCTCCGCACATCTGCATGTGATGAATAAAGATTCTGGATCAAGGAAGATATTTCCTCAGCAAGTGGAGAAGATGCAATATCCGGGTCATCACAAATTTCCTTCTTGGGCAGGTCGTATTTGTTCTTTTCACACCATTGTAGAATAAGATTGCGGAGGGCAAAGTTTGGAGCCACCGTCAAGTAATTCAACTTTTGTCCTGTTTTTGGGCATGTTCTATGACCTGAATTTAACCACTTCTGTATGCTCTCTCGCTCATAAGTCTTAAACAATGGCAGCAGAAAAACAAAATGAATAACCACAACACAATCTAAGAACATATGAACTCAAAATGCAATACAAACACCACTGTTGTGAAGTTGGTGATTTTGATTAGTATGTAAGAAAGAAATAGAATATATCTTTCAAGTAAGTAAGAATGGAATTACCTGTCCTGTCGCAATGATAACAGGATCAGTCATTATCTCCAAACTGATTGGACAGAGGAATTCATGAGGAATTAACAAAGATTTGCTTTTCTCCAGGCATTTCACTAACGCAGGTCCATCAAGCACGCTGTTCTCATCAATTCCAGCTATTTGTTTAAATTTTGCCAAGAGATCCACAACTTGCTGGATGTTGTCTTTATTGTGCGCACCATTCTTGGCTTTCGTAACTTTTCTCACAGCCATAGTTTCTGTTTTGAGGTCTGCCATTGTATGTAAATCCAATTTCTTAGCTAGTCTCTCTATTATCGCGTCATCTGCATTGCGCTCCTCATTTCTTGAAAATACAACCATCATATCCATTGCAAGTTCCATATCCTGTGATTCCGTCCTCTTTTTAGCTCGGTTGAGCTGCATATGCATTAGCTCAACCTAAGGAAATCCCAAATGATTATGATAAGCAGAATTTCCTATATGTAATAGAGAGTAAAAACACTAAGAGGTGCAACAGCCACCAAGCAGAAAAGGTAAAGGAAAAAGAGAATTACTTGCTCTCTAACTTCTTCTGAGACGCCAAGCTTCTCGTAAGGCATTTCATTCAGTGCCTGGTGCAGTTTATCGTAAACAGCGTGAAATCTGCCCATCACCGCCTCACTCTCCAGGGCCTAAATATGAGATCAAGATTTGAAATTGAGGAAAAAATTAATAATAATAATAAAGTGCTACATCAGAAATTATGTTCTGAAAACACAACGCATTCAAGAAAAAAGATGAACTGGGGGATTCTAATTACAAGAAAAATCTTGCTCCCGAAGTTACAAGGTTTGAGCAATTTCTTGGAAGCCAACAGCGCTTTCTTCAAATTAACCAAGTGAGTGAGTGCATGTTGAGAAATAGAGGGATCAAGCTCCTTAATCTCTTCCAATAGAGGCATCAGAAGCTTCAACCTTCTCACTAAGTTCAAACACTCTTTCCTCTGAGTTTTTCTGAACCCAACGTAGGACCCCACTTTCTCAATCACCTCCATCATTTCCTTCACCACTTCAACCCCATTTTCCCCCTCCGTTGAAGAACTCAAAGTACTAAACTTTCCCTTTTCCTTTCCCTGGATTCTGCTTCCTTCTCCTTCCACCACCATTTGGCATTCCATTGAATTGAACTGATCTTCCTTTTTCCAGAAAAAGAAAGCAAAATTGTCTTGCAGGCTAAAATCTTTTTACGCTATGCTTGTTCACCACTTGAGCAGAAGGAATAATAATACTAGTTGTTAGCAGAATTTCCAAGGCCTAAAAGCCGTGATAGTATAGTTTTTTACTTTACTGTAGTGCTCCAAGATTTTTCTTCTTTTCCTTTGTTCTTGATTGCGGAATTTCAGGGGCGGAATTTGTTTGTTTCTTTTCGCGGGTAAAAATGCGAACGGGGCGAGGGGGAGGGGGACGGTTGGAATTGAAAGCTGTTGGGCCACGCGTTTTTGGGGTATGGACAAATATGACGCGTCCTCACATGTTGCTCTTCAACTCTCGTTGTTGTCTTGCCCCAATCTTTTCTTCTTTCCTTTAATTTTAATGTGATTTTCCTGGACAACACAATCTACAGGTGGAGCCTCAGCGCCTCTGCTTGTTTCCTAACCTAACTTTTTCCAGTTACCCAAGCCTCAAAGATTAAAGATGGATTTATGTGAAATGATTGGATAAGGATGAAAATAGTTTAAAAAAGAAAGAGAGAGGAAGGGCCCGCACCAGCCACATGACAAAATATCACTAGTATTTTGTTAAAAAAAATTTATTTATTGCATATTGGTATAGTGTTGGCTATGGCATCATACATCCCCCCAGGACTAGGAGCAGGCCATAACACATTTTCTTTTCCTTTTCCTTTTCCTCATCCTCTTTTTGAAACAATGCAATTCATAGTCGGCAGTTGGCCGTCCTTGCCAATTGTCACCGTGAACAGTGTTTCCCATGCGCAGCGCAAGTGCAACAACTCATCATCTTGGATCTTGGAGCCTGGAGGCGTTGGCTGATGACTATGATGATCCCACTTCCACTATAACTTGATATTATTTTCAAAGTAGTTGAGACAAGTTTACTGTTTGTCTACAAACTTGAACAAACAAATAATCGTCTAACCCAATCTAACTAGGAGATATTTATTAAGTCAATAATACAGGAGGAGGGTTTTTTTAACCATTAATTCTTATCCTGGTGATTATTATCCATCAGAATAACACAACCACCCAGAAGATCAGGATGCTACAAGAATGATACAAGAAGTAGTTGAACCACAAGTCAATACAAAGAGTCATATATCATACCACAAAATCAACCACATTTCCACTCCCCGCCGCCCCCTCCCACCCAACCCAAAAGTAAAAGAAAAAGAATAAATATAGGCAGAACATGATTATAAAAGCATCTGCTGAGCTGACACCAGGTATGCCAACTTCACCTTCTCATCAACTAAGTTAGAGGAGTCCATCATATCCTGCAGTTTGAATCTGAAGAAATAACAAAATTTGGGTTAAAAAAAAAAAAACAAACTGAAACACCTATATTGTGTGATGCTTGCAAAGCAAAAGAAATAAATCCAACTGTGTTCGAGTTATTCATAAAAGATGAGGTCAGATTTCTACTCATTGTTAAATCATAACGATAGAGACCATGTTTACTAAATTAGAGAGGTGAGACCTGTCATTTTTCATACGAGTTTTTGGCAAGCTCTAGGTATTAGCAAAGGCTGGACTCAGAAGGTGAATATAGGAGAGAGGTTTTATAGATCATCTTTTCAAACATATACATGGAGTGAAATCCCGCTATTCAATTCAAGCTCTCTACTCAGACTAGTGCAGCCAGTTTATAAGCAGGACAAAAGATGACTGCTTAACCCAGCTGCGGAAGAAATGGCCAAATCAGAAATAACATAGAAGCCCAAGCTCCTGTACTCACTGCAGTAAATAAATTGGTTGAAATCAAGAGTCACCCTGCCTTGCTTGCTTGTATCAAATGAATCAAACAGGTTCCTGGAAAAGATATGACGTTGTAAGTAATCTATCATGACATAGTGGCAGTAAAACAGTTTTGAAAATTCAAGCACCATCACAAACTAAAGACAAAAACCTGCAATTTATAAACTATTCTGCAACAGATATAAACTGCCGAGGCAACAATGACATAGGAAGTTTCACAAATGTTCTTCTATGACTTCTTCAACTTAGAGAAAGATCCAACAGCAGCTTTGAACAATCAAACGCAGACCCTTGAGAAGTTATGACTATCAAAAGAAATGAACCATAACCATGATAGAATTAAGATGGTTTTACATGGAAAAATGATGAGAAGAACATGACAGCAATTACGTCATACAAATGGTGCAATCTCTAGTAGCTAGTCATGTAACCAAGAAAAAAGAAAAGAAAATGCAGCATAAGAGACCACACTATGCTTACTGATTTACAGACCTTGCTGACTTTACGAATATACAAAGAGATATGAAATCATCAAGTCTGAGTTTGCCACTCCTTGTTTGATCAAAACTCTGTATGATTATCAAAAGGGAACACAGTGAACTTGGATCATCTTGTTATAATCCATGTACATTGAAGTATATATCTGAATTGTTTTACCTCACAAACAGAATAAAAAGCTGGAGAGTCAAGAGAGAATCCAATTTTCACCAATGCCTGTAACCAATTAAAGATTAATGAAGTTAAAAAGAATGAGGAAAGTATTAGAGAAGAATTGAATGAAAAGCACTGTGGAAGTCCTCATGAGGGAAACAATAAGCATCTTGCAGTTGCTACCTTTACAGGTTCAGAACTAATTACAGGTTCAAAAGTGAAAACAAAGGACAAAATGTACCAAGAAAAAAGTACCACCAATCATATTTGAAGCTTATATACCTCGTACACTTCATCTGGAACAAGAAATCCATGTCCCCTACTCCACCACAGACGAGAAAATACCATAATTATGATAGTCTTTACTTGTTATAACCACAATAATTGCAACAAACTATCCAATAACCAAAAAAATGTAGGAGCAGATGTTATCTTCTCTAATTTAAAGACATATTATGAAGTGATAAGACTCAATGAATCATTTATATGTAGTGCTTCAAATATATAGACAAGAGAGAGAGCCATATGAAGCATAAGAATGAGCTTGATTAAACTTACACTAAAATCAATATATCATATAGGTGACTACTGCAAACATATTAATAGCCGGCCACTTTGGGTTGGCGAAAATCAGATCTTTATCACAGCATTCTAAATGTACAACGATAATGCAATAAGAAGGACATCAATCAATTTAAAACTCTTCCCTCAATAAATGCCTCCAAAATGAAGTATACAATGATCCCAGTCATTTCTCAGCATGCACAAACATGTGCCCACCAAGTCAACTTACTACAATGTGATACTTTAGAGAAAAGAAGATAAGTATCCGTAGTTTATAGTGGCCATGCATATAATAAGTCTAAAGATAGTCTACATGCAGTTATGGCCATCAGTGGAACATAAGCTGAACTCTCATCAAAGAACTAATATTCAAAACCATTGAAAACCATTTTGATGCACTAGATAGAGACTGCATTCTAATAGTAGCAATAAATTACCTCTCCAAGCTTGAAAATGCCTGTTGAACCTGCAAGGAGAGTAAATATTCATAAATTATGCAATGAACAGAAATTTAGGTATGTATAACCTCTTTTTCTTTTTTCTAACAAATCATCTCTACATATTTGAATATAATTTCAGAAAATCCAAAGAAGCCTCGTCATTCCTTCACAACAACTGCTTCTCAAAAATTTAATACCCACAAAACCAACATATATCACAAACAAGAAGATTGAATGCTGCTAAAGGACTTCAACCTGAGATACAGAAGGAAGTGCGAAACAAGACACAACTATTTCCCAAGAGAGTCAAATAGAAGCACTTCTTTTCAGCAGTCTCTCTAGGCCAAACACCATATTTAAGTTACAGACAAGTAAAGTATCAGAATTACAACACTTTATATATATATATATATATATATATATTATTTTTTTGTGTGCATGGAATTACAACTCACTAATGCTTGCTTTTAACAATGACTCAATCATACCCTCAAAAACAGTAAAAAATATTTTGAAGGCCCCACTTGCACATCCAAAAAACGTCATTACAGACAT
Organism: Jacaranda copaia; assembly: GCA_014898725.1. Lineage (NCBI taxonomy): Eukaryota > Viridiplantae > Streptophyta > Magnoliopsida > Lamiales > Bignoniaceae > Jacaranda > Jacaranda copaia. The sequence goes on along the minus strand of JACGDI010000938.1, from coordinate 146,114 downwards.
AAAAGCACACAACTGATTATGAGCTTTTGTGGAGGAACATACTGACCTTCAGAAGAAACTTGTTGAGTTCAACAAATTCTGGAAAATAACAGGTAGAAAAGACCAATTAATGCCTGATTCTAAACACAGAACAAAAGATGGAGAAAAACCAATAAAACTCACCTTCATAGTTCATAGTTCCATTTCTATCGAAATCATACATCCTGAATAGCATGTCAATCAATATAAAAAACCAAAAAGCAGCAATTTTTTTCAGTTACTTTTTCACTTCATATATAAACTATAATTAAATTCATAATTCTGAGCACCGTACACAAGCACACACTACACCTTATCATTTGCTGAACAACTGAGACCGGGAAATGAAGGTTTCCGACCGCAAAGGCACTCTGATCAACGGGAAATAAGGAGTAAAGAAAAACTCGATATCCCAAATGATAAAATTTCTTAATTAAAGGTGAATTGTGGGTTTGATTTCATTGATGGATAGAATCAATATACAGAAAAGAAAAGTGGAAAAAATTGAACCTTGAGCTGAGTTGCAGTTATATTTCCGGCCTTCTCAGAGTCAACTCGTTCAAACCACTCTCTCAGGATCGCCCGGTTTTCCATTGCTAGATTTCTGCCCCCTTGAGTTGAGGTCCGGCGATTGCAAGTGAATTAATTATATCTTCAGCCCATCAATTGCCTGCTAAAGCACCGTACCCCTCAACTCCCCACGATTGGTCACATTGACCCCAATTGAGTGTTATTTTCAACATTTCACAATAAACTCAATTAGCCCATCTCATGGCTGTCTACATATGAACATAACTAAAAACATTGATTATTGAGGCTATCAGGTTCATGCACACACTTTGTTATCCTAATCAATCTTAATTAAAGAAAGATTTGTTGTTATGGAATATTATATAAAATATATTCTGTTAAAGTTTTAGTATAACTATCCATCTTCATATGAAATAATTTAAATTGGTATAAAATTCTATGTGTAAATAATTATATAATATTTTTTAGAACATAATATCCAATTCTATTTTTCCCACAAATAGAGTGGTAATAATAAAATGGCCAACTAACCTTTATGTTATTAGGACTTCTTGGAGATTATTTATTTTATCAGAAACCTTTTTATTGTTTTTTCTTAGGGTGGAAACTTATTGGAAAATGTGAACATAATATTGTGTGTATTTTCATACTTATAACATCCAATATTATGTGGCACTCATTTCGTATTTAAATTCTCATTATTTTTACTCTTCAGTACGATCATTAAAAAAAATCCTAAATTAATAATCTTGAAAAAAGAAAATGAATCAACCTTAGAGGATTAGATATAGTTATATGCAAATTAAGAGGATAGCTTGTGGTTGGAGACAAAAAGATTATCATTGTTTCTTTATTCCATATAACTTTATCTAAACACATACACATCTTATTTTTGTGTCCAAGGATTTCATTTGATTGGATTTATACATTGGGATTGCAAATGATATATTGATGCATTATGTTGTGCAACTATATATTGAAGTTTATCAACATATTTTAAATTTTATCAATTAACTATCATAATAATAAAACAAATAAATACTAAAAGAATATAATTTATAGACACATTCAGTCAATAGTGAAGTGTATTTTATTTATTTATATACGCACACATTAAGAGTTCATCAGAGTTCGTTTGAGTTCGAATTCTTAATATTTTACATTATGCGAGAGACTTATACCGCCGAAACATCGGCCATTTGACCACACAAAGGGTGAAGTGTGAAGTTTGAAGTGTGAACCATTCATCTTACAAATTAAGCCTATGAAGTTACTATGAAGAAGACTAGGTTAGCACAAGGCCTTTGTGATAGATTGCTTCTTATGCTTACAAAGCACAATGGTCTAAAGGGATTCTTTTCCTCTTCTTTGAGTCATTCTCATGATTTTTAAGTTATATTACTTGTCCAAAAAACCAAAGAATATCTAATTAAGTCGGTATGCATTTTAGGTAGAAATACACAACAATGGCTAAATATTGCAGTTTGAACACTCTATTTCATCTTCTATTTTAATTTATCGTATTTATGCTCAATATATTTGATCTCAATCAATTATTTTAACAAAAAATATTTAATACACGTGTCATATATTATTGAATTGGAATAAAAAATAAAATAGAAAATGGAATAAAAGATTTAAATTATAAATATTGGGATACATTAATCAAGCTCTAAACAATATGACCATAAAACATTTCAGTATAACATGACATTCCCAAGATTAAGAGGGTGTTTGGCTAAATTTATTTAAAATATCTTATAAGCTCTTACATCTTATAAGATGTTTTTGGAATTTATAGATGTTAAATCTTATTTTTAAAATAAGTTATTGAAATTTTTGGATAAAATAATACATTTGAGCTTATAAAATGTTAGTAACAATGATTTTGTAATTAATATGATTAAAATTAAACTAGTTTATTAAGATTTTTAAAATAAATTAGGAACTCCCTACCTTTTTAAAAAGAATTTATAAGCATATAACATTTTATTTTAGAAGTTTATAATTTAAAAAAAAAAAATTATTAAATAGTTTTTGTCATCTTAAAAATTTTCCAACATCTTATAAAAAAAAATTATTAAATAGTTTTTGTCATCTTAAAAATTTTCCAACATCTTATAAAATATTTGAAAAGTTAATAAGTTAAAATATTTTGAGGAGGTTATAAGTTGAATCAAACACTATTGCTCTTGTGTAATTTTTGTTTCGTGACCTATGGCTCATCTGTTGTCCGTGAAACAACGGCCTAAAATCCCTTCGAAAGAGAAAGGAATATCCGAGCCGGGACTCAAATAAAAAACAATCCCTTTCTCCTCTAGAATTTCGGTATTCATTGCAGTCAATCCTATAGTTTTCTATTCTCCTTTTTCTGCCCCGTTTTTGCCCTTCTTACTTGTAAATCTTGAATTTTTATCCTCCAAATCTCAATTGCTTTGCTTGGACTATTAATTACTTCCTTTCAATTCCATATTTATATTCATCTGAAGGTAGGTATTATATTTTAAATTGGGGTTAGGGTTTTGGACTGATTCACCTGAATTTGTCGGGGGAAAAAACAAGAAAAAGAAAAATCAATGGGCGCAGAGGGTGAGTCCAGCGTGGGCGTTGCGGGGTGTGAGGAGGTGAATGTAAACATTCGATGTTCAAATGGATCTAAATTTTCGGTGAAAACAAGACTCGAATCGATGGTCGGGGAATTCAAAGGTGTATTGGCGCAGAATTGCGATGTTCCAGCTGAGCAGCAGCGTTTGATCTATAAAGGTCGGATCTTGAAGGACGACCAAACCCTAGTCAGCTATGGTATGGTACTTCCCTTCAATTTTTTGTCGTGATTTTTTGTTGGTTCTCAGTCTTGAATTTTATTGCTATGGGATTTTATCATCATTTTTCAAAATCTGATCCTTTTTTGTGGGTTTTTATAGAACAATATTTGAACGTGCAATTTGTATGTTGGAATGTTTTTAACGCGATGATATATTTTTTGATTTGGCTGGAAGCTCAGACCATTTACTCTTGTCGCTCTTAGTAAGCTGTGAACCACCTGAAAAAATGAAATTTGCATCACACAGAATACATCAGAAAGCTAGCAAGTTGAATTTTTAGACCGGTCAGGCTTCTAAATAAAATATATGACAATCGCAGCATGCTATACCTCTACAACACTCAACACATAACTAAAGATTAAAGGTGCCTATAATTTGTCTGTACTGTGTAAAAACAATACGTATGTGCAAAATCTTATTATGATCCTTACAATAATTTTTATTATGTTGTGGATTGAATATTTTTGCACGTAACTTGCAAGTGGTGGATTGGAAATATATTAATAAAATAACACTTATTCAATTATGACTTTTGAGATTGATAAATTTGTCTGCACATGCCTTTGAGTAAATGACAGGGAAAACTTGCATGATCATGCAATTAAGCACGTAATGAAAATCTATTATTTATAAAGTGTGTTGTTATGTGGACGCTATGTTTTGAATATATGACATTGTCGTTATCATTTGACTGTGTATGACTAATATACCATCTGTTGTATGTTGTAATGTTAATGTGTTCAAGTTAAATACATGAGGTACAGACTGTCTACTCATTTCACATTGTATTGTTTCAACCCTGCTCTTACATGCATCTATGTGCTGTACTAATGTGCTGTACTAATGTGAATGACTCCATGATAAACTGGATAAGAAAAGCACTTTCAATAAATAGTGCTAATGCATGCATTATAATGAGGACATACTCATTCAGGAGTTACTCTTCACAATCATCTGGAAGGTGTATTGTTCTATTCCGGACTCCTGTATTGCTGTATCTGGTTGTGTTGGCAAATTGAATGGTTTATGTCAAATTTTCAGGCTCAGCCAGATTGTTTCCATGAAATAATAACTAATCATATCATGGGAGCTTGTCTCTCATTAATGATAGCCCATTCCTTTTGGAAACTTATTGAACTGTTACACGAAGCATAAGTATTTCCACTTCCAAATCCAGGGTTTAGATTTCTTTTCTTTTGAATATTTGCTTCTTTGGTTGTCAAAATTGTATTTCAGTTGATCTGATAGAACATCGGTGAATTTATTTTTATTTTGGATAGAGTGACTATTCTTGCGATAGTTGTTTATCCTTTTGAATATTTCATCAATCTTCCTCCTCTGATTCTCACCTTCCGTTACCTTATAATTCTTGGTCTGTTCCAATCCTTAAATAGGTTTGCAGGCAGATCACACTGTTCACATGGTTCGTGGTTCACCACCAGCTGCATCTCCTGCCACTGCTGGTCCTGACAGTGCTGGGAAGAGCAACAGTACTCCTGCTGTTGCACAAGGTGGTGTCTCCAATCAAGGGGGCACTGGGGTGGCTGGTGCAGGTGCACCCCTCGTTCCAGGGCTCGGTTTAGGTGCACTAGGTGGCAGTGGGGGATCAGGATTATTTGGAGCTGGACTTCCTGAGTTTGAACAAATGCAGCAGCAACTAACGCAAAACCCTAATATGATGAGAGATATAATGAACATGCCTGCCATTCAAAGCTTAATGAACAATCCTGAGATTATGCGCAGCTTAATAATGAGTAACCCTCAAATGCGTGAGATAATTGACCGGAACCCTGAACTTGGTCACATTCTTAATGATCCTGGCATCCTTCGGCAGACATTAGAAGCTGCAAGGAATCCTGAGCTAATGCGTGAGATGATGCGAAACACTGACAGGGCAATGAGTAATATCGAATCTTCTCCTGAGGGATTCAACATGCTCAGGCGCATGTATGAAAATGTCCAAGAACCTTTCTTGAATGCAACGACCATAGGTGGTGGTGCAGCAACGGATGCCAGATCAAATCCTTTCACAGCTCTCCTGGGGAATCAAGGGGGGGCTCAAACCAGAGAGGGATCTAATTCTTCAACTGATGGACCTGAAACGGGGACTACTGTCCCAAATACTAATCCACTTCCCAATCCATGGGGTAATATTGGTAAGATCAGACTTGTTTAATGTGTCTAAGGTTAATGATATTTATCTGTGCTTGATAAATCATCTGACTGTGTATTCTTTCACTGGTTTACATTAGATAAGAGGAATTTCTTTTATCTTTTCAACTTCGGCAAAATGTGCCAGAAAGGCTTCTCTATATCCTTTTTATCTGAACCCTTTTACTCCTTGTCTGCTCATTTTTTTATTATACAAGTTCTTAAGAAGATAAGCTTCTGCAACTTTGTTGCTTAATTAATTTAGAAAGTTATAAAAGTTATATCCTATTGCGGTGCCTAAATATTTTCTGACATTCTCTGGTTTTTCGCTATATCATGATGGTCTTCTCTGATTATATTTGTGATGAGATCTATCTGGGCTCTTGAATGTGATATTTTAGGGGGTTCTCAAACAAATAATGCTACAAGAAGTAATCCTACTGGTGATGCAAGACTGCCTTCAATTGCTGGATTGGGAGGGCTCGCTCTTCCTGAATTGGAGCGCATGGGCATGCCAGATTCCTCTGCATTCAGTCAGTTATTGCAAAATCCGGCAGTGGCACAGATGATGCAAAGCTTGCTCTCCAACCCTCAGTACATGGATCAAGTACTACTACAGTTGCAGGGCCCATTTAAGTTCTGTTATTTTGGCTTTACTTTATACTAAAATCACAACTTCATTGTAGATCTTAGGACTCAATCCTCAACTCCGCGGCATGCTTGATATGAACCCTCAATTAAGAGAAATGATGCAAAACCCAGAACTTCTTCGAGATTTGACATCACCTGAGACACTGCAGGTACGTCTACCTAAGGCGCTCTGCAGTATGGCTTTTCTTCTGTTGAGTTAAAAGATTAATATTGGAGGGGAGGTGGTGTTTGATAGTATAATGGAACACTTGAAATATTAGAAAATCCTGTTCGATTGGATTTGGCGTGTTTGGTACAAATATACAATTGAATTGTTGTAACTAAAAATGAAAAGGCCAACTAGTAAAATTTTTCTATCTTGGTTTATCTTTAACTTAAAACGAGATCATACTAAACTTTAAATGCATCAAGTGGTGTGGATATTTGTTCTTAGATGCAAGCCCATGCATATAAATATATTCCATTATGTGATGTACAAGGTATTTATGTAGTGTGTTGGTTGTATTTTATACATCGCTTAAATTAATGACATGGTATTAGTGAATTACGCGTTCCAAGTGATTGGTACAGTCCAAGGAAAGTGCCCAATCACATGGAAAGTGCAATAGCACTTGCATATGATTAGTTGCACCAAACCTGGTTTGGACAAGAATTTACCACAGTATTAATGAACAGAGTTGCATCAGCCATCGGTAATTGCATAATAATAGGTAATTTAATGATAATAGCAACATTCTCAATTTATTATTAATGTCATAAGAAGTTTCTACTATAATTGTAAAAATATTGACACAGCAGAATGTTACATTAACATTGTCAACAATTTCTAAATTAACAATTTGTTTCACAGTAGCTTTGGTCAATTCAGGTTTAACTGGATGCCTGACCAATTTGCTTTTGTTCAATTTCATGCTTTATGTTTCAATTTTATTAAAATGCCACTTGGGTTTGTGATATCAATATTTTATTTTCAGTTGTTTATTACCAATGCATCTTTTTTTGATCTTATGAGATGGTATGATCTATGATCCTTTTCCTTATCAGCTTGTCAAATTTTATTATTTCAGCAAATGACGGCTTTGCAGCAACAACTTGCTCAACTTACTCGGCAGCAATCAACCCCGTGAGTGATAAGTAACTTTATTATGCTTAATCTGATATTATCATGGATGGAGGGATTTGATATTGCTTGACTTTGTTTAAATTGATCTCATATACATAGATATAGGATTGCCTTAATAGCATATGACACATTACACTATTTCCTTGGGGAATGGTTATATATATCTGGTCAACCTTACAAACTAGTTGATGTGGTGTCCTTTCTAAATGCCCTCTCGAATTTTGTATGATTTGCACATATGTAGATTGGTGCCTTAGCTACTATATTTTCAACTTTTAATGAGTTGCCATAGAATTGTAACATATTGTTAAGGAAAGATCTCTGCGAGTACCTTTTGCTTTCGAACTTTTTGGTACCATAACTAATTCTTTTCATTCTTGCTTTCTATTCAATGTTAGATTTCTCTGACCCATATGCTATTTTTGTGTGCTTCTGATGCATGGATTGTGCGTACTTTATTTGCTTGGAAACTGTCCAGCATCTTTATGACCCCACTTATCCTCTTATGGCAGGGAAGGAGCTCAGAGTGGTCAAGGTATGTGCATAAAGCAACCTAAAAAACTGGGAATCGAAAAATTTTGTAGATTTCTATATTACAATTGTGCCCATTTCACAGCTGTTTTTTGTGTTTTCTAATTGCAGGAACACAAGGTAATATGGGTTTGGACTTGCTGATGAATATGTTTGGCGGACTTGGAGCTGGCAGTTTCAATGTTCCAAACACTCCTGATGGTTGCAACCCTCTGCACCTTTTTATTGATCTACAGTACTTGTCACATTTTTGCCTGTTTTTCACCCTCTGATCATCTCAATGTTGCTTCTTCCTTAGTGCCTCCAGAAGAACTCTATGCAACTCAGCTATCACAGCTACAAGAGATGGGTTTTTTTGACACTCAAGAAAATATCAGGGCGCTCCGTGCTACTTCAGGAAATGTTCATGCAGCTGTTGAACGACTTTTGGGAAACCCTGGTTAATAGCGTCGCAACTATTCCATAATTTTTTGGTTTTGGAGACACAAAAGGAATGTAAAACTAGTAAAGTTTCTCTACAGGCATATCACATGAGACCACATCTGCAGTTAGAGGCATGAAAATAAAGACTGCACTCACTTTTTCATATTAGGGCTGTAAACCTGCCTATGGAAGGTTCCTTCGTTGCAAGAGTTTGGACGTTCACTCCATTAATCTGTCCCTGTGTACATACATATCTTAAATGTATCGACACGGAAATGTTGTATTGATTTTCCATTGACAGCCTGGACATTTTGTTTGGCCACTTATTGGAGTTATGCCTTCGATATTTGTGCTAAAATGCATATTGTCATCGTTGTATGAGCTAGATTGATTAGTGTGAATGTTGAAAACTGAGGTGTTGACTTGCTTGGAGGTGG
>JACGDI010000938.1:107100-137414 GCA_014898725.1 Jacaranda copaia | reverse complement strand
TTCTATTGCATAGATTGTGACGGTTTTCAACTCCAAACTACTGTGGACATTGTTGCTTGTTTAAAGTGCGCCGTTGATTGTTATTGCGTGGAGGTCGAAAGAAAATTCTAAGAACGGGTAGCTACACGGAAATTAGTTGCTGCTTTACATGCGTCTTCATAAAAGAACTTGATGTAGACAACTTAGTCAAATTTTAGTTATATATGAATTTTCAACTGTGATTATTTTAGTGTTAAGTTGACTATATTTTTATAATAATGAATGCAAATCAATTTTTTGTTCCTATTTTCATTTGAAAGACAGGGTGCAAATATTATAAATAACTAGATTTTGAAATATTTGGAATAATTGAAAGGGGTAAAAATAAAATGTCACAAGGAATAGATGAAAGGGAAAACGTGTTTCTGGTTACATGAAGTCGTGATAGATAAGCACATTAAAGAAACTAATGAGGATATGCTAAAAACCGGTCGAGTGACATGCGCGCAGTTAACACTTGTACGCGAACGCGGAACAGCTTTTATTACCTAAAGACTCTCTCCGCTCCTCTCTCTCTCTCGGTGAATCACTGGCAGCGCAGAGCCTCTCCCCGCAGCCTCAAGTGATATATTCCTCCACCTGCAAATGTAATCCTCTTCTTCACTTTGCCTCATAAAAAATTTGTTATTTTTTTTATCACTTGAGCCAAGTCTTTCTTTACACGCTACGCGTGCGAATTAAGTGATCAAGTGCTGAATTGTTGCCGGAGGGTAAGATTTTATTCACTCCCATAACAAATTAAGTTCTATTTCTCCTGCATTTAATTATATATGTTTCCGGTTCTTCTTTCTTTTGGGGTTGATATTTATATATGGCTACGATTTTTGTATGGAGGTTGGGTAAGCAGTGATGAATTTTTGCGACTCTTTTCGTTGTTTGTTTTTGCTTGGATGCATTTACAATTTGATGCTGATGAATTTGGTCCAAATGTTTCTTTTTTTGCTTTTTCGTTGGAATAGACCTAAACTTAGTTGACTTGATTACCTCGTGTTGGGTTTTCCTTGTCCGGTTTAGCTATTGGTACAATGCAGTTGGAATCATCTCTGAGAATTACAATGGTGTTGGTTTTAGAAATATGTCACATAGTTGTAACAATTCTTCTTGATGGTTGGAAATATCAATAGATGACAATCTAGAATGCATGATATTAAAAATAAAGTTTTTATTGGAAATCTACAAGCATTATTTGCAATCAATTTTGTGGAAGAGAAAAGACAATAGATTTCAAGATTAATGAGAGCCAAAAGGTCAGAAATAGCAAAAAGTGCGATGTCACTATAACCTTGTCCTTTTTAATGAACCTCTTCAATTAGGTGGTGCATTTGATATGCTTAAAAGGAAAAGATAGCTATGAAGATTTATCGCTATTCTCCATTGATATTAGCATTTGATGTAAGGATTAGGTTCTCTTCATTTACTTCTGTTGCTTGGATCAGCTTGTTGATATATCTTACCTAATTCCATGTCACTCTGTGTTGTTCAAACTGATGTTGGTATAGCTATCTATTGCTTAGGCACTATATTAGTTGTTTTCAACCCTTATTTTTTGGCCCAGGATTGTGTTTTTTACTGAGTGGTTGACCTGCAATTTCTCTTTTGGAAAATCTTCATAATCATCTGCCTGTACTGAGGAACTAACTGGTTTCTTTCTAATAGGTGATTCCCACCTGCCTGAGTACTCTCAGTTTAATGTTAATTTCTTGTATTCATTTCAGGATTTGATTTAATTCGTAAGATTGAGACCTCTGATGGTTCAACAAACAAAAGATTCTACATTTACTGAATATGGGCTTGCTCATGCTGAATCTGGTTTGTCGAACTCTGATAAGCAGTTTTCAGTGTCTGTAGCTGCAAAGAAATCAGAATTGCAGGATTCATGTAATAAACACCCTGGAACAGTGCCAAAATCCATTGGAAGCCCTCTCCTCATGGAGGATGGTGATCGTGCTGGTGGGGTGATTAAGATTTCTGGAACCAAGAGGCCCATACCTGAGTGCCTGCGGAGCCCTTTGAAAAGTAATGCTGGGAGTGGGCACATAGTTTATGTTCGCAGAAAACCTGAAACCGTTTTATCAAAGGGCAATGTTTGCAATACTCAAAGGGATGCTATTGATTCTCCTCATTTAAGGAAATCTACCGAACAGGGTGGTGCAACTCAACAACTTAAGGAGATGAATGAACCTGTGATTTGTACATCAGATGTTGCACCACTTCAGCGAGCTTGTTCCCCGAGCATCTCATCTGCTAGACGCTCAGTTTCTCCTCTTAGAATGTCTGGTAATATCTCATCACCAGAAAATAATAAGCATGTTTGTGTTCGTCGTGCAAATCCTTCATCAGAAGATCCAATAACAGTTAATGTTACGCTTTGGGAAGAACGGTATTGCCGCTTGCAGAGTTTGTTGAAAGTGTTGGATCAATCTGACCAATCTGAATATGTCCAGAGTATGCCCTTTCATTTTATAGTGTCTGCATTTTGTTGTTTTTTCCTCCTCTTTTTTTTGTCTTTCTCTTTTTTAAGTACTGACTTTTTTGTTTCAAATGTTCAGTGCTTCGGTCGCTTTCCTCTGTTGAACTTAGCAGGCATGCTTTTGAACTTGAGAAACGATCAATTAAGCTGTCATTGGAGGAAGGTAATCTATGTTATTTTATTATTATCTTTATCTTATTGGTGTGATGTAACTTGATTTCATTAGTGTATCATAATCTATGTTTCTAGGCTATGAGGATGTATGATGATAGTATTCCGTCACTCAGTCACTGAATAGTGCTTCTTGTTGACCTGGAATCTTGTGAATGGTCTGGGCTCTATTTCATTTGCTGTAAGATTAGCATTATCCAATTTTCATGACCTTCCAGATTATCAAGACATTTAGCTGTTATAGTTATGAAGCTACATTTCTTTGCAAATTTAAGGCTAGAGCTCAGGATTTAGTCTTTGTGTCAGCAATAAATTTGAAGGCCATGTGCTTGTAACTTTCAGTGCATGAAATAAGTAGATACCTACTACCCCAACAAACTCACCTTCTACATACCCTAACAAGGAAAACTCTTTTGAAAGTTAAGTGAAAAACAAAAGGGTAGAATATGCTTACTTAACTTGAATCAGTTCATGGAACATGCAATAAAATAGATATTGTTTGGAACCTTTAATTATAATATATCATATGATAAAATGACTACTAAAATGCCTCGTTTATGAAATTTGATAATCATTTCTCTTGTTGAGGGTCACTCTTAATTAGTTGGATTAGGTATTGTCATTGTGTATTGCTAAAATTTGTTAGAATCTTTATATGGCTAATTTATTGCACTTGTATTCACCAATTACTATTACTTTTCATGACTTGGTGCCTGGATAGAAACTTGTCCTTTGCATGTCTCAATCTGTCATCTGATATACATGCACAATACAGGTTTTAAGTGAGGGTTCTCTTTTATCATGCTTTGCTATTGAATTTACAAAGAAGATACATGGAGAACATATTACATCTTCTAACAGGCGTGTGTATATATATGTATATTCTTTCTTTATTGTGGTTCAGCAAAAGAGATGCAACGAGTTCGCTTCTTTGATGTCTTGGGTAAATGTGGAAAGGATGTTTGTGCATCCTCTACTCAACAAGAGCAGTTGCAGAAGTGAGAAAAATTGTAGGGAAACAAAGGGTTCTGTTATTAGACTAATGCAAAATGATGTGTTTCTAGTGGTTGTATATGCTTTGATATGTATATATTGTGGTTCCACTGGACAGATGAATGCTGATCCGGGAAGGCCATTGAAATGTAGAAGCATAGATTTCTACAATTAACTGTTAATATAGTGCTCTATGCCATTGAATGTGTCCACAGTACTTTTCTCCTTTTCTTTATTATTATCATGAAGATAATGATAATGATAATGATAATGATGTTAAGATTGGTGAATATTGCATGAGCCTTGCATGGGTTTCTTACGAAGAGTCGTGGTTAGATAAAGCGTACTCTGCTCATGAGGATTCTGCACGCAGCAAAGGTGCTAATTATTTTCTTCCTTAAAAAAAATTTTGAATGCAGAGGACAGAGGAAATGATTTCTATTTTTGTCGATGCATGGGCACACAGGTGAAACCGTCTCCGCAATTAATGTTCTGGTATTAAACGATTCGATATCAATCAAAGCTAAGTTGTGTGCGTAAGAGGATGTTTGGTTATCTTTTCGTTCTCAATTTTTATTTTTAACATTTTTAAAATTTGAAAAGTTAGTTAGAGAAAAAAAATTGAAAACGAGTTTGTATTTAGATGGTATGTTGGAAAAATAATAATTATATAGGGCCTAGTAGATTATAGGTGAAGAGAAATAATAATATTAAAGAAAAGAGAGAAGATATATAGGGTATTGGGAGAAGAAAATATATATGTTATTGAAAATATGTTTTGAAATGAAAATAAATTGGAATATAAATAAAAATAATAATAAATTATTAATAATTCATTTTCAAATGGTAAAAGTGGGTGAAAATAAATTTGAAAACATAAACAAACATGTACTGAGATTTTAAAATAATTAATTAATAGACTCCAGCCACGGCCATATGTATTTTGAACTTTCTTTATTGATAGAAATATGTATTTTGAACTTGCCCAACAAATGAAAAACTAGTAATGAGCTCATGAAGTTTTATTGGGACTAATTGAATTATTATATTGGTGGGTTAGCATCTTTTTTCTTTAGGTTAATTTGTTGTGTTGTACAGTTTCAAAATGATAGCTGTAGTGCAGCCTATAGACCAAAATTGCCGTAGTCATGTTTGGCATTGGGATATGCACAATCCTTTAATGCGGACATCAAGAAGAAGATTTTACATGCATGTTATGTTAAGTGTTATCTATAAAAGTAAAACAGAAAGCATTGAAACAAATAGGATTTAATTAATTAATTAGATAAGGCACGCAAGTTAGTGGGAACTTAAATTCAAATTTGAATAATCTTTATCTTATGTAAATAAACAAATTTCAAATGTCAAATAGCTCAGATTTGTTTTCAAACGTAAAAATTGAGGGGATAAGGGGATATATAGAGCTTCGTTGCCGAATGTATGTAAACTACGTAGTGTATGTACTGCTCTTCTATTTTTCTCGGCTTCTCTCTCAGAATAAAAGTAACCGCCCACACACGTCTCTCTCGACTACGTATGTACGTGAACGGTGAACCCTATTCCACTTCTCACACTTTTTCCTATAGCTACTCTTTTCCTCTTTAGCATGGATACCAACAACCTTGACAACTCTGGTTCCTCCGATGTCCCCTCATTAGCCTCGTCCTCTGTCGCCGCCATGTCCCAACAATATCCCAGAAAGAAGCGCACCAACTCCCTCTGGATTGACACATCATCTCAGCCTTCTTCCTGCACTTCTAAACCCAAACCCACCGACATCAAGATCGTCAGGCCATGCACTGAGTGCGGCAAGAAATTTCAATCATGGAAAGCGCTCTTCGGCCACATGCGCTGCCACCCCGAGCGCAACTGGCGGGGGATTAATCCCCCTGAAACCACTTCCACCCAGGCAGCTGAAGACTCCTCTTCCTTCTCCTCCTCCCTCACGGAGGAGGAGCACGAGGTCGCCGCTTGTTTGTTGATGCTGGCTAGTGGCCCCACTATCGCTGCTGCTGCTGCTACGGATCACGAGTCACCGTCTGCTTGCACTGTTAATCAAGAAACGCCGCCGGAAGATTCCGACTCTGGCAGGGATGCAGAAGCGAATGTAGATGTGGTTGATATAGGTGTGGGTTTGAGTTGCCGCAGGTTTGAGTGCGCGAGTTGCAGGGAAGTGTTTGATTCTTCTGACCCACAGGCCGCCGCTTTGGGGGGTCGTAGGGCAAGTCACAAGCATGTGAACACCAAGAACGATGATGGGAGGGTACTGGAGGAGGGCTTCTGCGTAGGTCGTGGTCAAGATGAGGTGATCATGAAGGAAAGTAGTAATTGTGACAAGAATATTTTAGGGCAAAACTTATGCAGCACGTGTATGAGGGTTTTCTCGAGTAGTGGTGGTGATGATGAGGCAATGTTGGGTGGACACAAGAAAGGGCAGTGGGAGAACAAGGTGGAGGATCAGCCATCAGCATCTGGTCATGTAAGCCCTAGTCTGGATTTGAATAATTGTCCTGTTCCACTAGTTGAAGATGATGATGAATATGCTTCTTCATCAAATTCTTCGGGGCGGCCGGCTTTGGAATTGAGGTTAGGACTTTGAAGAAATTAATGCATGTGCGTAGTTCAAGTCTTTGATCAATTTTCCCTACTGCGCGCTACTATTAGCAATATATACATATGAATTCTAGCTAGTTACGTTAGGGCATATGGTGATGATATGTGTGCACTATGCACACCCACATATAGCTAGAAAATAAATTGACGTGCCTTGAATTTTCAGTACCAGTATACATACATACTGTATGCATGCATGGTGTGCTCCCTCGCAAAGAAACCTAGCTTGGGAGTACTTCAAAAATATTCAATGATTGACATTATATACTAGTATTTTTTTGATCATGGTCGGGCTGGAATATGCATGATCAACACCTTCACTGATCAGTAGTTCGTACTATAGGTATAACTTTTAAATAATTTAATTATTACTTATAATAATAAGAAATTAAGAGGTCAATTGGTTGATCAAATTTAGTGATTGACTACTATGTGTGTGTGATTGATTTGTTGTAGGAGGAGATACATCGATGGTATAGATCATATGTTGCTTATAAGTTAGAGAGAGCCCAATTAAAGCCATCCGGCCAAGCTGCATATATAAGTTATAATCAATCAATGGTTAGCTGAGATGAGTTTGGGGCAGCAGGGTTCTTTTGCTAATTAATTGTTTAAAGGGAGTCTAGCCACAAGTGATGAGCTCTTAATTGTGGGCTTCCCACATACATACGGTCAGGCCTCTGACTGATAGCTTAAATATTTTGGGCCGCCGTATGGCAGATTGAATATTTAAAATTTGAATTTGTTTCTTTAATTACTAATTGAGCTATAAATTATCTATATACTGATATTGGTTTGTCTGTCTGCTCCATTATGTATCTAATTAAATTATCACCACTCATTAGAGATATATAAATTAATGCATTGTATATGTTATGTAACATGCATGTATTATATATGATGCTCCATTCTACTGCATCCCTGCCTACTTTATTAGGAAATTTTGTTAAATTGTTTGAATTAAATTTCTGGAGCTCCTTATATATATATATATAAAATTACATTAATAGGGTGGGTGATCATCAAGATAGAATTGGACTACTGGAGTCCGGAGTGGGTGCCCAAATGTGTACTTCGAACATTGTGTTGTTTATTTTATATTAGTTATTAATTTCCAGCGTTGGAATTGAAGCTCTTTTATTTTATTCATATATATACGTATATGCATTATTGAAAGCTATATACTGAATATCAAAAACCTTAATATATATTTTTAAAAATACTCGTGACCTGCTGCTAATTAGGAAGGTCAGTTTAATTTTATAATGTAGACAATTTTTGTTGGGTTGCACATTAATTCTTCAAATTTTAATTTGTTCTTCTACTATATGTTGATATCTATAGACTATATATTGCATATAAATATATATAGGTATATTGAAGGGGCCACAAGGTCATGACGTACCAACATATAATGCAATTTGTACTTTCTAGCTTGCTAGAAGCAAAATTAAAAAGGGAACACTATTTATTTCTTAATTATATATTAATAAAGATATATATCCCAGATTTTTATAGTACAACTGTATGTTAGATATATGTAGGCTCATTCAACATTTATTGATGTGTGTGTATGTATATATAATTATATGTAGGATATATATTAATTAATTGCATATGACCAGGTTGAATTTGTATCAATTACTTGCTACTCAATAATTAATTTGATATCTGGATGATGATTTTCATAGTTGTATCCATATCAGATGTGCGTGTACATATTATTAGCAAGAGCTTCATTGACTCTGAATTTGTTTTCCTCTATATCTAATTAAATAGTGTACATACGTACAAAATTAATATGAAAGAATCTCCAATGTATATACCAAATTAAAGCGATGATGCAAATATTCATAATGGATATCCCTCCCTCTTTGGTATCTATCTATCTATTTGAGAGGCTTTATTGGCTGGTCCAGTCTACGCCATAATTTTTATATAATATTGTAATGATTCAATGTGGGACACACGATCATCATCACCTAAATAATTGATCGGGTTTGACTTTGTTAATCAGGGCTACATAGTATCTATATATATATACCAAATTAATGTGCTTGATGATGGTTAATCACACCGATGAGACGTTTACTATTTTTGGATTTTTGTTTAGTTTAATGAATGATGAGATAATTATCAACAATATCAATATTTTGGAGTATTAGTTAATTATAATATATAGTGTCACTACTTAATCATCCAATTAATTGATGACAAAAGGGTGATACATATATGCACCCGAGCAAGCAAATTTCTTGTTTCTTGATTTTTTTTTAAATCAAGAGAATTAGTATATATTTAATTTATTGGAAAAATAAATTATGTTTGAGAATAATTTATATTATATATGCTTAATTTGGTTGGCTTATATAATATTATATAAGATAAAACATTATCTTGTGACCTAGCTAATCATATTGATTGCTAATTAATTAATTATGACATCAAAACAAATACAATACTTAATTCGTCAAAGTTGGACTTTTCAATTAAGTCCTTTGCAATCAATCAATCAATCCCCTGTACATGTATTAATTATTAATTATAATTAATTAAAACATGCGCCCGTACGCGCACGCAATTAGACTCCAACAAGGTAATGACATCAGTTGCGGATACGATTGGGTGAGACTGTTCAAGAGTAGTTGACAAGGATCGGACGGCTCAGCTTCACGGATCTCTATCGCTAATCCATCCATACAATACATATATAAACTAATTACTGTAATTAATTGTAATGAGGCTTTAATTTAATTAATTAATGTTGTATTGATCAGCTTTTTGTGTGTGTGTGTGGAATGCACGTAATGTTATAGCAATGTACAATTAATACCCACATGACACGGGTTTGGCTTTTAACCCCACCACATAATTGATTAATAATTGCATCGTTATCAATGACTAATTCATCATCAAGTTGCTAAAATATATAAATAATATATAAGTAGCTCACTTCCCAATTGCATAAACAAACTTACTTTTGTGTCTTGTCTTGTACTTTAATTCCAAGACAATAAAATACATCAACTTATGCTTACCTAAATTAACTCACCATTACGCTTTGCTTTAATTTCTAGCTTGCTTTACCAATTAATATCCATTAATTAATTATATGAATAAACCCATCAATGCCTTACTTGTAGTTTGATGCCGACGGGTTAATTATTCTTAACATTTCTTAAATATTCTTATGTAAATTAACAATTATGCATAAAACTATAGCTAGCTATCTATATAAACATATGATCCTAATCACTAAGAAGGTGTAGTGCAGTGCAGCTAAGATTGCTATATAGGTTTTGTTACAAATTAAATTTCATATCTTCTATGTAATTAATTAATATTTCGGGATATATATATATATATATATATATAATTTGATTAGTGGGTAATGAAAATGGTGAGGTTTTTTGTGTTTCCCCATAAGCAACAAGTGTGGGCTTGCTGGTTTAGCAGAAGCAGAAGCAGAAGCAGACCCTCTCTCTACCTCATGAATTAATATCCCTGGATTCATTCCACTAAGCTCTAACCACTTACTCACTCATCAAATATAACTATAACTTAATCAATCAATTATTAATTGATTAGAATAATGATAAATTGTTAGGTCGGATCAGAGGGCAAGCTAGAAAAGGGAGATGCGGCGAGTGGAAGCCGCAGTGCAGTGCTGGCCCGGCCCTCCGGGATTTTGAGAGGCGTTTTCATTGAGGCTTAGATTAGATCAGTTGGACCTTTTAATTACCTAAAAATCCATCCATCATATATTTATATATTGCAATCTCACATTCAAACAAGAGGTTCCTCTAAAGAATTTTGTTAATATCGATAACTGCTGGAACCAAGAAAACTGACACCATAAAATTTTAACGATCAATATGTGTAATTGTGTATTCAGCAGCCTCCCAGAGCTAAAGATGATTGGCAGCCACTAAATTATAATTATACCTTTCCTTTTTACTATATATATATCAGAATGATAATAGACCTTTTCTTTTCATGCATCTTGATGATATCAATGTTGTGATGAAAATGTTTACTCTTATGGAGATTGGAATTGAATGAAATGATAAGTTATTAATTTATGCAGACAGTATTACTTAAACTTGTTTAACTTTGTTTTAAACTTTTTCTTTTGCAATTGATTTTATTTTTCGCAGCTAACTATATGGTTGGTGGCAACAATTATAGAATACCATCGTACTATGTTACATCTTAGTATATTCAGAAAATATGATGATTCAGCTAGGATCGCACTCAGAAAAAAAAAATATTACTGCAAAACTTTAAAAAAAAAAAAAAGGTGTTCCCAACTAGCTTAGGTGCCATGAGTTGGGTATTTTATGCCCATGGTCCATGAATTTTATACAAAGATAGGAAGTATGAGGCGAGAAATTAAGAATCGTGCATCAGGAGAAATTTCATGTCAGTTTTCAGTTTAACTAGAGTTAAAAAGTCAAACCTGTTTTGCTGGGAATCTTCAACTCCATGCCGACAATCTCATTATAAAATAAAGGCAAGAATCTTTCTTCACCCCCGCCCCCCCCTCCTCTTCTAGCTTTTCATTTTCACTGTTCCATTAAGAAAGAGACATGAAAACCATTGACTAAAGCCAGAGAGGGAGGGAAGTTGGGTTGATAGTAACTCAACAGCATGGTTAATGGAATTTAGCAGAAAACCAGTAATTATTGAACATATTGGTGCCGAAACTTTTCAATTTTAATTAGGGACCTTTTAGAAAAATTGTAAGGATTGTTATGGGAATTTTCTGATAGCACAAAGATGGTTCTGCAGCTCCACAGCAGATGCCAGGTTCAGGTTCAAGGATTTATGCTATGTATGTTGTTCATCTGCTAATTTTAATGGCATAGCCAATAGTTGTCGTAACAAGTAATAATCCTACCAGTTGTTGTAAAAGTAAACAGTCAGTCTTCTGCGTTTGTAATTGTTGGTAATTATTATGTAAGTTGGTTTTTTCTTCTCAAAGTGCAAATGAGAGTAGGATGATTCCGTAGCGGTGTCCTTTTCGTGGGTCCTATCGCATAGCGTTTGCATAAAAGAGAGATTCTTCCCCCACTCTCTCATTGCAACTTGCCTTCACTCCAAACCCACATACGAAAACAAAAACTTGAAAATACAAAGCCAAGAATCGAACAAAGTTCGAGGATAGGGGAAAAATTGTTTCTGAAAAATGGTTTTCTAGTGGATGGGATTCTTCTATGACTAAGAGGGAAACAACCATCAAACCCCTTCGTCTCGTCCCATCTCATATATGTATATGCATCAGTCCGCTTTATTAATCTTTTTGCTGTTGCTGAAAACAATACAAAATGGTCGCTTGAGGGTAATTTCCTAAAGAATCTTCTCAAAGTGAGTGGTTTTTGCAATTTTTCTTTCTTCCTTTCTGTTTTTCACTGTAGATTTCATGTGCATCTCTCATAACTCTTTTTTAAGCTGCTCTCTGTCGTGGTGGTTTTGGAATCAAAGGGGATGATTCATATTAGTTGACCTTTTCTGTTATTATTTTATGTTGCGTGCAATTTATCACTTCTTAGTCAGTAAAATTGGTGGCTTTTTGGTTGTTCGGAAGAGGGGTCAGTTTTACAATTCAAAGATTCATTTTTCTTCACCGCAGGTGTCATTATTTTCCTTGTTAGACTTTTGGAAATCATTGAACTTTTCTGGTTAGGCCCCAGAGATTCAATTCAATAGTCTTCCCATGTTTGTTTGAGAGTACTGTAGAGTATATTGCCTTTCCCCCATGAAGAATTCTGAACTTCGATTCAAAACAAACTCTCTAAATTAATGAGCCCAACTCTTTCTGTCCACTACCACAGTGAAGTTATTGTAGTGCTTTTCCTTGTTAACGCTCTTGTCTTGTTCTCCAGTAACTTTACGAGTCTAGGTCTGTGCCTATTAGTTTAGTTTATCTTAGGGGACTTTGATAAACTTATGAATGCTAAGCTCTTGATGAAGGTGCTTTGGTTTCTGCCTTCTGAAATGCATTTCTGATTGCAGTTGCAAAGAAATATTTATTGACGATGTTTGTGCCACTCGGAGTGATTGGATTTTGGAAGACAAGGGAAAGGAATCCTTCCTGGAAGTTCCTCTTCTTGTTTTTTATATTCACGCTGCTTCTGTGTTTTGGTTCGTAATTTTGTTTGCATTTTGGATAGTCTAGGATTTACTAGGATGATGGAGGAATGAGAAGATACTGATCATGGAAGATGGTGCTTTCATACCTAATACCATGCTGGGAGCTTTATCAGACAGCACTGTTGATTTCAGTCTCATGGATCAACTCTTGTATGATGGATTCTGGTTAGAGACTACTGACGAATCCAACTTTTGGCTGCAGTGTCCTACTATTTCAACCGATCTAAATTCCACTTTGTTTTCCTTCCCTTCTTCAGAGACTAATAATATAAGCAGTTTAAATACAAATCCACATCAGAAGAGTTTCTTAAAAGAAACAGAAAATTCAAATATTTTTTGCCATCATCCAGAAATGGATCAATTTCCTGGAGGTCAAGCACAAAACCATGAAGCCTCTGTTCCTTCAGTTTCTATAGACCAATCAACAGACTTTCTGGTTGAAGACGCCCAAGCGAACAGAAGGTTGTGGGTTGGGCCAAACAGAAATCCACTCCGCACTAACTCAGTGAAGAAGAGACTAGTTCAGGCCATCAACCACCTGAAAGCTTCTATAAGGGATAAAGATGTCCTTATTCAGATCTGGGTTCCTGTCAGGAAAGGAGGCAGGCAAGTCCTCACAACTAATAATCAACCATTTTCACTCAATCCAAACTGCAAGAATCTTGCAGACTACAGGGATGTTTCCCGAAATTATCAGTTTGCAGCAGAAGAAGACTCTAAGGAGTTTGCTGGGTTGCCTGGACGTGTTTTCTTGAAGAAGTTACCTGAATGGACGCCGGACGTTCGGTTTTTCAAAAGAGAGGAGTATCCACGTGTGAGTCATGCCCAGCAGTATGACGTTAGGGGATCACTTGCACTTCCAGTTTTTGAACAGGGAAGTGGTAATTGCTTGGGGGTGGTTGAAATTGTGACAACTAGTCAGAAACTCAATTATCGCCCCGAACTTGAAAATGTCAGCAAAGCTCTGGAGGTGTGCTGTTATTGTTCGTCACTCCAGTTCGTGTTTCTATTTTCCTTTCAAATCTTCAGACAACTTTGTTGAAGAATAATCATAGTAAAACCTGAAAGAATTGTGCTGACAAGAACTTGACATTGTTCTCATATCTATGTCGCTTTTCATTTACAATTGCGAATCTCCTCTTTCAGGCTGTTGATTTGAAGAGTTCTAATATTCTGAGTCCTCCCAATGTAGAGGTAATACCTGAAACCATTTCCAGTCAACAAATCAAAATCATCTGCAGTTTGAAATTTATTCTTAATATAGACAATGCAACCGATTTGTATCAGGATTGCAATGAATCTTACCAAGCTGTGCTGATGGAGATCAGAAATGTTTTGAAATGTGCTTGCGACACACATAAATTGCCTTTGGTACAGACATGGGCTCCCTGTATTCAACAAGGTAAAGGTGGCTGTCGGCACTCAGATGAGAATTTCACACATTGTGTTTCTACTATCGACTCTGCCTGCTATGTGGCTGATCAACAAGTTTCTGGCTTTCATGAGGCATGCTCTGAGCACCACTTGCTCAAAGGTGAAGGTATTGCTGGAAAAGCTTTCCTCACAAATCAACCATGTTTTTCCGATGATATAACTGCTTTTAGCAAAACAGAATATCCACTCGCACATCATGCACGGGTGTTTAACTTGTGTGCTGCTGTAGCCATACGACTCAGAAGTACACACACTGGGGCTGCTGATTTTGTTTTAGAGTTCTTCTTGCCACTAAATTGCAGAGATGCTAAAGATCAGAGACAGATGCTCGACTCATTATCATTTGTCATACAGCGAACTTGCCAGAGTTTACGTGTAGTCACTGATGAGGAGCTGACCCAAGAAACTTCCGCCGGAGAAACAGGCAGCACTTTGGCTGGCAGATTAGATGATGAAAAACATCCAACGTTGGTAACTTTTCCCGATGCTGCATCCTGGATTACACACGCCCAGCATAAGGGTAAAGGAATTGCTGTTTCTTTGGATCATCACAAGGAGGAACCAGGAGAGTTCAAGGTGACAAACCAATGGGATACCTCAGGATCGGCCTTCCATCACGGGCCAGCTTTTTTAGAGCATGACCAACCCCACCAGCATGATTTCAGGCCCAAACTAAGTGCTGAGGGTAGCGAAAGCTTTTTCTTGTCGGATGGGCATCTTTCCTTTGGTGCTAAAACAAACACTGAAAAGAGAAGGATAAAGACGGAGAAGACTATCAGCCTGCAAGTACTCAGGCAATATTTTGCTGGGAGCCTAAAAGACGCTGCCAAGGACATTGGAGGTATGATATATAATTCCTTCATAGCATAATTAAAGTCTCATTCCAAACTTTTAGATAAAACTAGATCCATATCATTAATGAAAATACACAGAAAATAACCAAGTAAATTTCAGCAGAGCTCTGGCAGAGTGATACATTCAAGAGAAGCACGTTATAAGATCGATTGCTTACCTACTTTTGTTATATTATCCAAAATTAAGATTATCATAGTCTTGTCCATATGCATGTTTTCTGCGATGCATGTACTATGTATTGTGGTTGGCATGGTCGTCAGGAGGTTAGTGGGATGCTACATATTGGAATGTTTTGCATAATAAACTCCCAATCACTAAAGACATTTGCAATCTATTTTATTTCTATTGCAGTGTGTCCAACTACCTTGAAAAGAATCTGCAGGCAGCATGGTATAACTCGATGGCCCTCCCGAAAGATCAAGAAAGTTGGTCACTCACTGAGGAAACTTCAACTTGTGATCGATTCAGTCCAGGGCGCCGAGGGATCTATTCAACTCAGTTCTTTCTACAACAACTTTCCAGAACTTGTCTCTACAACAGCACCAGGAAGCAGTCACTTACCATCATCAAAGACGAGCAGTCATTTGCAACAGGCGAACACTCAGACCGAGGGCACCTTGTTAACTGCTTCAAAATCACCTTCTTCGTCTGGCAGTCACAGCTCCAGTTCAAGTTACTGTTGTTCTACTGGGGTGAAGCAGTCATCAACTTACCCTGTAAATGGCTCCAGCAGTGGAGATGGTTTATCAGCGGAACAGACTAGAGGAGGGATGCTAAAGAGAGCACGGAGTGATGCAGAATTGCATGATCGCTTGGGCCAAGAGGAAACGAAGGTTCTAGTCCGATCGTACAGCCAAAAGATTTTCAGCGAGCATGCTTCTACTGATAAGAATGGCAGCAATGTGGGTAATTTTAGAGTAAAAGCTGCTTTTGGGGAAGAAAAGATCCGTTTCAGTTTGCAACCGCAGTGGGGTTTCAGAGATTTACAGCAAGAAGTTTTGAGGCGTTTTAACATAGATAATGGCAGTAGAGTTGATTTAAAATACCTGGATGATGACTGTGAGTGGGTGCTTTTGACTTGTGATGCTGATCTTGAAGAATGTATAGATATACACAGATCATCCAAGAACCGAACAATTAGACTCTCCCTCAACCAACCCTCTTATCCCAGTCTTGGAAGTTCATTTGGTAGTAATGCCCCATACTGAAGTTGGTTTTAGACTTTAGTTGGATAACTTCAAAGGGATATGACAACCTATTATAGTCAACCCTTTTCCTCTAGGACTAGGATGGGCTATCTGGTGAAGTTGTAGCCTATCGAGTGTTGAAATGCTTAGGGATGCATACTCAATAATTACTATTCCACAGCCAGCTCACCGTACACTCAATGGATAAGAAGCTAGACATAGCTATTTTCTCCTTCTCTTTCTTCTTCTTCTTTTCTTTTTTCCCCCCGTTTTTTGGCTGATGCAATTGTTACCTTCTACTGCACCATAATATATGTACAAAGAGATGCTCAAAGATCTGTTTTTCAAGGCTCTCTACACATGTTATCATTTTTCATTTTATTCTTGCAAGTAGCAAAATGAAGAAGACTATTGGCTGGTCCTAACTTGCATTGGAGTTGGTAGCCTCCAAGAGTTAAAATTGAGGGCAGAACATCTCAATTTTGGTGACAGCACCTCACCTCGTATTCAGAACAAAGCTCTCTCCTGAGAAGCAAAGAACAAACTACACAGAAATTAAGAAAAAGGTGAGGATTGAGAATAGGAAGCAATTGAATCACAATTGCATTATGTTATGGTTGCGATGGTGCTATATATAGCAGAGACATCTATTTTCTTTATGTTCTGCTTATAAATAAATATGAGTAATCCAATCAAACTTTTGAAATTATGAACAAATCCAGAGTCCTGCGAGAAATATTCATGCTCGAAAGAATTACACCACTGCCGGAAAAGGAAATCATCTGTAATTATCAGCTCGTGCAGGCAATGCTGCTTGTAAGCTGGTGAGAGCACGAGATTTTAACTTAGCCGCAAGACTTTGATAGATAGAACTATATTCAAGACTACAACCTACCTGGCCGACACTCCCAAGTTGTTTAAACTCCAGTCAACATTCATTCTTGCTCTGTTCTGCAGCTCTCGCATTATTTTTTGATAATGTTATTTAGCTCTTCACTGGAGAAAAGAACAGATGGTAAATAGCAAGAACTTGTCTTAGCCAAGGGGAATAGGTATGAGAAAAAGAGGCCATCATCTCACGGTTAATGCTCCAAAGTTTCAACAGCAGCATTTAGCCTTCTCAATCTATCCAAAATATTAAGAAATTTCACCAAAGCATTAGGTTAAATTTCAAGCAGGATGTTGTCATCATGATAATAAAATAAAATAAAAATATAAAAAATAAAAGGAAAAAAAAAAGAAAAAAAACAAACAAACAAAAACATCATACATGAATAAGGACAATAGATTCTAATCAAACATTACCTCATTGTGAATAGCATGCACAGAACCCCATGGTGCCAGTCTTTAGCATGTACTTTAAATTTCCTTTAGTTGTCCATATACAAACCAGGAATCGAATAAGTTTGTATGAGCTCATATACCACTAGCTCAAACATTTTTGTGGTCGTATTCTTGATCATAATGCAGCTGCACCATTCCTGAAAAGATTGCATTATGGCCACCAAGTTAAAGATAGAAAATGAAATAAAGAACATTGATATCATTAAAGAAGCATGTGTCTATGCGTGTATGCTAATATACAGCCAATGGTATATGCATGCATGGTTTATAGCCACACCAGCAGATAGATGCAAGGAGACAGTGAGAGCAACTTTGTTAAAATTTAGCCCAGTAGATAAAAGATAAAAAATAAACAAGAACATGTTCATCGTAAATAAACTTGATAACTGGCTCTGTATGGTCTTCTTTGACCATACCAGAAGACAGCTACGATCAGAAGCTTGTCACGGCCAATGGAAGAGGTGTATCATGTATGGTTATCATCTCAGAGTTTGATTGCTGGCATTCAGCTGACTCCTCACCCTATTGATAAGAATGGATAGCAAGTACTCTCACACATAGATAGCAGCATTCCAATCATCGAGAAAGTCATTTTTCTGCACTTGATATGACAAGTTTCCTTGTCCCCATCCTTTCTGCACCCGCTTCAGAGTTTTCATGGCTATGGCACTCCCATCATCTCTGCGAAAATTGAGCAGAAGACATGATATCCAGATGTCCAAAATAAAATGTAACAGAAACAAAATAGTGGACAGTAGATAGTGAATCACAGACGTTAGGTTAGAAAGATCATATTAATTACCAAAAAGATCTAACACCTACAATTGGAATTGGCACAGTTCTCAGTATTTTTAGCCATTGCATCTCAATACAAAATTGAAAGAACAGAATTAGGTAGCTATTATGGATAGCAACTTTTGCCTTTAAATATCTTCAAAGAAATCTGAGCAGCAGATCATGGAATAAATTGTAGTCATCAAATTGTGAATTAAACAGACACTAGCAGATGACAGGCATGACTGACTCATAACTGGAAGCACACGAGACTCAATGGCCAAATCTTTTTTCCAATCAGTGAAAAATGTTTGAAATCAGATATGAAAACCAGTCTAAAATTCTAACAGGAAAAAAACAACAGCCAAAGAGCCAATTCACTAAGTAATAGGGATATCAAACAGGAAAAGAATATGTGAAGAATACATACAGACACTTTGACATTCATACCTATGCAGAATGGCCTGCCAATCACTCAAGCCATCTTTACATTTTCTGCCATGATTTAACTGCTTCTCATCTCTAGGAACCTTATTTTCCATCTCTACTTCTGAACCCATTGCCAACATTCTTTCCGTCATTTCATTCACCTCATGCTTATTTCCCCTTTTACCCAAATAATCAATCACAGGCATGAACAATGCAGGGTCGAACCTACAACCTCTCTGCATCATTTTGTTAAGGATATCGTGAGCGCATTCGAAATTCTCCTCTACACACAGTCTATCGATGAGATCTTTGTAACAAAAACTGCTCAGGTCAAAACACCTGTCCAATGCAGCTTCAAATAATTGCTTGGCTTCCAAGATTTCGCCTCCAGCAAGCAACTCATTGAACATCAAACTATAAAGTACTTCTTTGTGACCGCAAACACTGATGGCAATTTCAAACACATCCTGTGCAGGCCTGAACTCCCCAGTCCTGCAGAAGGTTTTGATTAACAACTTGAATGAATATATATTAGGTGTTATCCCTCTTTGCAGCATCTCATCTAAAAGAAAAGCAGCTTCTTCACTTCTTTCTCCCTCACATAGAGAGCTAAGAACAATATTGTAAGTGTAAACAGTAGGAGAAACTCCTCTTTCTTTCATCTCATCCATCAGGCCAAACATTTCAAATATTTGGTTCTTACTACCTAATCCAAATATCAAGGAATTGTAAGTTTGTAAGGTTTTGTTGCAACCTTTTCTCTCCATGTCTTTAAGAACCTGAAATGCAGATGATATCTTCCCCCTCTTAGACAAGTTATATAGGAAAATATCATATACAGTTGAATCAGGATACAAGTTTCTCCCCAACATCTCAATGAACTTTCTTTTAGCATCCTCAAGTCGTCCTTCCTTGCATAGTACATTTATGACTGTTGAATATGTAATCAAGTTAGGCAAGCATATCTTCCTATTTTCATCTACCAGACCAATGTAGGAATTACCCAAGTTGCCAAGAGCAGCACTTCCATGAGTCCACATTTCACTGACAATTTCAACTGCTTTATCAACCTTCCCACTTCTACATAACCCATCAATCACAATATTGCAGCTCACAGTATCTAAACCATCGCCTCTGTCATTCATCTTTTGCATTAACCTCTCTGCTTCCGATATTTTGCCTTCTCTCCACAGGCTGTGAAGCAGTATATTGCAAGTGTATGAATTTGGCGAACATCCGCCCTTAAGCATCTCATTCAGAACCTTATTGGCCTCAAACTTATTTCCTTTCTTGCAATACCCTTGGAGCAGTGTGCTATAAGTGATCACATCAGGCGAAACTCCGCCAGTTATCATCAAACTAAGAACTCTCTTTGCATCTGCAAGCATGTAATTTTTACATAACCCATCAATTAAAATGTTATATGAGTATGCATTTGGCTGCATTCCCTCATCAGCCATCTCTCTTAGGACTGTTTGAGCCTCCAAAAGTTTCCCATTTCTCACCAAACCCAACAGCCATATATTATAACTCTCCACACTTGAGAAAATACCATCTCTTTTCATGGCCTGAACTAAAGTGTTTGCTTCTTCCAGCATCCCCTCCCTGCAAAAGCCCTCCAACATCAAGTTATGAGTCACAACATTAGGCCTTGGCAACCCCAACTCCTCATCCATTTGCATATCCCTAAATATCCTAGATGCTTCCAAAATCTTCCCAGCCTTACAAAGGGCAGAAATCCTAGTGTTAAAGGTAACAACATTTGGGGCGAGGCCATCCTCTTTCATCCTCTCCAACAGTCTCTCAGCTTCATCATCGTTACCCTCCTTACAGAAACTGGCAATGAACGTATTGTATATTACTATATTAGGTACGATACCTGTTCTTTTCATTAAATCTAGGAGCTCCAAGCCTTTGAAAGAAAGTCCAAATCTAGAATACCCGCGAGCCAAAATTCCGAAACTGTACTCATTAGGCTCACAGCCTTTGTCCCGCATTCTATCAAACAACGCCCGAGCATCTTCCAACCGACCCGAATCACACAAGCCACTGATCAAAAGATTGAGAGTGTAAGTTTCAGGCTTGACCTTGGAAAAGATGATGTCTTTATACAGCCAAGATACGAAATTGGGACAGTTCTGTTTAAGAGAAGTTTGAATAAGCAAATTGTATAAGATTATAGAGGGCGGGGTGTGGGGAAAATGGGTTCGAAGAGATTGAAAATGAGAAATGGCTTTATGAATATGGCCCGCCTTGGCTAAAATCTCAACAATGGAATACAAAACATTATTATGTGGGGGTGTAGGAAAAAGGAGGAGATGGTGGTGGAGAGTGTCGAGCTCGGAGAACATGTGGGCGCGGGTGAGAATTGGGATGATGACATAGAGGGAATGTTGGAGTGAGGAGATGCTACTGTTTTTATTGTTGTTGTTGATGAGAGTGCGCTTGAAGAGCAGCCATGCGAGTTGTGGATTGTTGGAGTTGGTGGTGAGAACTTTGGCCAGCAATTTTGCCTGCTTCATGGCGATTTTTGTTTGCAGGAGTAATGCTGAGTGATGACTTTCCAGGCTGAGTTATATATATAGGCATGTACATGTATTAATTTGCGTAATTAATTGTGTTTATTGGTTCGCAAAAAGAAAAGACGAAGCGAGAGTTTATTTTATTTTGACATGCGAGAGTCCATCACTTATCAGTAATCAGCACGACTCTTGCAACTCCAACTCAGATCATATACTGTCACAGATGTGCTTTTGGAGTATCTTATTACATCGAAAAAAATGAAGAAAAACAAAGAAAACATGAAATTACTACGAATTAGATTTAGTCAGTCAAGTACAAGTATTAATTTCAAAGTCAATTGATTAACCAATTGATCAATGGTATCATTGTTACACTTATATTTGTGAATAAAATTAAATTTAAATTTTAACAAACTTTTACATGTATGCATGTATAATGAAAAATAAAATAAAATTCAATCTTGTCTTTGAACTAACTTCTTCATATTACATATGGAGACTGAGATTGGTCGCTTAATTGGAACATGGAACAATGGTTGCCACCATTGCAATCCGAACTCAATTCATTTTAATATCATGAAGATGACAAGAAAGATTTCCTGTCGTCCAAAACCATTATTCTTCAAAATATTTTATCAAGGAGAAGAAGTGGATACACGGTCTTCCTTTCAACTTGCCACCTTAAAAACTTCAAAACCGACATTGGTGCTACCAAGTGAGAGAAATGCCACCTTCTTAAACAGAAGGAGTAATTCTTTTAGTGACATAACATTTGAAGGCAGTATACGCACTATCCAAGAGTGCACATACATATGTGTATAAATATGTACATGGGATGGGAATGAATGCCTGCATGTCAATGCCCCGCTATAAGTTATAATGGGTTCGTTTTTCAGGCATAAAAAGAATTTCCGAGTCATCTGTCAACAGCTCCAATTCACCTTCATATCCACTTATCACCATAAATTCAACACTTCAGTTGACTTTAGCAGCTGCAGGACTCCTCCCAAATTGAATCACAATAGGCTTCCCTTTAAATACATAACCATTTACCACGTTCTGCACTTGGTCACATAATCAATTCATTCATCAGTAATAATCAAGATGAAAGCATAAAATTCAAGCCCGAATAACCCAATGCGCTGAACCCAAACAAATTTAATAGATAATCCTCAACATCAAATTTTATAAGAAAAAACAAGGAAAGATACTAGATTGCTTTGTGTTGGAAAACATACCAAAGCATTACGAGCAAGGTCAACTGTTGGGAATGTAACAAAAGCTTGGCCCCGCATTCTTCCTTCCTAAAAGAATAGGAGTTACACAAGACTTCAGCTACAAGAATATGTGAAAATGACAGCGGGGAGTGATCTTTCATGCATATTACGTGCTCATAGAGCTTGGTGGAGACCTTCATGCCAACAAACATAATTCATTAATCATAAGGCAAAAGATTGATGAATCATAGCACCAAGGACTTTCCACAATAAGCCAGTTACAAAAAGTAGTGGTCTTTCATTAACCATCCAGGTGCATTCAGTCTAAACTCATTCAAAGATTACCTTATCCTTCAGGCTATTTTCATTCCGGCTTATGAGATTCAGTAACATATGAGAAAACTGAAAAACTGATGCTTCAAAAAAAAAACTATCAAAGGGTTGGTTTGGATTGTTGGAAAGTGCACAGCAAATCAAGATATCTCACCTGCATTAATTTAATACTAAGATTGGACTTGGCTGCATCAGCGCTCCCAAAGAATGATCCTGTAACAAGTGATAACCAAGATAATCTAAAGCAGAAACTGCTTAAGCTGAACCAAAGTTCAGCAATTGATCAAGGGAAAAAAAGTCAAAGTCAGAACAACATATAAATGCAAAGTTCATGTTCGTTTTACTCCTCCAGTAAGGTAGCTGTGATGCAGAACACTTACTGTCAGATTAATGGACAATGAAAAAATTGAGCAAGGAGACAGATTAAACTCACCAAATACAAAGTAGAAGTCATCAACAACCACATCTTTGGCCAAGTTCTTAATGTACAACACAGAAGTAGGTTCTCCAGCAGTGTAATTCTGTTCATTAGAGAAAGAAAACAAATTTTTCAGGCAGGCATTCATCCACAAACAATTAATGATCCAACGGATGATTAATGGGATTGATGGTAATTATCAATTACATAAAAAAAATCTGCATGCATGCACATGACCAAAAGTTTCTTTTAGTAAATGTCATTTTTTGGGGGAAATTGCAATCACCTCCATTTAAGTTCATCCCCAAGGCATGTAAACATTTTTTCACATTTTGGCATCACCTACCCTTCTTTCATTTTGTCCAAAATTAATTTCACCAACTATGGACAGAATGGATATTGCAAGTTATAGAACTACAATTTTCACACACATGTGGCCTCAAGGTTCTTAAAGATTTACTATTCCTTGATATCATCACATTATTAAATGTCCTCAATATAAGCATCTAGTGCTTGGAGTGTAGACAAACTTAACAATTACTACATACATGCTGTCATCTACCATCCAAATAATTGATGATACAGGAATAATTGGTATGGAGTTACTAATCCCTGAATACCATAGGCTTCTGAGAACTGAGAACACGTAAGAAAGTTCATAATTATTTTTGATATTATTAACAATCATTCAATCATAAATATAAACTTTAAGACTTTAGTCTGTGCGTGCAACAGATCTTGTCAACAATCTCCACCAAAGAACATATAAATTCAAACTTGTCACCAATACATCCAACCAGCTTTATAAACTAAAGTAAAAAATCATTCAAGTTAAGAAAATGGCTGCATATTTTTGAAGTGTATTAGTTAACTCATTTTAACTGTGTTCAAAATGAAGTCAATCAACTCCCTGATTTATTTGTAAAAAGTAGATTTCAGTACAAATGATTTAGATACCTTAAATCTAGGAAGTGATAAGATCTCCTCTGGAGGCAATTTTCCACTATTTAGTTCCTCTAGAGTTGCATAAGGTTCATGATCAGAACTTGCTAGGTTTGACTCTTGCAATTCCTTTGGGGCATCATCATCCTTTGGTTCAGGTTGAATCTGCTTAGGCGCTATTTTTATCTGCAAGGATGTCAGAACCCAATGGATTACAATATTTTCAGAATGAAAATAAGTGCAAAATATTATGTCAGAGGTCAAATGCTGAAACCTGCAGCACTGGGTTCTTCTTTTTTACTATAGGCTTTTCTTTTGGAACCAGTGCAGCTTGCTTCAATCCAACAGCCTCATGAGCCACATCCTTGTCAAGAGCAGGACCTACAATAGCCTGTCGCTTGACACGCTTTCGATCAGGTCTAGCCTCTCCTCGGACTTCCTGAACCGTTGAAGTGATTACACAGTTGACATCCATCAAAAACGAATCCCCTTTGTGTGAATGGTAAGTAGAAGGGACAACAAAAAGGAAAACAGTGGAAAGAAAATTAATGGAACAGCCATCAAAGCAAGATGCATACAGCTTAAAACAAGCAATATTATGGTATGGAGATCTTTATTGATCTGCGGCTTTTGGAAACAGTCTTTTCATAGATTTCACTAGAAGGTTAAACAAGTGTGAATCATGAAAAGGCACCTTATTTTGGATCAAAAGGCTGAATAATGAACAAATTGGAAGAAAACAGATCACTACAGCCCTCAGGAAAAGGAAAATCAGATAACCATAGCACAAAAAACTCGCAAAACTTCCTTTTGTAATTCTTGCAGTCAAGCATACGTATGACACAATACAATGCACATCATGTGGAAAAACAGGCAATTAGGCACAAACAAGCAGATTGCAATCTATGAGAGTGCCTCCAGGAAGTGTGTTGCTATCACCTAACTGCTGAAAGAGGTTACTTCTTAGTCATTGCAAACGTGTCTTTCGCTCCCAATGCCAACCAGTCACTAGATCTACTTTGATCGAACTTATTTGGAATTTCTCTTGGAAAAGGATCCTTTGTTTATTTTTGGCTTTTCTGTTGGAAATAAAGCAACCTTATGGCTTTTGAAAGCCTCAGGAGCCACATCCCCATCATCAGCTGCCTATAATAGCTTAAAGATTGACTTTCGATTAAGTTCAGTCTCTCATTGCACTTCTTTCAAAGAGATTGCACAGTTGACATCAACCAAAATCGAATTCCTCCTAATATGTGAAGAACCAATAAGTTTAATCAGTAAGGCAACAATAACAATGAAAGGAAACCAAGGCAACAGAAATCAATGGAATATCCACCATGGAAAAATGTGGAAGACTTAAACAAGTGATGGATTTCCAAATAGGCTAAGAGATGGAAAAATTGGCAGAAAACAAGGCAGTACAGTCCTCAGATCAGAAATGTTAACATCAAATACCCATGCTAGAAAAGCTAACATATCTACAATTCATATCAAAATGCAATTATGTCAAGCAAATGTATCAACCATAACATGCGCACCTTACAAAACAGCCATTTAGGCACAACAAATATGTGATGGTAAAAACCATATCAAATTAATAAGTGTGCATGGAACACTCTGGGGCAACGAGCTCCATCAGCAGCTACTTTGCAATTGTCATCAATTCATGAAAATGGTCAAACCAAATTACTATAGAATCTCATACGCAATATATAGTGTCATGAATTTATTAGATTGCACCTAGTACAGATGGCAATAGCCTCAGGTATTATTTTTACTTGAAACACGAAGAAGACTTCACAACAGTAAAATGCCCTTGACTTGGACTTTCCAAAATTGCATTTCTGTAAGTGGTACTCTTGTACATCACTTCTAGTTAGGACCCAATTCAAACAAAATAGGTAAACAAGATAATAACAAAAGCATCACCTCATCTGAGGACTCCATTTCTGACTCGCTGCTAGATAAAGTTTTCATGTTAGTCTCTGAGGATGGTGGAGGTGGTTGACTGGGAACAGGAACTGATACTGGTAGAGGTGGGGTAGGCAGTGCCTTGCGAAATGGAGCAGGAATATTCATTTTGTTCATCAAATGCAAAACCTATATTCATCAATGCAGAAAGAAAAATTAGACTGGAAATGTTAAGGGTGTGTTTTGTAGGTGATTACGATATGTGTTTTAGGGAAATAAATTTCGGGAGTGAAGTTAGGGAATGTGATAGGTGTTTGCTTATATTTTAGGGAATAGTTAGAAATTTGTTTTGGAAAGTATTGGTATGTTTGTTTATGTTTTGAGGGGAGATATTTTCCTATGGCGGTCAAATTAATACTTTTTTATTGATTTTTTTGTGTGAAAATGGAATTGAGTAATTTTTTTATCATAATAATAATATATATATATATTTATTTTGGGAATAATGAATGATAAAAGAGCGTACCTTGTGAAAACTTATTTTAGCATTTTGGGGGGAAAATGAATGTATGGTTGGTTATTATTTTGGCAAAATAATTTTGTTTTGCCAAAACATAACCAAACACTCCCTATGAATCTCAGACCAAGATGCACTATGCAGAGGGATAAATTTAATTGTTTGGGGAGGGAGAAAGAGAGAATACTGCAACCTGTGTATAAAAGTGGGGAACGGCAATAAGAGCATTTACAATGTTGGTCAGAATGTGTCCATCAGGTGGTGGGTATGCATATCTGCATCAGAAATTGGTTACTGAACTAGTGAGTAGATAGATACAATGACCAAATATGTAACTGATATATATCTAAGGTAGGACTGGTGCAAGTATCCCACTAAAACAACCAAACAAATTCCAGAATTTAGAAGCAATACACACACAGAAAGAAATAGTTCAAATGATAAGAAAAGAAAGGTCACAGAGAATATTGCCAAAGAAAGACAGAAATGACATAAATACAACAAAAATCAGTGTCTCAAAAGTGCAAACAGTACAACATACTCAAGGTGGGGCGGAAACGGATAGTCCACACCAAGTTTTTCAGCAATGGGTTTGCAAGCATGAATATAACCCCCTCCAGAATTATCAGTAGAACCTTTAGGGGTTGAGGCATCTTTCTTCATGGAGGTGGCGTCCTTCCTAGTTTGCGTTTCACTTTCATGATGCTTAGCGTCCTCAATTACTTTACTAGCTCTCTCCACAGACAAGACTTTACCAAGAAACCGTAACCTGACTCCATATATTCATCAATACAATCAATATAACTGGCACTATGAATATTGAAAACATGAATTCTGTAATGCGTGAGTGTAAAGAACTCAATGGAAAAAGATGTATGAGACGATGATGAACAATGAAATACCCATGCAGCTGCTTTTGAGCTTGGGATGCTGATATTTCATTCTTGAAATCAACGAAAGCACAATTTTTCACCCTACATGAGAAGATATTACATCAGTGGCAGAAAAAAGTGAAACAAAAATCTCAACGAATAGCAAGTTTGCAAACAAAACCAAGAAAAAGAACAGCGGACAGCTTCAAAAAACATGAGACAAAAAAGTGTAGTGGTTTGGGGTCACCTTCCATGAGAACATGGTCGGACAGAAGAGGCGCCATAGTGAGAGAAGAGTCTAGTAACGGTGTCGTGGGGGATGGCCTCAGGGAGATGTCGAACCAATAGTGTAACTGGTAATTCTTCTGCAACTGGTAGATGATGCCCCAAACGACTGATTGGTTGCGACACTGGAGGAGCCTCCGCCATAACTGAAGGGTTTACACAGGGTTTACTTGTACTCCGATCAATTACCGGCAAGGCAAATACAGAAATTTTTTCTTTTTGCAAGTATGTTTTGAACCCCTCAAGGAACCAGTCCAAAAGCTAAATTCTTGGTTCCAGACAATAGCAGAAAGTGGAAAGAGACGTAGATAAATGGTAAAAATACATAATATAAAAAGTGGACAGAAGAAATAGATCATCGGCATGGATAGATAGATGAAACAAACCCATATGGCATTTGGGCAACAATTAGCAGAAAATTTAATGAGATGAGTTGAAACTGAGTGACAAAATTAAAGCAAGTGTCTGGATCTTCATAAACATACATTCAACAATTAATTGGCTTAGTTTCTCTTCGCTCCTAAATGCAAAACTCCGATGATTGTCGCTAACAGCAATATGAGCACTCGCACTCCAAGTGTTTGACGGAAGCAGCAGCAGCAAGAATGCTCTCTAACTCTCCTTTATGAACCGTAAATGGAATAATAGGATTGAAAAACGAGCAAGCCGTATGAATGTGTGATAAAAATCTCTCAAAAAAAAATAAAAAATGAATGTATGATAAAAAGTTAGTTATTCACTTTCAGGAAGAAAAACTGGCGTCATGTTAGCATTTCAGTTGCACAGCTAATCAAATTATAATTTGCACCCATTAATTCCCCTTAAAACGGAAGATTGTGATGTGGTACGGAGCAACAATTTTAAAATGAAAACGTCCCTATTATTTATTCATCATAAATCACATGTATGCTTTGTTAAAAAAATTAAATTATTGTGCCATACAAAATTATAATAAAATATTACTTTAAGGATAATATTATAATATTTTATGAGTTTACGTAAATATAATTGTCAAATGACTAACTTTCTTTTCTCAATATAATATTAAATTAAATAATTTTATTAAATTAAAGAGATTATTTATCAACTATTAAAGTAATTATGAACCAAACCCTTCATTCATTATGAATTTATTTTACCAAAACAATCATTTAATGAAACTCGATATTATAATCTATCAAGGTACGCCCACCAATGCAAACATGCTTGGAGTATTCAGAACTAATTGACCCCTCCTCTTAACTGGGAATTGGATTCAACACCAACATCTCTCAAAACTTTAACATCATTGTACCCTGAGTGATCCTCACTGCTTGAGAAGAGAATTCTCATAAATGCTGTATGCCATTCAAAATCTCCTTACTATCTTTACATCAAGCTTCCATCAAGTTTACCCATTCTTTATTATACATGGGCTAGCTATTACAACAAGCTCAAGCTCATTAATGCATGCCACCCAAGTGGTATTATTTTGTATATACTAGTGCCACTCGATAAACCTCTTTCCTGCCAAAGGATAAATATGCTAGAGATGTTGCCGGCTACCTGGATTAGCAGCAGCCTGAGAACTAAACTATACTCGTGGTTGTCTAGGTTTCCCAGCACCTGACTCGATTCTTTCCAGTGTCTTAATATTTTCTTTCATTGATGGCCTGTTCTTTGGTTCACTTTCAAGACAATTTAGAGCAAGCTGAGCTATTTGCGCTGCAGATTTCAAGGGATATCTTCCTTCCAAACGTGAATCCAAAATGCTCTTTAACTTCGTCCTGTCAGATAAATGTGGCTTTATCCAATCAACCAGATTATGTTGTCCAGATGGACGATTTGTGTCGAATGCTCGTAATCCTGTCAACATTTCTACTAACACAACACCAAAACTATAGACATCGCTCTTCACATACAAGTGCCCTGCCAGATTAAAAAATACTAATTAATTATTAGAATATATATGTATATATGCCATCACATTTCTTGCATGTTCATTCGGTTTAGAACTTATAAGCACCAATAAGAGAAAAAAAGAAAAGAGTTAGCATATATATATTTACCTGTTGCCACATACTCAGGGGCAGCATAACCATATGTGCCCATAACCTGTGTTGATATATGGGTTTTACCAGCTGTTGGACCCATCTTTGCTAGGCCAAAATCAGATATCTTGGCATTGTATAACTGAGCACAAAAAATCAAACCAATGGTTAAAACAACTGAATAATCCTTTAAGCTATAAGATAAGTATCTTTTATGTCGACAAAAAATGCTAGCCAAATATGGATAGTACTAGAGAGAATAAGCCGAGAGCTTACTCCATCCAGCAATATGTTTGAGGCCTTGAAATCTCTATAGATGACTTTTCTATCTGATGCATGCAAGAATGCCAGTCCACGAGCTGCTCCAATTAATATCTTAAGCCTAGTATCCCATGGAAGTGGTTGAACAGCAGAACCCCCTGAAAATAAGCAAAAACTACTGAAAATTAATTATCCCAGCACTGGACTGCAGAAGAAAATGTTTGTGATCTCCATGTGATTAATGCATGTACGTATAATATTGTTGATATCTGCATAATGACGTGATTCCTTACTTCCAAAGAGATGGTTCTCCAAGCTGCCTTTTTGCATGAATTCATAGACGAGAAGTAGCTCTTTATCCTCCCAACAGTAGCCCAACAGCTTCACCAGATTGGGATGAGAAAGTCTTCCAAGGACATCCACCTCAGACTGCAATTATTGTGCCATTAGGATTGTCAGTCACCCTGCTTAGTGTTTGGCCCCCAATTATAATCCTTGTGAGCCAATATAAAAGAAATGAATCATCCACAAAAAACATTTCCTT